>CM044561.2:3876166-4341980 GCA_024416835.2 Perccottus glenii
CACAATTAGGGATGGAACGATTACCGGTTTCATGATAAACCACGGTAAAATGTACTGAAGGTTAGTAATATCGTCTAAAACATTAACATTAGAACCATCTTTGATTATCATGATTTTGAAAATTTGCAGTAAATCCTATCCAGCCAGCATCAGTCTGGTTCAGGCCCAGCGCGCAACTGTGTTTTTTGAATGAGTAGAAATGGCAGAAGGAAGTGACAATCTGAATGCAAGGCAAGTGGGACTTTGACCTCAATACTAAAACTACGTCTGGGAAATAATAACATGAAGCTTCCATGAAGAAAAGTTCGTAACAAGGCTTTGAGCCAAAGACAAACGAACAAGTTCAGACATTAAAGGTGACATTCAGGGGATAATAATGTATGTTCATCATACACTTATTACAGATTTTCTTTACCACCTAAATCACGAGGACATACTGAAATGAGATTAATCTTTTAAATCTTACCTGTTTATAATCCATTTTGTACAGCGTACAAAACAATCATCCAGACAATAATTACAAGAAGTAATAGTAATAATTATAGTAGTATTAAAGGGATAGTTCAACCAAAAATGAGAATGTGATGTTTATCTGCTTACCCCCAGGGCATCTGAGATGTAGGTGTGTATGTTTCTTCAGTGGAACACAAATGAAGATTTTTAACTTCAGCTGCTGCAGTCTGCCAGTCGTATAATGCAATCTATAGGAGTAAAACATGCACATGCAACATGCAACTTATGACGACACATTGGTGTCTTAAGACACGGTCTTAAGACACCAATGTAAGGTACAGTATTTATATAGTTTTTTACCTCCAATGCACAACTATGTCCAACAACCTTCAGTGTGTGATCACTTCTGGTAAGTGAGGTCGGTACATGATCTGGCGTAGTTTACGCAACATATCATGTAGTGATCGCTGAAGTGATCGCTGAAGTGATCGCAGGCTCAATGCTGTTGGACATAGTGGTGTATTAAGACATTAATGTGTCGTCACGAGCCACAGGGTTTAATACAGATTTTTCTGTGCATGTTTTTTTTTTTTTTTTACTTTCATAGATGCATGTTACCATTAACATGCATTATTCGACTTGCAGACCGCAGCGGTCGGAGTTAAAAATCTTAATTTGTGTTTGACTGAAGAAACAAAGTCACCTAAACCTTGGATGCCCTGGGGGTAAGCAGATAAACATCACATTTACATTTTTGGATCTATCCCTTTAAGAGTAATGTCTGATTTCATTCTCAAGACAATCAAAAACAGAGACGCGAGATGCAAGCTGCATTAATGAGACGAGAGAGCTCATCTGTTGTGATATGTGAATGTGTCGCTATTGACGATGCCCATTATAAGGAAGGAAATGCCACAGAATATAATCTTGCTTTAAAAAGTTTTATTGGTTGTTTGTTAATTTTGAAATATAAAAGTTTTTCCCTGTGTGCATCTTTTTGAACACTTATCTCATTTGAACAAAACCGTGATAATATTGATAATCATGATAATTTGGATCACTATAATTATAATATGAAATTTTCATACCGTTCCATCCCTAGTCACAACGAAGAAAGATGATAAAGAGTTCAGCTTCTAACAAAGTTTCTAACCATTGTACTACTGGAAAATTCCTGACTAAAACATTTTAATATACTCTAATGAACCCACAGATCCCAGCTCATTACATGAGATATGTTGGGCAAACTTTGGGTTCATAACTGGGATTATACCTTGACCTGTGGTCTCGGAGAGGTGAGGTGATCCAAAAGTACCAGAAGCCATTTCTTCATTGTCTAAAAACAAAACAAGACAAAATAAAAGAACAATGGTAACAACTACATAGCGAGGAGGGTAGGCAATAAAAAGTTCATACATGTTTGAAATAAAAGTAGGCTGTTATCTAAGAAGAAGAAGAAGAAGAAGTTTTATTTATATAGCGCCTTTCCGTAGCTCAAGGTCGCTTTACATTTCACAAATACAGTACAGACAAACATTTAGATACACATCACATGAAACATATAGTTGTAATTACCCAAAATGTTTGTTAAATAGATATGTTTTTAACTGAGACTTGAATGCATCCACAGATGAGATGTTTCGTAGAGTAAGAGGCAGCGCATTCCAAAGTTGAGGAGCATTTATACTAAAAGACCTTCCACCAACAGTAGACAGACGGAAACGTGGGGTGGATAACAGACCGAGTTCGGCTGATCTAAGGGACCGGACAGGGCGGTAAGGGGAGAGTAGGTCAGACAAATATTGGGGAGCAAGACCATTTAATGCTTTAAATGTTAGAAGCAATACTTTAAAATGTATACGTGACGCTACAGGTAGCCAGTGAAGGTCATGAAGCAGAGGAGTAATGTGAGCAGAGCGCCTAGTGGAGGTTAGAACTCTTGCTGCTGAGTTTTGAACATACTGTAGTCTGGCGATGAGTTTTGGAAGACCAAGAAATAAGGTATTGCAATAGTCCAGGCGTGAAGTGATTAATGCGTGGACTAAGGTTTCAGTGTCAGCAATAGTGAGAGAAGATCGGACGGGCAATATTACGAAGATGGAAAAAGGAGTTTTTAACAATAGAAGAAATGTGAGGGCCAAAAGATAGATTTGAATCAAATAGAACACCAAGGTTACGGATCAGTGACGAAGGCTTAATGTGAGTTCCATGAACATCAAAAGTCTGGTTCATAGTTTTGACTGTGGCATTAGAACCAATCAGGATTATCTCAGTTTTTTTATCATTCAATTTGAGGAAATTTCGGGACATCCAATACTTAATGTCCCTAATACATGCTGTGAGTGAGTCAGGCAGAGATGGAGCATTGGAACTGGTGGTGAGATAAATTTGAATATCATCTGCATAGCAGTGGAACTGAAGTCCATGCTTATGCGTATGATGTCACCGAGTGGATATATGTAGATGATAAATAGTAGTGGGCCAAGAACCGAACCTTGAGGGACACCCTGTGTGAGTGGAGCAGTAGCAGATCTAAACCCTTGTATAGTGATATAATATTTTCTGTCTCTAATGTAGGAAATGAGCCAGGAAAGTGCAGAGCCAGTGATGCCAATGTCAGAGAGCCTAAAGATCATTATTTCATGGCAGACTGTGTCAAAAGCAGCGCTTAAATCAAGAAGCAGCAAGATGTTTGTCAGCCCTGCATCCATGGACAAAAGAATGTCATTAACCCCCCGGAGAAGAGCCGTTTCAGTGCTGTGTGCTGGGCGAAAACCAGACTGAAAAGGTTCAAGAAGGCCATTTATATCCAGATATGACCGCAGTTGTGAAACAACAACCCTTTCAAGGATTTTGCTTATGACTGGTAGGTTGGATATTGGTCTGTAATTGTCCATGTTTAGGTGGTCTAGGCCTGGTTTTTTAAGAATCGGCGTCACCGCAGCCATTTTTAAATCTGCTGGAACAATGCCGGACGCCAGACTACAGTTGATCACATATGTTATGAAGGGTGCAACCTCAGGGACACATAACTTAAGCAAAACAGTAGGTATAGGGTCAAGTTGGCAGGATGTGGAATTTAACTTCGCAATTAAGTCGCTTGGCACTTTGAGTAGTTAGAGTAAAAGCAGAGAGAGAGTTTGTAGAATGAGCTGAATCAGCAAACATTAGGTGAAAATCTGAGTCAGGTGCATGAGGAGTGTTTTTGGCAATGGATGCAGTGATTGTCTGTAGTTTGTCAGAGAAGAATTTAGAAAAGCTATTTACAAGCCCCACAGAACCCAATATAGCAAGTTGTGGTGGATTTGTAAGTCTGCTAACCATAGCAAAGAGCGACTTGGGCCTGCACTTGGAATTCCTAATGGTAGAGGTAAAATAAGAGGATTTTGCATGGTTGAGGGCAGTGCTACTTGTGCCAGTGTTCTTTAAGCGCCAACGAGTGTACAATAAGCCCAGTTTTCCTGTATAGCCTTTCTAGGCGGCGTCCTCAGTTTTTATTGTTCGTAGTTCAGGAGTGAACCAGGGTGCAGCACGAGTAGATGGAACCAGTCTAGTTTTTACAGGAGCATGCATCTCAAGTATTTGAGACAAAGCATTATTGTATATACAGCAGATTTCTGAAGGACAGTTAGATAGTAGGCATTTTGACAAGATAGAAGCCCTTATTGAGTCAGAGAGAGAAGATGGATTAACAGAATTGATTTTACGATAAGTCAGCATTTTTTTCAGAGGCGGTATAGATATTGGAAAACTACAACTGAAGTTTATGATTTTATGATCTGAAAAAGCAAAATCAGAGCCACTAACAAAAATATTATTTAAGCCAGATGTACATATGAGATCCAGTATATGGCCCTTGGAGTGAGTAGCAAAGTTACATGTTGGGTTAGGTTAAAGCAGTCCAGGACAGACGTCAGTTCATTGCATTGAACAGTGTTTTCATGTAAATTAAAATCACCAAGCAGAACAACAGATGAATAAGTACCACAAACAAGAGTTAGTAATGCACTGATCTCAGAGAAGAAATCAGACAACAGATCAGCATGACATTTTGGAGGTCGATAAATCAAGATTACAGCCAGTGAGGATTTGCCAGATATTTTCAGCGCGAGATATTCAAATGCTGTAACCTCATGCAACTCCATCTTTGAAATCTTAATAGTCTCACGGCAAACTACAGCCAGCCCACCACCTCGACGATGAAGACGTGGCTGAGCAAAGTAGATGTATCCAGGGGGAGTTAAGAGATTCAGGTTGAGAAGGTCATTAGGCATCTGCCAAGTTTCATTCAGAAGTAGCATATCCAGGTTCATGTCAGTGATCATGTCATGTAAAACAGAAGCTTTAGTAGTCAGAGAGCGAGTGTTCAGCAGCGCACATTGCAGGTCTGAAGATGAACCTCTGGCATTTCGGAGGTCAGGATCAAGACGCAATGGTCTAAGATTTGCAAAATTTGTAGATCGATTTTCTAGCTTTGTTGCGCCCGACACGCGGGTGTTGGTGGAGACGACCGGAATATTATTCTAAATGTATACAAAAGCCTATTTTAAATATTTCACCAATACAATAAAAAAATCCGCAACATGGAATACAAGAATTTCAGTAGCCTTAGGACCCAAATTAAACAGTACCTTGCAATGTGGAAACATTAGGGAATTGCTGTGACCCGGTATCCATATCATCTATGTCATCTATTAAATGACATTGTAAAAATGTTATCAAATGTTATTATGCCAACCATACATGTATACAGCAAGTAGCTTTAACAACATGTAAATGATGCATACCACCAATTTCTTTAAGAGATTTTCCTTGAATATCCCTAACACTTCCCTTTTCCGTAGCCATAAGCAGCTTTGAGATCTTAGCCAGCTGAATTGTTGATTGGGGCAGTCGATAGTACTCCCTATGCACCCTAATGTCATGGCCGAGAAAATCGGCCAGCTGGTCCAGTTCATTATCTTTCAAGTTCATGACTTGGCTTATTGTGGCGATCTGTTTGCGAAGATTAGTTGGTCTGAGGTTTTGAGGATCTTCGGCTCCACAAGCATTTGCAAATTGTCCAAACTGCCCTCTGTAGTGACCATCACTACGAGGAATAGCGGAGAGGTAATTATTGTTTTCAGTTACTCCACACTCTTTCCTCTTACTAATGAGGAGTGACAGGTTAGCAGTCATATCAGGAGTCAGGATCACAGCAACCGTACGTCCTTTTTTCCCCTTCAGCTCCACTCTGGCGAATTGTTGGCAAAGTCTCTTCTCAACTTCTGTAAGACCAGTGCTTATGTCATCGTTCAGTTGGGACATGTCACAATCGTCAAAATGTTTTACAGTCATCCGTGCCACTTCACCTTCCCTTCTCCTATTAAACAAAATGACTTAACAGAGGGTCACTTTTGCTAGTGCTGCATAAGTGCCTGCTGTTGGGTTGTCGACTAGTTTCTCCTTAGTCAATTGCACTTGCTGACCAAGCTATAACTGTAGCTTCTGAACGTCTTTGGCCAGTGGAAGCCTGGTGCTCTTGTTGTATTTTGCCTCACTCAGGTTTGATAAGGCAGAATAGGAAACCAATTCAGACCACTTTGTTTCATGAAGTGTATGAAACTTCCTGATGGAATCGATCCCGTCTTGGTCCTCTTCCATGAGGGCACAACACATGATGAGGTCACTTATCTTTCTGAGAGAATGCCCAATTTTCAGGGCTAAACTTGGGGCTTTGAATGTGTTGTTTTCATGATCAAATCCTGAAACTTTTTTGACAGCACTAGTAAGAATAAAGAAGTTGCCTGGTTTTGTTGCCTCTTCCATGGTATGGATCCTGGTTGTGTGGCACAAAGTCACAAGTAATCTCCCAAGTTCCCTTACTTTCTGTCTTATATACTCATGCTTTGATCTGTCACTCCCATGCTTATTAAAGAGGGACTGGGCAAACTGCATGAGATAATGATCATTCCTTATTGTGGTGGACACGTCATCCTTGTGCATTTTGCCCAGAACTGACCAAGGTTCACTTAAAATTGGCTGGGACGTAGTGGATTGAGCAGATGCTATACAAAAGACTCTCTCTCTCAACTCAGGGCCTTCTTCAACATTATTCTCTGGTCTTAGAGCACATCTTTTCATATGTCGAGAAAGTTCTTTTCTGGATAACATACCCTTACAGAACACGCAGTAATCATACGTCTCAGGGCTGTTGCTCTCTTCACTTTAAGAGAGCCTGAACCTGTGGTGTTAACAGTTGAGTTGTGCTTGAAGTTGCCAAGGTTTCGGAATTTCTCAAGAAGAACCTTTCTGTCCTTTGATGATTTGGGTAACTGGAGTACCTTTGCGATATCAGCATTTTCATTTACATGCCTCTCGAGATGACGTGCAAATTTAGTTTGAGGTTTTCCACATACAAAACAATAATTGACATGGCTTTTAAGGATTTTTCCTGATTTGGTTGGGGATTTACTTAGGCCAAGATTATCCACAGTACCCTTTTTGTTACTCACATCTTTTGTTTTCTGCAGGCATGACTCTGAGCGTTCTGGTTCTGGTTCAGGGTCACTTTGGAGATCACCAGTAATTTCTAGATCCATCAGGATATTCTTACAGTTGTCCTGTATATCTATGGTCTGTTCTTGTTCAGCAAAACTAACACCTAAATCAGGCATATTAGTGGTATTGGACTTTTTGGATGGTACAGGCAACTCAACACTCAACTCCGTCCCTGAGCTTTCTGAATCCGATACAGAATCTGGGATGTACTCATCATCAGATGAGACATCATCCTGTAAAGTACATCAAATTAATTAATTAAAAACAGCATACTTTAATTAACAGAAATACACAATGGAAGGACAAATGTTAACAAACTGCTAAAAGCCATCAAATTGATATTAAGCATATTATACTTCAATGTACACTTACATCTGATATATCCCAGTCTTCTGAGGATTTCTGGAGGCAGATTTTATGCCACACACCACAGCATTCTTCACAGACAAAATAAAACAAACCACAGCATTAGACAACAATTGATCAGATTCTCATGCTGAAAAATTAAATACTCACTTTCTTATTAAATGCAAACAGCTTCATACTTATGAAACATACAAAATCAAGAAATGCTAACAAAATTAACTGTTCAGTACAAATGCACAGTTTGAGTGATGGCAAAAAAAAATTTAGACAAAAAGTACAAGTTTTGACCCTTAAGGTAGAATCCACTGGAGTGGCAGAGCATTTACATTGCCCATTCAAAGTAAAACAAAAGTATGTAGTGATCCGACAACTCACACATTAAATTCACTAACGCCGCTAAACCATAAGTATAATGTGAACTGAAAACTGAAGCATAAAGTGAGTTCAGAATGAAAAGCAGAATTTTTTGAAAAAGTACTGTTCAAATGGTGTATTCTGATATGATTTACAGACAGATACAAACAGATTTAAACTTACAAATATGATATATGGTATCATCCTAACAATCAAGAGATTTGAGATTCTGATTATAAAACATTGTTATCGTAAAAACAGACACATTAGTAGCCTGACCTGACCAAACACATTCTTTTTTTTATGTGTAATATGCAAGGTGCGAGGCCATATATACTATGTTTCAGAATGCATCCTTAGCCCAAAGACTTCTGGCAGAATGGTCTAATGTGGAACAGAAACTCTGGAATGTTTATTGTACAATAATTAATAAGGATCATCAGAATAAAAGGAACTCTTCCAAAAAGTAATTAGAAAGGTGTTGAGACACCTACAAGCATTTGGATTGCCAATTGCTTGGTGGATCTATTGAATTAGGTCTGGATTTATTAGGCCTAAAGTTGTTGTTCATCATGACCTTTTACATACAGTATATTTTATCAATTTATATTATCTCAATTGGCAAAACTAAATTCAAAGTCCTAGAAAAGCCCAGTTGATCTATTACCAACTCAGATGCGTAAAGATAGGCCCAGTGACTTATTGGAAGGCACAAAAGGTAGAAAAAGTTAGAAGAAGAAAAAAAAAAACACTTGGAAAAGCTTATTGGACAGACATTTGGAGTACATAGACATTCTAAGGAATTTGCACGTTTGATAGTTTCTGCTCAAAGGGTTTTACATCATCTTTGAAGTTTGTGAGCATATGCGTAATTACAGAATGACTTCAGCAATGACCTGAGCGCACCACAGACTTGAGGGCATTTTGCTTGTGTTGATACTCACTTAATCATAATGAAACATTTGTGCATTATGCTTTTCAGCCAAGCTAATCTTTAAAAATGCTGACGAAGAAGAATAAACATTGCCCTATGGTCATGTGGCTCATCAAACCAAGAACTGTGTTTTTTGCATTGGTAACGTCGCAAATATGAGCTTGTTGAAATTTGTCTATACAACAATTCAAACAGTGGTGTTTCGCTTAGTGCTATTGGGTTAGCATTGCAAATTGATAAAGTCCATGAAAGACGCATTTAGCCGAGCTGCAGCGAACCAATGAAAGTGACATTTTTGTGATGTGAAGGTTGTAGCCTAACTCTAATCAACAAAGAGCAATAGGACAATATAGATAGCCTAATAATATAAATAATATCAAAGGAATTAAGAACTTGTTCAACATCCAAAGGCGAATGTCTCTAGGGATTGGAAAAACCATGCGTGATAGATTTGCGATGCGGCTTCTCGCTGACCCCACCCCCAAAAAAAAAACTCTTTCGCTTCACATAAATGGCCTATTTTGATTCCAAAACGGTACATTTTGCCAAAAGGCGACTAGTTTGCAGTATGCTCTCTGTTCTCTGCCATTTGCCTCAGCATGCAAACACACTTGCCTGGTACGTCATAGTATGTGCCACTCCAGTGTTTTCCACTGGACAGTTTGAACGGATAAAACATTCATTCATGTTTTTATGCTTTATAGGTCTATGTCTGGAACTAACCCATGGCATGAAATTAAACTACTTGTGGTATACTGAGAAATGCATTAATTAAGAGAAGATGAATAACACACTTACGTTTGCATCTTAGACCGTGCCATCTGACAGATGTTAAAGGTGAATGGCATATGCTGCATTTTTCAAAGCTCACCAATTTAAAAACAAGCTTATGGATTTTACACTGTGAAAAAAAAAGAAAAAAATCAGAACACAAAATAAATAAAACACCTTTACATACACAAATTATATCATGAATGAAAAAAACATTTGGCTGTTTTACTTTTCTACAAAACCATCAGGATAATTTTTTTGTGTGGGGGAGGGTTGAGATACTTCTGATATAATAGCAAAGCATATCTATTCAGTTCCTGTGACTTATGTTTAGCTTGGCTAACTGTTGGGGCGTCACTCATTACACACTCACTTAAAACTTTTTGATGATGGCAAAGAAGACACTTCTAGATAATGAAGTAAACCTTCATCTGGCATTTAAAAAACACAACACATCTAGTTTCTGAACCTGTGTACAAATCCAAATTTAGATTTACCCTGCTTAACTTCTATTATCTGTATAATAAAAAAGAAAGAAAGAAAAAAATGGTAACAGGGATCTCTACCAATCAAATGTTTTGCTTTACACTTAAAGTTAAACTCCAGGTTCAAGGTAAATCAACTTATAACTCTGTTGTTTGAAGACAGCGAGTGCTTTAGGTTGGAAGAAGAATGTGAATTTTCTACTTTTTCAGACACTAGTGAAGCAGCGGGTAACTAACTAATAGGGGCAAGAAAACTGATTATTCTCTTCTTCCTAGCCACAGCACTACATAACCTCTAACTGCAAGGAAATAGGTTTATTTACAATGGACTATCTATTTAAGTAAAGCAAAAGATGAAAAAAATGATACGATTTTCAACAAGCAACAAAGATTTTCAGACTGTATCTGCAGCATAATTGTAATTAATTGGTAAATGTGTCCATTACGAAACTACATTTCTAAACATTCATCCATCCCATAATACACAGCTGAATTCAAACTAACCTCATGATCAGGGCTGTCTGGTGTGGGATTGAATGACTGACACTCTGCTCCCAACTCTGTGTCTGTTGAAGAAAACACAGGACATGAAGGCACAGTGCTTTGCAAGACCCCAGTATTTACCAGGCATTGCTTATTCCAGCAGGGACTCACCTCTGATTAAGTCTGTAGAGGAAACATCAGGTTTCAAGTCATGGGTGTGGCCACCAAGCTCTGCAACGGCGTGCTGGCTAGAAGGGTTGCTTGCACCACTGAGCTGTGTCTATACAAGTTCAACAGAAAAATGCACATGTGAACTTGGACATCACCTACACAATTGTATTATTGTACAGTTGAAGTGACTAAAGTAAAACAATGGTACTTATTGCTTTAAAAGACAGCCATATTCAACCTAACCTCACAAGCAGAACTGCCTGATGTGACATTGCAGGACTGGACTTCTGGTCTCACCCTGGTCTCTGTAGAATACAGGAAAGAATATGAGGAAGGCCAGGGATGGTGGGATTGTGCATCACTTGAGAAGCAACCACACCATCACTGTTTCACATCCTTTATAGACGCAATACGTTTATATGCCCACCAAAACTAATATAAAACATTAAGTCAAATAGTCACTGACCTTCAGTAGAGACTGTGGATGGCATGGTTTGTTCTGGGAAACAGTCTTTAATAGACTCTTGAGCACTAGTGCTTGTAACATTAGGGGGAATCTACAACACATACAGATAAGGTTGTTGGCATCACCTGGGAGAGTCATGCAAGTTTAAGATTAACCTGACAAGATTGACTGAAAACCGTATTGAATACCACCAAGAAGTGACTTATGTTTTTGGTTAAAATTGTTGGCACTAACAAGTGATAAGTTTAAGTGTAATCTCTGAGGCATCGTGAAACTGACACAGCAGCTTTTAAGAGAAAGATTATTTCATTGTTATCAAGATGGCAAAATATAGGCTTTAAACCTTGACACCAATTCATATGGGGAAAAAAATATAGTTGACCCACCTCTTTACGCCAAGGCCAATCTTTCCCACCATAGTCATAAGTGATTTCAGTTCCTGCCGTAATTTCCTTCAGTGCAAAACGGCAGATATGTGGCTTCCCTTCAGCTTCGATCAACTTCATTCTGCAATTTGGTGCCTTGTGCTCATCGTTTACCAAGCGTCCAAATGACCCATCTTCAAGTACTCCATCAATACTGCAAATGTACAAACATCATACACTAAACAGACGTTTATAGTGACACACTTTTGAATTGAACTTTAATTTGTGAGTAACTACACTAATGCCAATATCCAATACAAGTATAGTTGTTCGGTGCACAGTTGATAAGTTAAAGTTCAACATGAATTATTTACTTCTTCATACTATAGAAATCATATTAGTCATTCTGAACATACCACCATGTCTTCCGTTTCCATATGAAGTCAAACATGAAGATCGAGCATGCATTGTTGTAAACTTTACGTCTATGTTCAGCTTCAGCTGCATCAATGAGCTCCCCTCTATACTCTACCACAAAGTCTCCTTGATTGAAAACAGCCAAAGTGAAGATGCCACGACCTGCAGACACAAACCTATTAGAGACACAGGAGTAGCAGACTATCCACTGGATACAACTCAGCACTGCAAATAATCACATACAATTGAATTATTCCTATAAATTGCTACAATGCAACATTGTGCTTTTTTTCAATTCTACATGTAGAATAATAAATACATACAATACAATACAATACAATACAATACATGTCTAAGTGTAGAATACAGCAACAGACAGACCCACTATTAATTAAATTATTAAAATAGTCTTAACAACTTTAATTTATATTTATGTTTGTAAAATTAATAGTCAAGGACTGAAAACCACTGCTCATAATATCAAGAACCAGTGACGTATAACCCCTCAGTCTGTCCTACAGTGTGTCACTCACCTTTAACTTGATTGATATATTTCATTTCTAGCATTTGACTCTTGTCTTTTTCAGAAAGGATGTGTTTCATTGCATCCTGTTCTTCTCGGCATGCTATAGAAATTAAGAACAAAAATGTAAACGACAACACAACTTAACTACTTTTCATCTCACTAATACCATGAATATTCAAAAAGTTTCATTTGAGTTCTCTACTTTCATTACATTCACATAACATTTCCCTGCTGTCAGTCACCAATATATTTGAAGTTCTGTGAGAGGACATACACAGACACAGTAGATGAACACAAGGGTGTTATTTCAATTCCCTTTCATAGACAAGGTTTAAGCTAGTCCCAGACAAAATTAATTTCTGAACTGTTTTAACTGAAAGCAACTTGAACTAAGATATTTTAAAATATTTCAGTGTCATTGTTTTGTCTCAAGATGCACACCAGTAATGTATTTTTCTAAGGCATGTTTATAAAAGCTACTTAAATGTCCTAATTGAACTAAGGCCTAATCATGCCTTAGTCTAAACCCTATCTGTGAAACCAGACTTTAGATCTTTTAGAAATGTAACATGCTTCACTATTACAACTATAAGAGTGCAAAACAATATAATGCAATTTAAAAAGGTAAAACTTTACAGTATTATGTAACCAAATATGTGCAGTGTATAGGCTACTGAATAATGTGTCCTGTCATCTCTGCTACTCTGGTCAGTCCTGTTACTATGATGTCAATCCTATTACTGTCATTAATTTAATAAAAAGTATAAAAATTATATTTGTAATGGCCTTCCAAGTTTGTCCATTGTAACCCTATCTATATTGTATTTTTGACAAAGCCAATCTTTTAATATCTCTCTTGTAAAATATTTATATTAATTGACATGTGATTACCCTTGTTCTTGGTCATTTGAATGATAATGTAAGATAAAAAAAAACAAATTCCAACATTTTAAACAACCCCAGTGCAAAGAGGGACTAAAATAATGCTCATATCTTTAAAAAACGCCTGAAAACACATCTCTTCCGTCAACACCTGACTGACAAACACTGAGTTCTACTTCCTTTCTATCGATTCCTTTCTTAAAAAAAAAAAAATCTCTTATCCTTAGCATTGTATACTGCACTGGGTTTAAACTGAGTAGTTTTTGGGCACTTATGCTTTTTGTACCTTGTGTTGTTAAAATTGCTTCCATTGTTATCCTCACTTGTAAGTCGCTTTGGATAAAAGCGTCTGCTAAATGACTAAATGTAAAAAAAAATGTAAATGTAAAAACAATATATAGTAACGCATGTGTCTGTAACAGGCATGCCAATATCCAAACATGAGGTAGATTAGAAACGTTAGTCATAAAATAAAATAAAGAAATACATACCCTGAGATGACACAATACAGTTTATTGTCCATTTAAGCTGTCTTCGTTTAATGGATATTTAAAATAAATCGATTACATTTATTCTATTTTTTAATTTGCCAAATTTAAAAAGGCCTTGATTTCGTGGAATGTCCCGTTTTACTGTTAAGTTTAACTTTGTATTGTTGTTGTATGTCGCGTTGGACAAAAGGGTCTGCTAAATAGCATAACCATAACCATGTTCATAATCATACTTGTCATTGGAACTTATTAAAACAATTTGTTATTGATTTCTTACCTGCTCTCCACAACGTGCATATCCTCCCTGGAAAATGAATCCGCTGTTGATTGACGAAGCTCTCTCCCATCCAGCCAACAAATATGAGCATGTGCAGAGTCGAATTAGCGTCTATTTTTGCGCGTTGTGTATAATCTCCCGTGCTTGTGTATAATTTCCCGCGCTTGTGTATAATTTCCCGCGCCTGAGTTTTGTGCATGCAGGGACCACAACAACCAATAGGGGGCACTGGCGGACACACAAATATACAACATATGTCAGGTTTTTGGTATACAAAGACTTTTGAGAAAAACACTTTCTAGGGATTAAAACAAGCTTAGAAAACGTTTTATAAGGTTTATTTTTATGAGGACAGCCAACTGTCCTCATATACCAGAGGGTCCTCATTTCTCTTTGAAATGTCTTGAAATCTGTCCTTCTATATGTAAGGCAGTGACTTTGTTACGCCACTAGGTGGCGCACGGGCATCACTCATTTCTTGGAAATTATGTTGCTGAGGTTTTCTTTTTGGTATGTCCAATCCCGGCCACTGTAGCAATGTTGGTGTTTAATCGCGAGGGCCGCCATTTTGTTTTTATGTCTTGTCCTTAGTCCCGTAAGGTAAGCATGGTGTATCGCTGCAAATAAAATCCATAAATATCATAATTATCACCACACATCCTGTTTATATGTAACTGATTTGCTATTGTTAAGATGTTATCCTATGTTCTGAGTTAGGTTTCAGTGATCCGCATTTTCACTTTGTATGATTATTTTGTATTTTAAAAGAAGCTAACTCCTCATGTGGTGGCCTCGGGTTAAGGCCTATCTACCAGTATGAAGACACTGCTAAGCTAGGATGCTTTATGCTAAGCAATGGTAATTGATGTGTTGTATTGTTTGTTGGATTGTGACTCAGACACTGTTATGTTAAAGGCTGTAAAGTGTTTAGTACACAGCTATGTTTTTTTTTTGGTTGTATTGAAACAGTAGGTTGACCTAATTTGATGTATTAATTTAATTTTGGTTTTTAATGTCTTGTCCTTACTCCCGTAAGGTTGCCAGATTCTATGAACATCCAAACTGCATATAGTCTGCAAGCAAGAAAATAAAGTGCCTGTCATGCATTCCACAATCCAAACCTTCACTGTGTCCAGCTCCTTTTTCTCGGCATCACATCTCGCTACCCACCATTAAGAAAACACAACGCAGAGTGACCAGAAAGCTTGGTGTGTAAAGAAGAGAGGGCCAACACAGGGAAAGACTAGAACAATCAGCTAGTCTGGGTTACATCTTTTGGTGTCGTGACCCGGATTGTGGTGCTTCCTGACTAGTGTAAAGCAGAAAGCCGGTGTTCCTGTCAGCGCCTCGGCCAACGCAGCAAAAGGCTTTGAAAACTAATAGAACAGTTTAATGATTAGAGTCCGGGGGTTTGTGAGAGGGAACAGTCTTTGGAGGAATATGGTTAGTTGTGATCCCCGCCCTCCAGTCCGTGCCGCAGGGCCGGCCAGTCCGAGTGTTGCTGCCCTCCCAGCGGTCCCAGTGGACTTCAAAGTCCCAGTACGTCGCCGCAGAAACTATTTATAAAACACAATAATGTCGGATTAACGACCACACTATAAAATTCAATAACGTCTCACAGCATGCAGGTTATACGGGACACGTCCCTTCACTTAGCATTTTATGGCGGTGTACAGGTTCCTTTTCCCAGTCCCCTCTTGGTCCGCGAAGATACGGCCGGTCGCTCCTCAGTCCCTGGCTCGGTCTCTCAGCTGGCCTCAACAGCCTCAGCCCACTAGTTCCATTGACAACGCTCCTCACGTGACCCAGCATTTAAACGAGTAAAGTCCATGGCAACAGGGGCACCCATGGGCAGGAATCAAGGTCCCCATCCTCAAAGGAAAAAGCCAGTAAAAAGTGAAGAGAAAACTCCTTTAGTGGGACCCAGAAATGAAGGTGAAGTGGAGGTTAACGGCTTAAAATGCACAGCTCTCATTGATTCAGGCTCACAAGTGACCACTATTACGCACAAAATCTACAGTCACCCACAGTGCCAATAGAAGGTGCAGCTGGCCAAGCTGTGCCTTACAGTGGTTTTATTAATATACAACTGAAAGTGTTTGGAAAGGAGTTTAAAGCCGTACCCACATTTGTTGTGCCAGACTCTGATTATCGTTCATCAGTCCCCTTGCTTGTTGGAACGAATGTCCTCAGAGCGTCTAGAGGCCACCTTAAAGACACATATGGGCACCAGTTCCTCATCGAAGTGAAGGAAAAGCACCCAGAGTGGTATACAGCCTTGCTGGAGGTCGAGAGTATGGAGGAGGAGGAAACCAGTGACCTGGTGGGCCCCGCAGTGTTTGTTGGCCGCAAAATGAAAATTCTGGCTGGTAAGGAGATGGATTTAAAGTGCAAAATAAAAGTCGGCCCTGAAAAGCAGACCTACACAGCCATCCTCGAAACCCACGCCTCATTGGCGCTCCCCCCGGGCCTCCTGGTAGCCAAAACCCTGGTTAACGTTAAAAAAAGCTGTGTCCCCATTCGAGTGATGAACATGTCTCAGCGTAGCATCACCATTAAACCACACACACCCCTGGCCCATGCCTTTCTTGTAAAAAATGTGGTTCAATTCAAAGACAAGCCCAGTCCATGTCCCACTGGCGGTGGTGAAAAATCGTGCTCAAGTCTTAACCAGTTTATAGCAGACAAGGGGGTGGACTTGGATGGTGCAGCTGTGGAGAACGAGCACCAGCGCTCTCTTCTAAAAAGCCTAATAGAAAAAAAACGAAGTGTGTTTTCTCAACACTCAATGGACTATGGCCACACTAAGACAGTGCAGCATGAAATCCCACTCGTGGATGCAAAGCCATTTCGACTGCCATATCGTAAGATTCCCCCCTCTCAATGGCAGGATGTGAGAAAGCTGCTAACTGAGATGGAGGCCACTGGAGTCATCCGTCCTAGTAAAAGCCCCTATGCTTCTCCAGTGGTAATTGTGACTAAGAAAGATGGGTCTTTAAGGCTCTGCATTGACTATAGAAAACTGAACTCATGTAGTACACGGGATGCGTTTCCTTTGCCAAGGATAGAGGAGGCGCTAGAAGCTCTAGGTCAGGCAAAGTACTTCTCCACCCTTGATCTCACTTCCGGCTACTGGCAGGTGGAAGTAGCAGAGCATGACAAACACAAAACTGCATTCAGCACACCTATGGGGCTTTTTGAGGCCAATAGAATGCCTTTCGGCTTACAGAACGCCCCCTCAACCTTTCAGAGACTAATGACGTGTTGTTTTGGTGACCTAAATTTCACTCACCTTCTTATCTATCTGGATGACCTGATCATCTTTTCAAAAACCTTTGACGAACATTTGCAAAAGCTGCAGCTTGTGCTTGATCGTCTCAGACAGCATGGCTTGAAGCTTAAGCCCTCTAAGTGTCAGCTTGTAAGGAAGGAGGTGCAGTATTTGGGGCACATTGTGTCGGCAGAAGGGATAAAAACTGACCCCGAGAAAATAAACAAAGTGAAGGACTGGCCGCAACCCACAAATCGTAAAGAAGTACTCCAGTTTTTAGGTTTTGTGGGGTATTATAGGCGCTATGTTAAAGACTTTGCCACCATTGCAGCGCCATTATACCACCTCACTTCTGGTGACCCCAGGAGGAAGAAAAGGGGAGAAAAAAAATAAAAAAACAAACACCTGCCACCCTTTTTTATGGACAGCTGAGTGTGCGAATGCTTTTCTTTCATTACAGGAAAAGATGACCACTGCGCCCATTCTTGGTTACCCAGACTACAGCCTGCCGTTTCTGCTTCAAACTGATGCATCTGGGGAGGGCCTGGGTGCTGTCCTAGCCCAGATCCAAGGTGGACAGGAGAGGGTAATAGCCTATGCGAGTAGAGGTTTGTCACCACCCGAAACAAGGTATCCTGCACACAAACTCGAGTTCCTGGCACTTAAGTGGGCAGTGACTGACAAGTTTTATGATCACCTTTATGGACGTAGCTTTTCAGTCCTAACAGACAACAATCCCCTTAAAGTATGTCATGATCTCACCCAAACTGGACGCTACAGGCCAGCGTTGGGTTTCACAGCTGTCCATCTTTAACTTCGACATTCAGTATCGCAGGGGAAGGAACAATGTAAATGCCGATGCTCTCTCCCGTATGTCTCATCAGCAGGTGGCAGGAGCGTTACAATGCAGCCCCCAGCATGTAAGGAGCTTCGAAAGCGGGAATATAAAGGATAAACCATCTGAGACACCGGTGTGTGCCCAAGATTTAAACCCTGCATCTCAGGAAGGTAATGAGGACAATCAGCCCTACACAGACGTTGGAACGGAGTCCCTTCCAGCTATGACCACTCATGAGATCTGCATGGGTCAGAAAGAGGACCCAGTTATTGGGCCGATTCTGTTTTTAAAGGGCCGAAATCACAAGCCAAGCCGTAGTGAGAGAGCTGAACTGGGCGAGCAGGGGCACCTTCTTTTAAAGGAATGGAAAAGGTTGATAATACGGAAAGGTGTCTTGTACCGCAGTATCGAGGACCAGGAAAGAGGCATAGTTGAACAGCTGATTCTGCCTGAAAAACTACGCAAGCAAGTAAAAACCACTCTACATGACGACTCGGGTCATTTGGGATTTGAGAGGACACTACAGATGATAAGAGAGAGATTCTACTGGCCCAGAATGTTTCAGGAAATTAAGGCCTGGTGTGAGCAGTGTGAAAGATGTTGCCTCAGAAAGACCCCTACAGCGGGACTCAGAGCCCCTTTTGTGAGCATCCATACAAGTGGCCCCATGGAGCTGGTTTGTGTAGACTTTTTGACACTGGAAAAGTCTAAAGGAGGCATAGAAAACGTGCTCATTGCTACGGATCATTTCTCCCGCTATGCCCAAGCTTACCCCACTAAAGACCAGAAAGCAAGTACAGTGGCTAAAACGCTGTGGCGAACTTCTTTTGTCGTTTTGGCTTTCCGGCAAAGCTGCATGCGGACCAAGGACGTAATTTTGAAAGTGCAGTTGTAAAGAAACTCTGTAAATGTGTTGGTATCACAAAGACTCACACAACCCCTTATCACCCACAAGGTAATGGTACCACTGAGAGATTTAACCGCACCCTGATGAACATGCTGGGAACCTTAGAGCCTCACCAAAAATCCGGTTGGCACGAGTATGTAGATGCCATGACACATGCTTATAACTGCATACAGCATGACTCGACTGGTTACACCCCCTACTACCTCATGTTTGGCAGACACCCTATGCTACCAGTCGACTTGATTTTTGGCCTCTCCTCAGCTAACAAACCATGTGAATATAGTGAGTATGTCCATACCCTGCACAATGCCCTGTCCCAGGCCTATGCCCAGGCTAATCAGACATCTCAACAAGCTAAACAGCAACAGAAAAAGCACTATGACAAGAAAGCCAAGAGTGTAGTGTTCAGCCCAGGAGACAGAGTCCTGGTCAAGGTGTGTCATGTGGAGGGGCGGCAAAAGTTAGGAGACAGGTGGGAGCCACACCAGTACATCGTGGTAAAGAAACAGCACAATCTACCAGTCTACGTGATAAAGCGGGAGGGTAAGGAGGCTGAGAGAGTGGTCCACCGGAACCTCCTGACACAGTGCATGTTCCTCCCTGTGCAGCAGAAAAACACAACAGAAGATGATCAGGGTGCTAACACACACGAGTCAAGTGAGGAATCTGATGCAGGGGAATCAGATATTGAGACAACCAGGAAGTCAGCAGACACCACCCCGCCTGAAAAAATGTGTCTAGGACCAGAGGTGTTCAACACGGAGGAGGCGGATACGGTGGCTGGGCCTAGGGAAGAGGAGGAAAATGTTTCCACTGCTAATGTAGTACCTCGGGGGCAAAAAATTCCAAAAAGGAACCCAACAAGGACCCGACGCCCCCCTAAGAGACTGTCATATGAAGCACAAGTATTGACACATAAGAGTGACAAACAGAAGATAGAAAGAGGATGGAAGTTATGGCAAAGAGCCAAAGCCAAAAGAGCAGCTGGACTCAAATAAAAACACACACGCCTTATATCACATACACACCATGTTTTTTTTACTTGACTGTTCATTTTGTTGTGTTTAGAGTGGTTAGTTCAATTTGTAATTTGTCTAGGCAGATGGCGAGACGCCATCAATTAATGAAGGGGTAGATGTAAGGCAGTGACTTTGTTACGGCACTAGGTGGCGCACGGGCATCACTCATTTCTTGGAAATTATGTTGCTGAGGTTTTCTTTTTGGTATGTCCAATCCCGGCCACCGTAGCAATGTTGGTGTTTAATCGCGAGGGCAGCCATTTTTGTTTTTATGTCTTGTCCTTACTCCCGTAAGGTAAGCATGGTGTATCGCTGCAAATAAAATCCATAAATATCATAATTATCACCACACATCCTGTTTATATGTAACTGATTTGCTATTGTTAAGATGTTATCCTATGTTCTGAGTTAGGTTTCAGTGATCCGCATTTTCACTTTGTATGATTATTTTGTATTTTAAAAGAAGCTAACTCCTCATGTGGTGGCCTCGGGTTAAGGCCTATCTACCAGTATGAAGACACTGCTAAGCTAGGATGCTTTATGCTAAGCAATGATAATTGATGTGTTGTATTGTTTGTTGGATTGTGACTCAGACACTGTTATGTTAAAGGCTGTAAAGTGTTTAGTACACAGCTATGTTTTTTTTTTTGGTTGTATTGAAACAGTAGGTTGACCTAATTTGATGTATTAATTTAATTTTGTTTTTTATGTCTTGTCCTTACTCCCGTAAGGTTGCCAGATTCTATGAACATCCAAACTGCATATAGTCTGCAAGCAAGAAAATAAAGTGCCTGTCGTGCATTCCACAATCCATACCTTCACTGTGTCCAGCTCCTTTTTCTCAGCATCACATCTCGCTACCCACCATTAAGAAAACACAACGCAGAGTGACCAGAAAGCTTGGTGTGTAAAGAAGAGAGGGCCAACACAGGGAAAGACTAGAACAATCGGCTAGTCTGGGTTACATATACATACGCACGCACACGCACACACACACACACACACACACACACTTTATTTCACAAATATACAAAAGTATAAATTGGACTTTATTCAAAAAGCATTAAAAAGTAAAAAGACAATAACAGGGGGAACGAATGGGTACCTAGCTCACAAAATGCTCCAGTCTACAGAACTTGCTTTTCATTAAGCCACTATGAATGACAGCAGTAATATAATCTGGGTGGCTATGATTATTATAGGAACCAGCTATATACAGCATACATACACTTACTGTAATGCAAAATATTTTCTTTGTGGAAAAGGCAAACACACTCAAATGTAATTAGGAATTGCATTTCAGCAATGCACACAGCACATAGCATATACATTTCAGTATAGATCATTGCCATTTGGATTATCAAGCATTACAGGCAGATTACATTTTCTATTCTCTTATAATAGCTTGTTCAGAGCAATATCATATGCCGTCTTTTCTATTTGCATGCATATGTAAACAGGACAATGAAAAAGCACATCACACCAGTGTGAGTTAGATCTTTACATTACTTGGCAGAAAAAGTGAATTACTACTACAATCTCAATATTTATAAATGGCTCAAGTCAACATTTATTTTGATGTTATCTTTGACTTTTGACTTCAAAATCAATACACTACATGGACATATAAAAGTTATGTACAGCACACTTTATTATCTAGTAATGTGGAATAGACGTGTTCCCACAACAGTGTTGAGTGAGTTTAAGTAACAATAGTTATGATGTACTGGTCATTTTTGTGGTGATTTTCCCAGGGCACCTTAGTGGAGTCATCTTTCAGTGGACAAACTCATGTCCTCAGACAGCAACTGCTCACCTGTAAAAATTGCAAAAACACATCTTGTCTATAGTTTATAGTCCAGTTTCCAACTGGCAATGCACTACTATTCAGTTTGGTACAGCATATTTGGTTGTGTTCAGTCATACCTGTAGAGGGATGAGTGTGGTTGTAAAAACAGGAACTGCTCTGCAGGCCCTCATCCTCAGTCCCACTGTCACTGCTCACAACAGTCACCTGAGCACATGGCAACTGACCTGAAACAGGGAATAGGACACACGGTCTGGTAAGACCTGATAGACCAGAGCTGAAAATGACATTATGAATTCTAAAGAACCAGTAGCAAACTGAACCAGAGGAATCATTCAAACCCAATTCCCAAAAAGTTGCATGACTGTAAAACGTAAATAACGGAATGCAATTATTTGCAAATCTCAAAAAAAATTTTTTAGTCACAACAGAACATAAACAATGTACAAAACACAAACGTGTTGTGAAACAGGCATTTTACCATTTCATGAAAAAAATTTGCTTCTTAAATTTGAACTGCCACCTTATCGTGGTGGAGGGGTTTGAGTGCCCGAATGATCCTAGGAGCTATGTTGTCTGGTAGGGTCTCCCAAGGCAAACAGGTCCTAGGTGACGAGTCAGACATGGTGCATCCGGGACTCCACCCTGCATGGTGGCCGGGTCTTTCCCCACTTGGCCCATCAAAGGCGGGAGCCTTGGCGACCTAACGGAATCTGGCATTAGGGACATGGAATGTCACCTCGCTGGTGGGGAAGGAGTCTGAGCTTGTGCGGGAGGTTGGGTCGGGGTCACCTCCACGCACAGCTTGGGCTCTGGAACACAACTTCTCGAGAGAGGCTGGACTTTCCACTACTCATGTGCTAAAGATGTGCTTTAACTGCAGACCTTTAGCTTTAATTTGAGCGTATTTACATCAAAATCAGGTGAACGGTGTAGGAATTACAACAGTTTGTATTTGTGCCTCCCACTTTTTAAAGGGACCAAAAGTAATGGGACAGATTAACAATCATAAATCAAACTTTTACTTTTTAATACTCGGTTGCAAATCTTTTGCAGTCAACTACAGCCTGAAGTCTGGAACGAATAGACATCACCAGACGCTGGGTTTCATCCCTGGTGATGCTCTGCCAGGCCTCTACTGCAACTGTCTTCAGTTCCTGCTTGTTCTTGGGGCATTTTCCCTTCAGTTTTGTCTTCAGCAAGTGAAATACATGCTCAATCGGATTCAGGCCAGGTGAAGGACCTGGCCATTGCATAACATTCCACTTCTTTCCCTTAAAAAACTCTTTGGTTTCTTTTGCAGTATGCTTCGGGTCATTGTCCAACTGCACTGTGAATGAGTCCAATGGGTTCTGAAGCATTTGGCTAAATATGAGCAGATAATATTGCCCAAAACACTTCAGAAGTGCAGCATCCACGGGACTTCCTGTTAGTGACCAATGGTGTAAAGACGCGACTCCGGGAGCTCCTGCAGAAACTTTTTATAAAGTCCATCAGGGTGCTTTCTACCAACGTGGTGTGTACATATTTTGACATCTCAGAGCCTTTTTGATTGTATTAAGTGCCGCTATGCCTCCAAAACCCAGAAATACAGACAACCAGACAGCATCGAAAACGCGGCCTAATGCAGGGGCTACATCCCCGGCCCAGCGTGATCCTATCGGGCCGCCGCATCACGACGGAGATGGCGTCGATACCACCACAGCTTCGAGTATGGCTTCTGCGGACTTTAAAGCCGAACTTCTTGTTGCTCTCCGAGAAGAGATGGTAGGCATTTTCAAGTCTGAGCTACGCTTGGCTATGACTGAAAACTTATCCAATATCAAGTCAGAATTGCAAAGTGTCAAAACGGAGCTGACGGCTAGCCTAGCCGCAACAAAATCTGACGTGGGTGAGCTAAAGGGGACGGTGAATGAGATGGAGGAATCACTATCAACATGCACAGACAACGTGGCGTATCTCAAGAGTAAAGTGGAGATCCTGTCTAACAAAGTTCTGGCTCTTGAGAACAAATGCGAAGATCTAGAAGGTAGATCTCGCCGCAATAACATCCGTATTATTGGATTATCTGAGCAAAGTAGTACGGTTACCACGGCATCTACCTCCGCTCTGCTAAAGGAGGCGCTTAACTTGGATAAAGCACCTCTTATTGATCGGGCTCATAGATCCTTAAATGCAAAGCCCAAACCCGGAGAACGGCCGCGTCCCATAATAGCGCGTTTGCACTATTATGCAGACTGTGCCGACATCCTTCAACGTGCCAGGACCCAGCAGCGGATCAAGATTGGAGACTCTACAATCTCCATCTTTCCGGATCATACAGCCCGGACGGCGAAAGCACGCGCCGCCTTTAATGACGTCAGGAGACAACTCAGGGACATTCCAGGTGTACGGTATGGTCTGATATATCCTGCTCTCCTCCGGATCACAACTAATGGAGGGGTTACAAAGGATTTCACATCCCCTGGAGAGGCTGCTGTTTTTATCAAAACCCTTAAATAGTTAGAGCTGATTTTCAGTGCCAGCCGAGCCGGGCCTCGGAAGTATTCCATTCCAGCTTCAATTCTAAAGCCAGAGGGGTTGCCATTCTGATTAGTAAATCAGTCCCATTTACACACACCAAAATCATTTCTGACAAGGACGGCAGGTATTTGATCATTTTAGGGACCATATACCAGGTTCCAGTTCTACTTGTCAACGTATATGCACCAAATTTTGATAATCCCAGTTTTTTTAACAATCTGTTTAAGATATTACCATCTTTAAATGACGTATTTTTTATACTTGGCGGGGACATGAATTGTGTTGCAAATTCTCAGCTGGACCGTTCCAAAGCCAACTCGAATCAGTCACAAATGGCTAGAACTCTAAGTAGTTTTATGTCCAACAATGGCTACATTGACCCCTGGAGGGTTCGTAATCCAACTGCCAGGCAATACTCCTTCTATTCACATGTACACCAGACATTTTCCCTTATTGACTATTTTTTCATTGATGGCAGCCCAAGCTGACAGACACTTCTTACCATCCGATTATTATTTCAGATCATTCACCTTTAACTTTGGAAATTCAGTTCTCCTCTGAATCTCACTACTCCACCCACTGGAGATTTAATATATCTCTTTTGTCTGATGATAAATTTCATAAGTTCATCATAAGTACAATTGAGGATTTTATATCTCTCAACCAATCTGAATCAGAACCCATCTCTAATACGCTCCTGTGGGAATCTTTAAAGGCCTACTTGAGGGGACAGATTATTTCATATTCCGCTCACATGAAGAAATTAAGAACGTCAACCATTAAAAAATTATCAGCCGATCTGGAAGCAGTGGACCAACAGCTTGCCACATCCACGTCTCCTGTTTTATTAAAACGGCGTGTGGTATTAAAAACTGAATTAGACTTGATCACAACTAATGAAGCAGAGCGATTACTTCTACATTCTCGGGCCAAATATTACGAATATGGAGACAAATCTGGAAGATTGCTAGCTCACCGATTGCGTCGACAAGCAGCCTCACGTTTAATACCCCGTGTTAGAAACGAGTCTGGGATGTTGGTAGAGGAACCTGACCTTATAAATTCAGTATTTTCATCCTTTTATAAATCCTTGTATAGTTCAGAATTTCCATCGGACTTGAGTGATATGGATACGTTTTTGCAAGACCTAGATTTTCTGGATATGAACATAGATGCAATTGGTCAGTTGGACTCTCCACTGACTATGCAAGAACTTACATTGTACTACAAAATATGCAAAATAATAAATCTCCTGGACCAGACGGATTTCCGGCTGAATTTTTCAAGGCATTCCATAATCAACTCATTCCGCTATTACATGCTGTCTATGTAGAATCTCTGTCAAATGGCTCTCTCCCTTTCACTTTGAGACAGGCTTCTATTAACGTTCTTCTGAAAAAGGGCAAGGATCCCGAACTCTGTTCTTCTTATCGACCTATCTCTTTGATGAATGTAGATACAAAAGTTCTTGCGAAAGCTTTAGCATGTCGTCTAGAGAAGGTGCTTCCAACAATTATATCTCAGGAACAGACTGGCTTCATAAAAGGGCGTCAGCTTTTTTATAATGTCCGTACCTTATTAAATGTTATCTATTCGAAGGGAACCGCTGCCACTCCAGAAGTTGTAATTTCTGTTGACGCAGAGAAGGCATTTGACAGAGTTGAATGGAGCTACCTGTTTGCAGTTTTGAAGAAATTTGGTTTTGGTAATGTTTTTATATCATGGATACGTCTTCTTTATACATCACCTTGCGTCAGCATCACAACTAATAACGTTCAATCTAGTTATTTCCCCTTAAACCGTGGCTGTAGACAAGGCTGTCCTCTGTCTCCTCTTCTATTTGCTCTTGCAATAGAACCTCTGTCTATTTATTTGAGGTCTTTCCCCATTTTTAACAACATTACGCGTTCCCGGGTCGAATTCAAACTTTCCTTATACGCTGACGATCTTTTACTGTATATCACAGACCCTATAAGGGCGTGCCCCGTTATTCTTTCTTTTTTTCATAGATTTGGCTCGTTTTCGGGGTACAAGATCAATGTCCTAAAGAGTGAATGTTACCCGGTCAATGACCTAGCAATGCAGATCTCTCAATCTGATATCCTCTTCAAACTGAGTCCGTCGAGATTTAAGTATCTGGGGGTTCATGTGTCCAGATCCTACAAAACTCTTTATGATGTAAACTTCTCTCCCCTATTAACTGAGATTAAGGCTGATTTCCAAAGATGGGGTTCCCTCCCCCTTTCCCTGATTGGTAGAATTAATGTGGTTAAAATGAATGTTCTCCCAAAATTTTTGTTTCTGTTCCAATGCCTACCTATATTTTTATCTAAAAGTTATTTCAAAAATATTGATTCAGTTATATCAAATTTTTTGTGGAACGGTAAAACACCTAGAGTTAGGCTAAAATTGCTTCAGAATTGCAAATTTGATGGTGGCCTCTCCCTACCAAATTTCAAAGTTTATTATTGGGCTACGAATATAACTAAAACTTTATTCTGGCTAAAATTGGTCAATATACCTTGGTGTCAGTTGGAAATACAATCATGTCCCTCATCCTCTCTACTGGCAATACTGTCTGGTGTGGCTTCAGTCAACCCCACTGGCTTTACTAGCAACCCAGTGGTCTCCTCCACATTAAAGATATGGTTTCAATTTAGAAAGCATTTTAAATTTCTTACTCCCACAATTTCAAGTCCACTGTTGAGGAATTATGCATTCAAACCTGCATTTACTGATCCCATTTTCACTTTATGGCATGATAAGGGTCTGAAATGTTTTAAGGATTTTTATAAAGACGGGGTTTTTTGTTCTTTCACAGATCTAACTAGCGAATTTGACCTCTCACCTTCACATCTTTTTAGATATTTTCAAATTAGGAACTGTGTAAAATGTTTATTTCCTAATTTTCCGCAAATTCCTCCTGAGCAGACGTGGGACAGTCTTTTACAATTGAATTTTTCACAAAGATCTTTAATTTCTAAAGTCTATGGTACTATCCAGTCCTATGATGATCATTTAATCACTAGGACGAAGGAGGCTTGGGAGAAAGAATTGGGATTGGCCTTTGGTGTTGACTGGTGGGACTATGTTTTAAATGGTATTCATAAAGCCTCAATCTGTGCCCGCTTGACCTTAATACAATTTAAAGTAGTGTTCAGATGTCACTATTCTAAAACCCGACTATCGCAAATTTCCCCTACTACAATTGATGTCTGTGACAGATGCTCTGGTTCACCTTGTAATCTCGCACATATGTTTTTCCTCTGCCCAACCCTAGGAAATTTTTGGCAAACTTATTTTGACACCATGTCTAAAGTGCTCCTCAAGACCATTGATGTTTCTCCGCAAGTAGCCATTTTTGGTACCCCTCAAGAATACCACTGTTTTTCATCAGCGCAGTTAGAGGTCTTGGCTTTCACTTCTTTGATAGTGAGACGCCATCTTCTTCTTAATTGGAAAGCAACAAATGCTCCATCCAGTACACTTTGGACGACTGATGTCATGTCTTTTCTAAAACTGGAAAAAATAAGATATTCTAAGAAAGGCAGTCTCGCTAAATTTCACAATAAGTGGCAACCATTTATACAATTTTTCCAGGCTAACTAGGCCCAACTCTTAATACGCACTCCTCCTTTTTATTTTATTTAAATAATTTTTTTTTTTACTTAATTACTGTGATAAATGTATAAATATATATTTTGTATTATATTTTGGTTATTCTTTTATTTATTTTTCAAAAAAAAGGAAAAAGAGAAAACAATCTGGAAAAAAAGAAAAAAAAGTTGTATACAAATATGTTTGTTATTGTTATCTAAGTGCCTTAACTTTGTTTTCGTGTGCAAATCAATAAATATATAAAACAGAGAAGTGCAGCATCCACAACACTTCACTTCATTTGTCAGCAGTCACATCATCAATAAATCATCATCAATCATGGAACCAGTTCCATTGGCAGCCAAACATGCCCACGCCATGACACTACCACCACATGCTTCATTGATGAGGTGCTATGCTTTGGAGCAGTTCCTTTCCTTCTCCATACTCTTCTCTTTAACATCACTCTGGTACAAGTTGATCTTGGTCTCATCGGTCCATAGGATATTTGTCCAGAACTGTGAAGGCTTTTTTAGATGTTGTTTGGCAAACTATAATCTGGCCTTCCTGTTTTTGAGGCTCACCAATGGTTTACATCTTGTGGTGAACCCTCTGTATTCACTCTGGTGAAGTCTTCTCTTGACTGTTGACTTTGACACACATACACCTACCTCCTAGAGAGTGTTCTTGATCTGGCCAACTGTTGTGAAGGGTGTTTTCTTCACCAGGGAAAGAATTATTCGGTCATTCACCACCAGCTACAGAAATTGATACTTTTCTGAGGAGTGTCTTTCTTCCAAACCTCAATAGATCACAGGCTGACCACATTCATTCAACCACTCACCATTAATGAAATTCTCAAAGCACTAAAACTCATGCCCTACAATAAATCACCTGACTCAGTTGGATACCCTGTTGAATTTTACATTTCTGGTCCCTCCTCCCACATTTATTTGTCAAATTAACCTCAGAAATCTGCAAAAACTAAAATCTGTTAAATAGCATGAACAATGCATAAATAACACTTATCCCTAAATTGTACACCGGTCAATTAATTCTGGATGGGAGTCATGGGAGAGCTATCTAAGATACTCACCAACTCTCCCCATCCATAGTCATAATCCATAATGTTAAAGTTATAATCTGCATTTGTGGCTCGCCCAATACGGTAATTCAGCACCTCCGCTCACGTGGATAATTTTGAGACATTTGTTCCGCATTTTGACACTCTCCCACAAATAGGTTTTGATCCAAAAATAAAATAATATATATAATAATAATAATAAAAATATTTTTATAATTACTTTATATTTAATTTAATTTGTAACGTTACGGTTTAGCGTGTGACTGGGTGTGACGCCCAATGTGCACATTCAGCACCTCCGCTCACGAGGATCATTTTGAGACATTTGTTCCACACACAAGGCAACATCGTTCCAATGACAACCACCTGGGGGCAGTACTGTACATGTCCTTTTTACATGACGACAACTTCTGTTTTTTTTGTTTTGGAGCAGGTTAACCTTACTTCCGGTGTGAAGAGCACTGTCGCTATTGCCATGGATTTTACTACATCACTTTCACATCAGACCAGCCAATGTTCAGCGCCTGGTTGATAATCTTTGACCCAACGGTCAAAGCTCGATAAAGGTTATAAGTTCTTTATTGAAGAACATTTCAGTGTGATCACAAACTAAGTGATAGGAACCTTATGGCATGAAGAAACATGGCCATGTCCCAACTTTTTTGAGATGTGTTGATGCAATAAAATTAAAAATCAATTAAATTTACCTTAAAATTATACATTTTCTCAGTTTAAACATTTGAAATGTTATCTATGTTGTATTCTGTTTTTATTCACAATTTGTACAGTGTCCCAACTTTTTGGGAATCGGGTTTGTAGATGTTATAATAATAGCTTGTGTCGCATAGATATTTCTTCATTCCTAAACACTGTCTCAACTGTGACAAATCAGAATACTGATGTATTTCTGGTTCCAGATCCAACCCTCTTTTTATGGCACTGGTCTGAGGAGTTCCATTCAGAATGCGGCCGCCAAGGATTTGGCTGAAGACTGCCCATGGACAAAACATATTTCCCTGAATCTGCTAGCTGTGAGTCTGGGTTTGCCAATCTGGCTCCACAGTGGGCATTCAGCTGGGTTTCCGCTTCAATAGCAGCAGAGATCATGATGTGTCACCTTTTTATAACTAGTCTGCAAATATCTGGGGACTGAGAAGACAAGTTGCTCAAGTTTAGGAATAGGAATGTTGTCCCATAATTGTCTAATACAGGCTTCAAGTTGCTCAACTGTCTTAGGTCTTCTTTGTCGCAACTTCCTCTTTATAATACGCCAAATGTTTTCTATGGGTGAAAGATCTTTTTGTTTCAGTACCGGATCCTTCTTCTACGCAGCCATTATGTTGTAATTAAATGTGGTCTGCCATTGTGAGTGTGAGCCAAAGGACTGCAACTGAAGGCAGCAGTGTAAAGGAGAGGCAGTAGGCATGCATTAGCCCATGAACCTGAAGAAGAACATCCCATGGGTCTTGCTGATGTGAAGACTATGTGAGTTTTAGTTATGTAGGAAAAAGCAAGGTCTTCCCTGAAAGAGACGACCACTGGAGGGGTGCATATGTTGTTCTAGAACTTAGATATACCTTTCAGCTTTGATGATGACTTTCCAGATGTTTAAGCTGCCCATGCCACACGCACTCATACAACCCCATACCATCAGAGATGCAGGCTTCTAAACTGAGAGCTCATAACAACTTGGGTTGTCCTTGTCCTCTTTAGTCCGGATGACATGGCGTTCCAGTTTTCCAAAAAAATTGTCAAATTTTGATTTGTCTGACCACAGAACAGTTTTCCACTTTGCCACAGTCCATTTTATATTAGCCTTGGCTCCAGAAAAAACACCTGTGCTTCTGGATGATGTTTAGATATGGCTTCTGTTTGACATATAGGTTTTAGTTGGCAATGGCGAATGGCACAGTGGATTGTGTTCAACGACAATGTTTTCTCAAAGTATTCCTGAGCCCTTGTTGTGATTTCCATTAGATTAGCATTCCTGTATGTGATGCAGTGCCGTCTAAGGACCGAAGATCTTGGGCATCCAGTATGGTTTTCCGGCCTTGACCCTTACGCACGAGTTTTTGGATGATATTATGCACTGTAAGTCATAACTTCAAACTCTTTTTTTTCTGAGAAATCTCTGAGAAACTTATTTCTGATAATGCTCCACTATGTTTTGCTGCAACATTGGGGGAATGCCCATCTTGACTTCTGAGAGACACTGCCACTCTGAGAGGCTCTTTTTATACCCAAGCTTGTTGCCAATTGACCCAATAAGATGCAAATTGGTCCTCCTGCTGTATCTTATATGTTTATTTAAATTTTCCGGCCTCTTATTGATACCCGTCTTAACTTTTTTGAAATGTGCTAGCTGTCATGAAATCCAAAATGAGCCAATATCTGGCATGACATTTCAAAATGTCTCACTTTCAACATTTAATATGTTATGTTGTATTCTGAATAAAATATTGAAATTAGAAACTTCCACATCATTGCATTCTGTTTTTATTCACAATTTGTACAGTGTCTCAACTTTTTTGGAATTGGGTTCGTATATTGATGCCTTCATATATTATAAAGCTTGAGGCAACTTACCATGCATGTTTTTGGCTTCTATATGTTTTACATTTTCTTACTTTTCTGTGTATATTACTAAATGTTGACATTAAAATTTACATTGGTTATATAATATGTAAATGTACGTTTTATGGGGACTATGTAGGTTCTAGAGCTTCGAATTTATCTAATATTCACTATGCAAAGGCATTTTGACTACTAAAAACAGTTTGACAGTGTTTTGTTTGGTCAACCATTTACACTGTAGGGGAAAGTGGATGCATACTTTTGCACAACATTGCGGTTTGACTATTTTTCTAAATTTAAGCAGTTAATAAAAAAACTCTTGGCAATGCTTCACTTCAATAAATGTAAATATATTTACATAATATATAACATAATTGTGTATTGTAATTTACCAGAACAATAAAGACTGAAAGGAGTGGCTTGAAATAATTTAATACATTTCAAACTTGCCATTGTAAATAAACTCATGAGAGCAATGACAAAACATATTTACATAGAGAATTTTAGTTATACAATATTTACAAAGATATAGAATGCCTAATAAAAATCAGACAAACACTTTAAACTGGTTTGTCTCATTTAATATCAAAAGGTCCTTGATAATTTGACATCAGACAACATACAGTGCTCATAATACTGTATACCATGGCAGACTTTCTCTTTCACTCATAGTTAGTGGCTGGGTGAAGCAATATTTACATTTACATTTATTCATTTAGCAGACGCTTTTATCCAAAGCGACTTACATTACATTACCAGTGTTACAGTCACTGGAGGCAAGGTGGGTTAAGTGTCTTGCCCAAGGACACAACGACAGTATGAACTGTGGGGCGAGCGGGAATCGATCCTACTACCTTCCGGTTGAAGGACGGCCACTCTACCACTGAGCTACTGCCGCCCCATATATATTGTCAAACAATTGTATTTACTCTTTTTAAATCATAACAGAAACTACCCAAAAGACCCTGATTAAACGTTTACATACCCCAGTTCTTACCACCTTTAACATCAATGACAGCTTGGAAGTCTTTTGTGGTAGTTGTGGATGAGGCTCTTTATTTTCTCAGATGTTAAAGCTGCCCATCCTTCTTGGCAAAATGCCTCCAGTTCCTGTACATTCTTGGGCTGTCTTGCATAAACTGCACATTTGAGATCTCCCCAGAGTGACTGAATGATATTGAGGTCAGAAGACTGAGATGGCCAGTCCAGAACCTTCACTTTATGCTGCTGTACCCAATGACAGGTTGACGTGGCCATGATCTTTGTCATGTTGGAACGTCCAAGTAGGTCCCATGCGCAGCTTCCGGGCTGATGAGTGCAAATTTACCTTCAGTATTTTCTAATAACATGCTGCATTCATCTTGCTATCAATTCTGACCAAGTTTTCTGTGCCTTTGTAGCACATCCCCAAAATAGATCAGATCCACCTCCATGTTTCACAGTATGAATGGTGTACCTTTCATTAAAGGCCTTGTTGACTTTTCTCCAAATGGAATATTTATGGTTGTGGCCAAAAAGTTCAATTTTGGTCTCATCACTTCAGGATTCAGAAGGCACTGCTCCTTTTCTGATGTGGGTCCAGTGCTTTAGGTGGCCCGGTAAGCACCGGTACTCAGTACCGCCACTTCCAAATATAGCTCTTGAGAGTACCGCCACTTCTCCGTACGCCCAGAACGTGCTTTTAGCGTACCGGTACACTCATTTGGACATCTGTTTTAATAGAGGTTTTAATCCTTTGCCTGCGCTGACGCTTTTCAGAGCGCCCATTTCACAATGCACGATTACTAATTTGTCGCACCGAGAGCAGAGACTACATTACCCATACACCCGTAAGTTTTACAAGTGAAAAGCGCATGCGTCGCTTTTGCTGCTCGGGCACACTCGGCTCGGTACAAATACAAATACAGTGAACAACACTTAATACTAGAGAAGAGAAGTACAGCATCCACAAACTGTGAAGCCCAAAGTGCAAGGAAAGTGGAGCCCAAAACGTGCAGGAGCCTGTTCTAGGTAAAATTATTTGTACAGTATACTTCTTATTTTTCATTTGATGTACTGTGATTGTATTTTGCTGAATCTGCTTTTGTTTATTTTTCAGGGGTAAACAAATGAACAATCTTCAAGACAATATTTATGTTCTACGGTTATGTCATGTTTTATAATTTATTTTATGTACATAAAAAAAAAAATTCAATACCCTTTTGCACATTTTATTTATGTTCAGTTGCTCTTTCTAGCTCAAGCAAATCAACAAACTAATAAAAGGATTTATAATTTTTTTTAAGGTCATCTGTTGACTGCTGTATATAAAACCCCTTCAATATAGTTATTGTTACCTCAAGGGATGAGGGGAGTCACGATACGATACTAATTTCCCGAAGTTTCGATACCGAGTATCGATATCGAGTATCGATTTATTTATTTTTTTTACTTTCACTATTGGTTTCTGAATGTATGACGATCTGAGAGGCCTTTGAACAAGTGCACTACATCAGGGGTCTTCAAAAGGCGGACCGCGATCTGGACCGCAAGACAATATTCATAATTACAAGCGCATTGTGTAAAACATATTTTTGAACCTGCACTTCTAGGACGGCTACGTCAACACGCGCGGGTCCTCAGGTTACTATGGTTACAGACAGAGCAACGGAAAATTTCAACATGTTTAGCGTAGCCTGATAATGAGTTAGAAACAACTAAAATTTAAAAGCCTTGGCAAAACATAATAAAGATTCACTGACGTTATGGACGGGAGGGAACGTTTATTTTAATCAGAAAATAATTTGGCTTGAATTGATGATTTTGTATTTAAAATGTTCTCACACATGAAGGAGTACTAGGCATAATATGCAGGATTCCAGGCTGTTGTCAATAAACCACCAGGTCCTGAGCTTTAGCTTCTTTTGATTTTGTAGTATTTTTCTTTGTCTGTGAGCTGTGTTTTGAAAGCTAAACACTCAAACATCCTTCTCATGTAAACAAAGAATAAAATACAGAAAACTGTGGATTATCAACATTCATCTCCATATTGTTTAAGAGGCTGTAGGTGTGAAATAAATGAGACTTTAAAGAATTATATTCAAACACATTCTTTTATTAAAAATTTCCGGACTTGGCTGATTTTATATTTATCTTTAAATAAAAAAATTAAAAATAATAATATTGTGACAGTTGTTTTCCCTTTGGTATCGAAAATGGTATTGAATATCGATATTTTTGAAGGTATCGTATCGAAGTTAGAAATTCCAGTATCGTGACAACACTAATATATATATATATATATATATATATATATATATATATATATATATATATATATATATATATATTTATATGTATATATATATATAGGCTATAATAGAGTACCAGCACCTCTTTTGGTCCACTTGCCGCTCTGCAACTCGGACCTTCCGTGTCCCTGGAAACTGCATCATCCCTCCCCCGCCCCGTGTCCAGGCTTCTCAGTAGTCCACTGAGATACTGGCAGAGTGGCAGCGGTGACAGCTTGTGCATGGATGGATCAATTTGTCAAAATGTGGAACAAGTGTCTCAAACTTATCCTCATGACCATGAGGTCCTCAACATCCACATCGGCTGATCCACAAATCCATGCAGATTAAAACTTTCACTTGCAAAACCCAAGCCTCTCTCATGGAACATCTTATAAAGGCTTCGAGTAAGGGCGCAGCCATTCAGCGATATACCTTTGTCCTCCAGAGTGCAGGCTCCAAAAGTAGAAATATAAGGAGAAATCCAAAAGTGTCAAAGTGTAAAAATCATGTTTATAGCCTGGTACAAAAGATGGCGCTGGTCTCTAGAGCTAATTTTTCACTACATGACAGCACTGGGAGGGGTTAATATTTGAATAATAAGTCAAGTGTTTATGCCATCTGAAAACTATTGTTTTACTCTGCAGTAACAGCAGAAAAGTAGATGTAACCGCCATTTTATTGACCTGAGCTTGCGCTACTATATACATACAATCATTGGCAAAACCACAAAGATCAAGACATCTTTGAGACAGAGGGCTCAACAAAATACAAAAGCCGAAACACACTTTACAAGAAGAAACAGCCGAGCAAAATTACAACAAAAAGCACACAACATTACATCAACATTAAACACCACAAATGCTGCATAATGAGTAAATAAACAATTAACGGAAATATAGGAAACAAAACAGAAGTTGCCGCAGTGAACATACCTTCCTTTAGCTGTAGCTGAGCACAAAGTCTTTCAGATGAGGACTGATGGAGGTTTCCATAATTCTCAGACTCACCTTCTACCATGGCTGCCCTGTAGAGACAGAAGGTGACACCAGAGGAAAAGTAACACAGCTAAATGTCAATGAAGTTGTCCCACTCACCCCAAGTTGTTGTAATCAGGTCCCGTGGTGTGGAGCTGGGTGGATGTGCAAGCCTGCTCAGACAAGGGGCTTCCAACTATGCTGTCACTAATAAGGGCTTCTGCAGCAGAAGAACAGTAAAAGTTTATAGATTTAAAGATATTTTGTTTGTTATTGTTTTGTGTGTCAGTAGCTCAGTGGGTAGAGCAGTCGTCCTTCAACCGGAAGGTAGGTGGTTCGATTCCCGCTCTCCCCACAGTTCATACTGTCATTGTGTCCTTGGGCAAGACACTTAACCCACCTTGCCCCGTATGAATGTGTAAGAATGTGAATGTATGTGGTGATGGTCGGAGAGGCCGTAGGCGCGGAATGGCTGCCACGGCTCTGTCATTCTGCCCCACGGCAGCTGTGGTTAAATATGTGGCTTACCACCACCAGTGTGTGACTGTGGAGTGAATGAATAATTGATGTAAAGTGTCTTTGCGTCCCCGGAGAAGCGCTATATAAAATTGATGTAGTAATAATAAACAACAGATCACCCTTTGCATCTGGCTGATCATAAATTCAACACGAAAACAACATGAAACAAACCAAGAAGATATTTTTCTGATCTCATATACAGTTGTGTTAATAAGTTTTCAAACCTAGGCAGAATCTGTGGTTTTTTGGCCATTTTTCAGAGAATAAGAATGATAACACAAAAACCTTTATTTCACTCAGTTAGTGGTTGTTAAAATAACTGTACATACGTACACACGCCAAATTTTGAGCTGAAGTTACATTTATTCAACCAGCAGGTTTTTTTCTTGATTGGAAATGACACAGGCATCTTCCAGAAGTTAATAAGACAATGTACAAGAGGCTTCTTTGTGAAAATAAATATTTTTCCAAACTTAACACCAAACAGCGCAGAGACAAGCCTCAAAACTTCTGAAACAAGGTAATTTTGAGTGATAAAACCAATATTGAAGTTTTTGGCCAGAACCATAAATGTTACATTTGGAGAGGAGTCAACAAAGCCTATGATGAAAGGTACACCAGGTTTTTGTGATGTCATTCATATTTTCTGAAAATTTTGCAAGAGGATGTAAACTTATGAGCACAACTGTATATATATATAAAAAATAAAATATAAGTCATATCATATAAGTCAACAGTCCCACAAAACTAGAGCAAAGCTTGAAGTGTGCCTCTGTGGCTCACCTGGGTGTGCTTGTACCACATAATTAGGGCTCTTTTTTCATGTCATCCTCTCACTTTCCTCTTCATGTTTCCTGTCTTGCTACAATTAATCTAATTAACGCAACTGAAGCCCTAAAAAATATTTTAAAAAACTTATTTCCTAATGTTCTGTTCAAGATTTTGCCCAGCTATTTAGGCTATATTCACACAGAGACAAAATTTCAATTTTTCAAAAACATGAACATTATAAGTGTTGCTTTAAAAATGATGCATGTTGATTGTAAACATCTGTGTGGATGAAACGCCAAAATAACCTTTACAGATACGCCTAAGCCTGTCTCACAATGAATCAGTTTCCTCATGCTCTATTGTTCGTCATTTCCCTCTTCCCCACCCTGTTTCCTATCTGTGTACATCACGGGTCGGCAAACCTTTTTGTTATGGAGTGCCAACAAATCAACAAATGTGATATGTGGTAAAGCGGTTGTCCCACAAGGAAGGTTGGTGGTTCGATTCCCGCTCTCCCCACAGTTCATACTTTCGTTGTGTCCTTGGGCAAGACACTTAGCCCACCTTGCCTCCAAGGTGGTCTTCCAGCTGTAACACTGGAGCTTAATGTAAGTCGTTTAGAATAAAAGCGTCTGCTAAATGAATAAATGTAAATGTGAGACACTTGGTAAGATGCTGCATTGCTGACTGGCATAAAAAGTATTTTAAGATGTATATCAACAATAAAACGAGGCACAGTGTAGCTGTATAGTAGCCCAGATAAATGTTAAACATAAACATTAACATAAATGATTTAATAAGGCCTAGGGAGAGGGAGACGCATTACAACTGCAAGTGAACTGCATTTGGCATCACTGTCTCACTGCAGCCCGACTAAGGACATCAAAGGTTAACATTTTCTCTTGTTGAAAATGCACAATGCAAAAGGGCAACAAAACACAAAACTGTTCAGCAGTCATATTCATTAAAATAAGTAATAAACTCAGCAGGCACACCTTGCTGCCTCCACTTAGTCTAAATTACAGCGCAGACATCCGCTGCTGTGTATAGAGCTAGGTCTGTGACAGTTGAGGGCTCTGGTCCGGCTCTATCTCCAGTGCTATGTTGTTTAACGAGTTTGTGGTTTTCTTTGAATTTTAATTTAACTAGACTTGAACAAAAATTAATTTGTGGATGGGCTGTTCTGTGAAGGTTCTCAGCCATCCAGGACATCTTGAAAAAAAGGTTGAAGTAAAAGCATCTGGACACGGTTTTCAAGGTGAAGACGTATCGTCTCTAATTCGTCTCTAATTCCAAGAGACTTTAAAAATTCTGAGATCAACTGTAAGAGAGCTGAGCTTATATCTCTAGAGGGAGGAGTTTCCCCTGAAACCAAACCTGATGGACCAGGCTGTTCTGGTCTCATGATCGTTGGCTCTGAAAGGGAAGTGTGGCTCCTGAGAGTCGTTAAGGCTCAGGAAAGTCGTTAGTGACACTGCTCCATTTAGATGCAAAGTGGTGTTGTTTCCCCTACACATAAGAGATAACTACACCCTTCCCTTTTGTCACTGGTTTCTGTGTCCTCTTGGTTTTGTTGAAAGTCCATCTGGACTCAGGGCTTTACGGATGTGTTGTTCTTCTTTCCGTTTACCTTCTGAGGTTGTGGGCACCTCTTGTGCTCTGTGCTGAAGAGTCCTGATGACTCCCAGCTTGTGCTGCAGAGGGTGGTGGGAATCAAACAGTAAATATTGATCTGTGTGTCTTGGCTTCCTATAAACCTCTACTTGGAGAGTCCTGTCATCACAAATAACCACTGCACAGTCTTAGAAGGCCAGGCGGTTGTCTATGGCATCTTCACGGGTGAACTTGATGTTCTTGTCCACTGCGTTTATGTGTTCTGTGAAGGCTTCTACTTCCTGGGTTCTGATTTTTAACCACATGTCATCAATATATCTGAACCAGTGACTGGGCACTGCACCTGGGAAAGAGACATGTACAGTACAGGTCAGCCACAATCGGGGAGACAGGTGATCCCATGGCACAGCCGTGTTTTTGTTTGTAGAAGTTACCTCTGAACTGGAAATAAGTAGTGTTTAAACATACCTCCATTAAACTGCAAATATGGTCCGGGGTGACAATAGTCTCATCTGCGTCTAGTTGTAGATTTTCAAAATAAAATCAAATATCTACAACTAGATGCAGATGAGACTATTGTCTCATTTGATGTCACATCATTCTTTACCTGTCACATCATTCTTTACCTTTACCTCTTAAGGAAGAGAGAATTGCAGGACACATCTTTACAGGACAGGACAAACCTCACCCCGGACAATAGAGAACCTACTTCTTCTCTAAAAATCTGTCTCACTCTTTTGAAACCACTCTTACTGTACTATACACTTATGTTCCCCCCCGGGCTCATCCCAAAGGGAACAGTCTACTCCTTCCCTCACCTCTGTCCCCTAAGAACCTCCTCAGGGTTCTAATCCCACTCAGGGTTTAACAAGGAGGTAACCTACTTCTCTAAAAATCTGTCTCACACTCTCTACCCTCAGAAAAGACCAATCTTGGTTCTCAAGTTGAAGTCCTATAACTATGTTATATTGTAAGGTGTAAGTTTTTGTTTGTCAAGATTCATTCTGTAAGCCTTATTTAACCATTTAATAAATTCCTAGTACAAAACTAGGATAAAGACATATTCAATCTCCAGGTCGTTCTTTAAACTCCCACCAGCCTCTCCCATCGGCACAGAGGTCTGATTTTAAAAATCAAACTCACCAACAGGCAGGCCGTCCAAATCGTCCACTGGACATCAGAATAACAGGGAGATTCGACCGCCGTACACAAGCCTAAGGTAAGTCCTCTACCAAAATCCTCTATAAATAGGTGGGACTGTCTTGAGGGATAGCGCTCACTGGAGGAGTCATACACTCGGGGCACAATGAACAACTTACAATCGGGTCTGGCATCCGCCTACAGTGATCCGTCAGCTGCAGAAGTCATTATGAGACTCTAAACCAGCAAGTACTAGGGATGCACCGAATGTTCGGCCACCGAAATTATTCGGCCGAAAATAGCCAAAAAAAGCACTTTCGGTGTTCGGCCGAATAAGTAAAAAGGCCGAATAAATTTTGCCGAAAAATGGCGTTTTTAATGACGCAATCAAATAACCCGCGTAGTGTGAGAAGCGCGGGCTTTATGCAGCAAACTTGTCAGTAGTGTGGAAGCACTTTAAAGTGTCAGAGAAAGAGGCAAAAACGGCCGTTTGCAGACATTGTTCTGCTGAATTGTCCAGACGGAGTGCATCTGCAAAAACGAAAGTGAAACAGACCACGGAGTTAAAACAACTGAACGTGCGCTCTTAGAAGCTGTCAGCACACGATTTAGTCAGGTGGATTCAGAACCCCTGTACTGCATCGCGAATGTGCTTGATCCACGATATAAAGATCATTACTTGGATGTGGGGAGAAAGATACGCACACGAGAAATAATCCAGGCCGAGTTGGATTTGGGAAAGCCGCTAGGTAGCTAATGGAGACGGTCAGGTGACGCACAGGACATGAAAACAGCGCAGAGAGTAAACGGGCTCGTATTACAGATGAGCCACGCACAGTCTCGCTGTCTGACTGGTAAGATTTTATTTATATTTTGGGTAATGGTAACACTTCATAAGTAGTTTCTATTTTTAACATTAACTAACAATGAAAACCCCTTATTAACAGCATTTATTAATCTTAATGTTAACATTTACTAATACAGTATTAAAATTAAGTGTCACATTTGTAATTTTTGAATTTAAAAGTATCAAAAGTGGTAGGCCTATTTGTTAAAATTGTGAATGCACTCATACTAACATGAACTAAATATTTTTTTATTATCTTAAATTAAGGAAGATTAATAAATACCATAACAAATGTATTGCTCATTGTTAGTTAAATATTTTGAAATTGTATTTTTGTTATTTGATTTTTTTTATCTGAAAAGCAACACAAAATAGTAAAAAGCAAATTTTTACTATTTAATTATTGTAATGTTGAAAAAATTGTCAAAATAAATGGAAAAATGTGAAACACCGCGTTCGGTATTCGGCCTTCGGCCTTCGGCCAAGCATTTCATTATTATTTGGCTTCGGCTTCGGCCAAGAATTTCATTTCGGTGCATCCCTAGCAAGTACTGTTTTAGAGTCTCATAAAAATAGGAAATAGCAGGAAGGAAGTCCTCACAACAGGGGCGACTCCTAAACATTGTAGCTTGACCATTAGTGACCTTCGCAACACAAACGCCTGGCTTTCTTAGACTGTGCAGTGGTTATTTGTGATGACAGGACTCTCAAAGTAGAAGTTTATAGGAAGCCAACACACACAGATCAATATTTACTGTTTGATTCCCAAGCTGGGAGTCATCAGGACTCTTCAGCACAGAGCACAAGAGGTGCCCACAACCTCAGAAGGTCAACGGAAAGAAGAACAACACATCTGTAAAGCCCTGAGAGACTGTGGATACCCCAAATGGACTTTCAATAAAACCAAGAGGACAAAGAAACCAAACAGACAGGAACCAGAGACAAAAGGGAAGGGTGTAGTTATCCCTTATGTGTCTGGTTTATCTGAAAAACCTAAAAGGATTTTTTACAAACACAACATTCCAGTTCACTTTAAACGAGGGAACATGCTAAGAACTGGTCCATCCTAAAGACAGAATCCTCTCGCACAAACAGAGTAATGTAGTTTATACAGTTCAGTGAAGAGTGCAGTGACAGTTGTGTCAGTGAAACAAAACAACAGCTTCACAAGAGGATGTATCAACACAGAAGAGCCAATCCTGGAGAACCTGAGTCTGCAGTCCACCTCCACCTCAAAGAGAAAAGGCATTACTTTGAGGACTGCTTTGAGCAGTGTCACTAACGACTCTCCTGACCCTTAACAACTCTCACATCAGGAGTCACACTTCCCTTTCAGAGCCAACAACCATGTGACCAGACTAGCCTGGTCCATCAGGTTTGGTTTCAGGGGAAACTCCTCCCTCTAGAGACATAAGCTCAGCTCTCTTACAGTTGATCTCAGAATTGATAAAGTCTCTTGGAATTAGAGACGAAACATCTTCACCTTGAAAACCGAGTCCAGATGCTTTTACTTCAACCTTTTTTCATGGTCTGTTAAAGTGAAATGGAATGACAGTGAAATGCAGTTGCAGTTTTTTATATTAATATGAGAAGTATGCACTAAATCTTCAGTAAATTTAATATATGTGCTGTCTATTTTGACAAATAATGCATTATAGTGTATTATATATCAGTATCGAAGCGTCTCGAATTGTATTGAATCATATCGTATCATACTACACTGCATCGAGGTATGTATCGTATTGTGACGTTAACCATTTAAAATGGTTAAATAAAATATGTCACATAATATGTCACATAATTTCATTCATCATCTAATTTCTTAACATATCGGCATTGCCAAAAAACACAAGTTTGTTAAGCTCAGTGTCTGTCAAATTTATTGAGTGTCAAGAAGAAGAAAATAATTGAATAAATAATTGTAATTGCATGATGTAGGTATAGAAGATCTTCAATTCAAATTTCAGGTTTTATGATACTCTAATTTGATTAGCACTTGGCTGCAACCCAGGCCAATGTGGTGCTGGACAGCAATCATTCCATCTTTAATTGACCGACAAACTCGGTGACTTGAGTGATTTCTTTGCTAAAGATCGTAATATTAGTGTTTGTGTTTCACACGGCCCATATCATAAATTATAACTCGTTGGTTGGCTCCTTAAAACTTGGATACTTTGCAATGTTTCAGTGAGTGAAGTGGACTAGTAACTTAATATATTCTATTTTCTACAAACCGTCTTTTTTTTTTGGGCCATTTTTAAGAGACAGGCTGGCATTCATCAGCTCCATATTCTTCTGTTTTATGTTTAATGAGCTGCTGCTGTCCAGCACTGGAGACAAAAACGTCCTGGCTGCAATTACAAAAATACATGAATGTTTAAGTATTTTTTTTATCCATCTTACTTTAAAACAGCGCAAGACTGTTTGTAGTGTTCTGATCTTTACCAGACTGACAGGGTCTAGCTCTGCTACTTCTCCTCAGCAGGTCCAGCTCTCCAGGTCTCTGGCACACTACGCCCTCTGAATCAGGATGATGTGAGGGCAGCTCCTCCACAAAATGAGCTCCTGAGGGGCCAGGCCTGGTATCTCCAGATATCTGGGCATCCATCATGTAACTTTTGACATCGCACATCTTGTTGCGGACCTCAGCCATCTGTGCCTTGAGACGAAAGAGGACAGCTGAGTCTGGTGCCGACCGCCGCACAACCTGAGGGCGCCGCTCGTGTTCCTTCTTGACTTGAGCATGGGCTGAAAGGCATGCACCACATCGTAAATAACAGGGACATGAACACCAACCCAGAACGGTGTGCATGGTGGCTGAATTAGTATGTAGACCTTGGCTATTGAGCAGGGATAACGGCGGCCGAGGCTGAAGGCCCCACAAAGACTCCACACTGCTATGCTCCTTAAGATCCAGCAGCTGTATAAAAATTACTGGATCCATTTCCAAAAGGCTGTTTCCTGGACCAACAGCACCGCCTACAGCTGGGCCAGTAAATCTTCGAGCAGCAGCACTAGGGTTTGAGGAGCGCACACCAGCGCAAGCCCCCTCTGCAGCAAGTCATGAAAATAATAATACAGATAACAATATAACCAATTTGTTACACACGTGGACAAAAATGTTGGTACCCTTCGGTCAATGAAAGAAAAACTCACAATGGTCACAGAAAAAACTTTATTCTGACAAAAGTAATAATAAATAAAAATTCTATGAATGTTAACCAATAAAAGTCAGACATTGCTTTTTAACCATGCTTCAACAGAATTATTTAAAAAAATAAACTCATGGAACAGGCCTAGACAAAATTGTTGGTACCCCTAACTTAATATTTTGTTGCACAACCTTTTGAGGCTATTACTACAATCAGACGAGTCCTGTAAGTGTCAATGAGACTTCTGCACCTCTCAGCAGGTATTTTGGCCCACTCCTCATGAGCAAACTGCTCCAGTTGTTTCCGGTTTGAAGGGTGTCTTTTCCAGACGGCATGTTTCAGCTCCTTCCAAAGATGCTCAATAGGATTGAGGTCAGGGCTCATAGAAGGCCACTTTAGAATAGTCCAATGTTTTCCTCTTAACCATTCTTGGGTGTTTTTAGCTGTGTTTTGGGTCATTGTCCTGTTGCAAGACCCATGACCTGCGACTGAGACCAAGCTGTCTGACACTGGCCAGCACATTTCACTCTAGAATCCCTTGATAGTCTTTAGATTTCATTGTACCTTGCACAGATTCAAGACACCCTGTGCCAGATGCAGCAAAGCAGCCCGAGAACATAACAGAGCCTCCTCCATGTTTGACAGTAGGGACAGTGTTCTTTTCTTGATATGCTTCATTTTTCCGTCTGTGAACATTAAGCTGATGTGCCTTGGCAAAAAGTTCCATTTTTGTCTTATCTGTCTCCCAGAAGCTTTGTGGCTTGTCAACATGTAGTTTGGCATATTCCAGTCTAGCTTTTTTATGATTTGTTTTCAACAATGGTGTCCTCTTGGTCGTCTCCCATGTAGTCCACTTTGGCTCAAACAACGACGGATGGTGCGATCTGACACTGATGTTCCTTGAGCATGGAGTTCACCTTGGATCTCTTTAGAAGTCTTTCTGGGCTCTTTTGTTACCATTCGGATTATCCGTCTCTTTGATTTGTCATCAATTTTCCTCCTGCGGCCACGTCCAGGGAGGTTGGCTACAGTCCCATGGATCTTAAATTTCTGAATAATATGTGCAACTGTAGTCACAGGAACATCTAGCTGCTTGGAGATGGTCTTATAGCCTTTACCTTTATCATGCTTGTCTATAATTTTCTTTCTATTCTCCTGCGACAACTCTTTCCTTCTCTTCCTCTGGTCCATCTTGAGTGTGGTACACACCATGTCACCAGACAACACAGTGACTACCTGAAGCCCTATAAATAGCCCACTGACTGATTACAAGATTGTACACACCTGTGATGCTAATTAGTGCACACACCTTGAATTAACATGTCCATTTGGTCACATTATTTACAGTCTTTTCTAGGGGTACCATCAATTTTGTCTAGGCCTGTTCCATGAGTTTATTTTTTTAAATAATTCCGTTGAAGCATGGTTAAAAAGCAATGTCTGACTTTCATTGGTTAACATTCATAGAATTTTTATTTATTATACTTTTGTCACAATAAAGTTTTTTCTGTGACCATTGTGAGTTTTTCTTTCATTGACCGAAGGGTACCAACATTTTTCTCCACGTGTATAACTTTAGTAATAAAGTATTGCTTATCTCAAAGTTTATGTTGACAACAGTGGTACTGGTTTTTTTGACACTTTTTATTGTCAGTATATCAACAAAAGTTGGGAAACAGCATGTTGTCTTAATACTGAGTAAGGGTATAGAATGATGTAAACAGGGCTGAAAAAAACAAAACAACAAAAACAGAACAGTACAGGGCAAACTGTACCTGCTGCTCCAACTAAGTCTTGAGGAAGTTCTCCTCCTTCCATTTCAAGGTTACCAACAAAGTCGATATCAATCTCACCAGACCTGTGCAAAGAGCAATCAATTATAAATACACATTTGACCATGTCCGATATACTTGAACCAAAATGCTTCTAGCATTTTGGTTCAAGTATATCGGACATGGTCAAATGTGTTCAGATTGAGATAGTCAGTGAGATTGTCCAAATGTATTTTGGACAATTACTAAGATATTTCCAAGTTTTTAGACTCTTCAGGTTCCACAGGAGAATGTTTTGGTGCCAACTTTGCCCCAATACACTTTATAAATTATGAGACAGTAATATCACTTTTGATATAAAAATGTTTACAAATTAGCCAACTGCAATCATTTGCAGATCATTCAAAAATGTAGTGAAATCATCGGCCTGCCACAGTGAGCAAACCCCCCCAGGAGATGACCATGGGGTGAACCTCATCTCTGGGATCGGTCCCAGATGTCTCATTGTTGTTGTTAAGGATCTGTTGACCAGTTACACAGGATGAACGGTTGTTTTACAAATACTCCAACACCATAAAGACGTACTAACCCTGTCTGATTTCTCCAAAAGGAGATTGAACGTGTCTTTTTAAATAAATCCAGATGGCCCAATGTTGTTATTACATCGGAGTGAACCAGGTTTACGATCCTAGGTGGCGTGGTACCCAGCACCCTGTCAGGACAATTGTAAATCCTTTGAGATAAGACTGTTTATCCAGCTCTCCGAGAACATTTTATGACCGTTCGTTTGAACACTGGAATGCGCTTTGAAGTGTATTTACTTGAGACTTCTGTGATGGTCACATACCGCCACCTAGTGACCAAACAGACAAAAGGACTTGGACTTCACATAAACGAACATTCTTGTTTTAATTAAAAAGGAAAATGTTCAAATTAGTGGATTAACGTGTCCCTTACAGGGTTGCTCCGTGACAGAGAAGAAGAATCCCTCTGATCTTTCCTTAAAGGCTCTCACCTTTCGCATTGTTAATAAATTTAAATGAATACATGTTTCCATGATATGCTTAAAATTGTATATTCTATGTATGTATACGGTGCAAAGCTATGTGGAGTTATATGTGTTTAAATATTCAATGTTACTTTGTGGAAGGTAAAAGGGTTATTTGAATTAAAATTTATTTGGGATAAACTTCCCCCAAACCAGGCCATACTCCAAACACGCCCAGGCCGTGCCTCAAAACACGCCCTTCAAGCCGCAGACAAAACGTGTGTGCACACCGGAAATCGCTCTCTCTTAGCTCTTTTCTTACGCCCTTAGGCTCCTCTTACGCTCTTACGTTTCATACAACGTAATTTTTCTTTTTAAAAAGCGACACATTACCTATTTTTGTAAGACACTCTTGTGACGTCACTCGCACGAAAAGGAAGACATTTTGGTAGTTCTTGTGAAAGACCAAGAACTCCGCTGGAACTAACCGACGCTTTAAGCCAGAGGAACGACCCCCAAGACCCTTTTTCAGTGGTCTAGCGGCAGTTTTCAAAGACTCTAATCTGTTCCTGCCTAATGCCAACGGCAGAAATAGAATTGTACAGCTTTATACAGTTGACGCCTTTCATCAACTCCGCTTCCCCGGCCGCTCCGCTGACCAGCCAGCGGCATCGTCACGTGACGGACACCTTGTGAGAGCGGTCCCTTCTAACCCAGACGCCCCGCTTCAGAGGCCCGAAGCAAAACTTTGGACCTGTGACGGAAATCGAACTGGGCCAGTACCAGCGAACTAAGTAAGCCGCACGTGACACAGCAGGAGTTTTGGCGTTCAAAACTGTATTTTATAAGCTCAAGTCACTACCTCCCTCTAAATCCCGTAAACGTCCCTTAGGAAAAACTGCAAATTTAATGGTTCAAACTTCCCTTTCACTCCACAAAGTTCTAGTCAGTAAATGTTGTTGTTTATTATTCTGTGTTAATCATTCTCATTATCCATCAATAACCTTTCCTTTGTGTCCTATCCCCATCATTTCCCATTAATATGTTAACTTTGTATAATCTTTTATAAAACCCCATAAAACGTTAAAGATCTTGATTTGGTGTTTTAATGTTTATAATAAGACGTATTCCGAAAACAGGTCGAATTCTATTCCTTCAGATTAATTGAGACTTAGTAAATATAATCAGTTTCCCAGAACTTATCTGGGTGGTGCCCTCAACGAGACAATAATTTTGATAATAAAAATATTAATTGATAATTTTCCAAATTGATAAATTAATATTTCTATTACCTTACACAGTACGCTACAAAAATTATATGAAACTCACATGGTCTCTTCATCAATATCATTCTCTTCTGTGTTACTGGTGGCTGTGGAGCTCCCCGAGGTGCTGCTGCCATCCAACGGGTTCACCTCCTCCTCTGTCAGACAGTCCACCTCCAAGTCACCATCAGAAAGTTCCTGCACATAGTTCAGTACAAGGAGCATTCAAACAAGCCACCATGACACTTCCTGAGTAAGGTCTTTAAAATATATACAACATTACTACCTCTAGTAAAGCATTTTACATTAGGTAATAGTAGGACTAAACATGCACCCCCCAAATGTCATTTGTAGACCAAAAAGGGACAAAAAATATAGTATTATGGTTAAAGCGGCCCTGCGTAACCATTTGAAATGGTCCGATCATTTTAGTATATTTTGTACAAATAGGACTCTGCTCTCTAATCTCTCGTGATATGCTGCCGTCCTGGCCCAGGACAGGGAAGTTACATAAAGTTTCTGTCCAGCTGAGGGTAGTGTGTCAGCTGAGGGTAGTGTGTCAGTGAGATAGGCATGATTCTACTGATCTCCTGTCTTATATATTCTCAAAATTATTCTGTTGGTTTTATTTTTATGCTAAACGTTATGTAGGGTAGCTTAGGAATATTTATATCCTGGCAGACTTCTTATATGAAACATTTTCAGATTCTTACATTTGAGTCATCATGATGGGTCCTTTCGGTTTCTTCGCCTCTTTTATTGTTGGTTAAAGTGGTCTTGCCATCATCATTACTCTTTACTGAGTGAGGGTCTTTTTCAGAAGCTGGGGTATCCGCACAAAGTCTCAGGTCTGGTGGTGAGGAACTACGAGATGTCTGGCAGCGAAACAACTCAATGGCCAATCTCTGAAAGAAATACAATATTTATATTTGACAGTAAAGACTTTATTCAACTGCTGCATTAGCAGGAAGTGGCCAATTCTACCAACTATGATTGAGCATAAGAAGAAGACTGTTATTTACAACAATATTAGAAAGAATAGTGTTGCACATAGTGTTGTCACGATACTGGAATTTCTAACTTCGATACGATACCTTCAAAAATATCGATATTCGATACCATTTTCGATACCAAAGGGAAAACAACTGTCACAATATTATTATTTTTTTATTTAAAGACAAATATAAAATTAGCCAAGGTCCGCTTGGACCTTAGTTAACTTTCCTCACCGTGAGGGGTCCGGAAATTTTTAATAAAAAGGATATGTGTTTGAATATAATTCTTTAAAGTAAAGTCTCATTTATTCCACACCTACAGCCTCTTAAACAATATGGAGATGAATGTTGATAATCCACTGTTTTCTGTATTTTATCCTTTGTTTACATGAGGAGGATGTTTGAGTGTTTAGCTTTCACCAAACAAAGCTCACAGACAAAAGGGAAATACTACTAAATCAAAAGAGGCTAAAGCTAAAACAGCCTGAAATCCTGCATATAATGCCTTCATGTGTGAGAACATTTTAAATACAAAATCATCAATTCAAGCCAAAACATATTTGTTAAACAAATATGACAAAGATGCCTGTCATAATTAATCTCTTTCTATTGTCATTCCTCTGAAAACAGGAACAAGGGAAAAAGCACTGAGCATTTCTTTAGCATTATCTGTTGCCAATAATTAACTGTTATCGTTTAAGTAGCAGGTTCATCTTTAAACATTTTCAAAATTTATAATAGAAATATTTATTTCCTGTATTTCCCCGTGTGGGGTAACATTTTAATTAAAATGCTTATGATTAGTTCTGTAACAGTATTTAGGATTCACACAGAAACTGACACAACTTAAGACTTAACATGTGAAACCCTCCTTTCACATCTTTTCTGTTTTTAATCACCCAAATGAACATGTGTTGGGTTCAAATGAATGCAAATTACGTGAGCTAATTACTCACGTTGTTTGTAAATGAGGTCAAATATGCGACAAACGAAAGAAGTTGACAGACAAATGTACAACTCACCACATTAGACGTCCTCACTTTCCTCCGAGCTAGTCTTTTTAATCCTGACATGAAAACTGTCCAGTCCTGGTTCAGTTCTGAATTCATTCTCTGATTATCAAAGCAGTCGGGACTAGAGGATAAAGGGCTGTTGTTCTGCTTTGACACTGACACGGAGCTGAGGAGCTGTATTTTCTGATTAAAATAAACGTCCCCCTCTCCGTCCAGGCCTCTCAGATTGTCATACATTCAGAAACCAATAGTGCAAGTAATAAAAAAAATAACTCGATATCGATACTCGGTATCGAAACGTCGGGAAATGAGTATCATATCGTTTGAGATATTTCAGTATCTATATTTATTGAAATATCGATATTTTTGACAACACTAGTTGCACATGTATGTTGTATGGCCACAGTGTCAGAGGTCAGTCCTTGTTTTACAAAATTCATGTAAACTTGAAACTTGTTTGATAATTTTAATAAGTGGTACAACTGTTCAAGTGGTAAGTTGCAATCCTTTAAAATTGTAATACTCAATGGATTTAATTTGTAGGAACAATGACCAGGATCTCTGTCTTTTTACGTGAAATTCCTTTTGTCACAGATAACAAGATCTACAACACTGGGATATTGCATTTGTGTTTTCACAGGTGTAAATTCCTCCTCAAACCAAAGGGGGGAGGTCAAGGAATAACCCTCCTTTAAAGAATAATGTGGATAAACTAACATTATCTGACACTTTTACCAGAAGGATGTGTCTTAACTCACATGACTGTGTTTTACTAAGCCTTCTGGCACCAGGCTTTTAACCAGGTTAAAGGCCCTCCCAGACATGCGTTTGAAGTGAGGTGAGGAATAACAGATACCCTCACAGATTCCGTGGTCTTTGCTGACCCCTGCTGGTCACACTTAGGAACAATGGCCTTTGATGAACTTGGAAACAACAGAGTTAAGACGGAAACCTTATGGGTAAAGAAATGAACGTTACATTGCCTTGGATTCAACAGGTCTGCTTTCAGGCTTAGCAAACCTGAGCTAAAGTCCTTCCTGTTGATGCATCTCTGTTGAAATAAATAAAGTGATCCATGTGTGACTTGCTAGGATGACACCACAAAGACACCAGCTGATTGTGTGTTATGCGTGAATATTCGCGTCATTACGTGTTGATTGTTTAATGTGTGTTATTTAGTGAATACATGCCTTTCCTAGTTCTATTTTCACAATGAAAGAGTAAATGAATATTAGGATTTAAATAAAGGCCATCTTTTTACTAGATACAGTGGCAAGAAAAAGTATGTGAACTTTTTGGAATTTTATGGTTTTCAGAATAAATTTGTCTTAAAATGTGATCTAATCATCTAAGTCAAGGGGATTGATAAACATAATGTGTCTAAAAATAATTACATAGAAAAATTTTGATCTTTCATGTCTTTATTGAGGACAACCAAAAACCCTCATAGTGCTTGTGGAAAAAGTATGTGAACCCTTGAGTTAATAACATAATATCATGATTTGGGCCTGGCCAGCTTCAATCATTGAGGGTAAGATGAATTCCCACGTATATCAGACAATTCTTCAGTATAACGTGAGAATGTCTGTACTTCAGCTGAAACTGTGTAGAACATGGGTGATGCTAAAAAACTGGAGCAAGTCCACAACAGAATGGTTTCAGAAAAACTATATCCGCCTTTTGGAGTGGTCAAGTCAGAGCCCAAACCTCAACCCAATAGAGATGCTATGGATTAACTTGAAGAGGGCCAAACACATGAGACGTCCAAAGAATATGACAGAGGTAAAGCCATTCTGATCTTTCATGTTTTTAATAAAAACATGAAAGTACTCATTTACTCCAGATTTCCTTTAAAATAGACTATTAGTCTTTCCAGTTATCCTAAGCTAACTGTCTAAAATCGCTTAGGTGGTGGCCTGGTTTATCGCCTAAATATTTAATTAGGCTAGTACCACATTTATTATGCCACCCTACACATTGTTACAAAAATGTAATGTAATCTCAAACCTCTTTGAGATTGTTAATCTGCTGGATGTAGCTGCTCTGGGCCGATTCTAGCTGGCTAATGTACCAGTACTGGTCTCGGCACTTCTGGAAGAAGGTGGGAGATCGAACCTGGTAGCTGCAAAAAAAAACACACAAGTGGGAAAACCTTCATGAGGTAAAATTATTGCCATAGTACACAAAGACGTTTCTAGGAAGCATTGAAAAGCATAGAAAGTGTTCTGTTAAACAACTATACTGAACGTGCTGACCCACCGAAGGACTAGCGTGTCCGTTTGCATATTCAGATATCCCTCACTGGCCAGAAGATCCAGTCGGAAAAAACGGTTATAACCCCAGCATTCACCGACTTCAAAATCGGATGCAAACTCCCGAATGATGTTTTTAGTTGGATCATTGGAGGCTTGATGGACCATCTCCACACGGTACTCATACCTGAACAAAGCATAAAAAAGCTCAAAGAACAGCTAAATGCATGTACATAAACAAGAGACGTAACAGTGGCTTATTTGATTATGTGTGTTTGTTGTTGTTGTGTGAGTGTTTTTCTAAGGTATTCCCATGCCGCGTTACAGCAGCGCCGCGTTACAGCTGCGTCATGTGTCAGTCTGGTATATCGCTTTCTATGTTAGTCAGTCTGACAATTTACACCGGGTGCGTCTTAGAAGCGTCTCAGCCGTCAATAGGTTGGACTTCTTTTTTTCAAGCGGCTCCGTGTCAATCTGCAAGCTACACCAGGAAAACACAGGAAGTAGGCCCCAAGTTTCAAAATAAACTTCTGCTACGCTATCAAAATAAAAGCTCACTAAAACATAGCGGTGACTAAATCATTGTGCTTTTGGTAGTTAGTGTTGACTGAACCCAGAGCGAGCTCAATGGTAGCAAAAACTACCGTTAATTTGCCATAACCTTGATTTGATAAAAAATACAATATAGTGCAACTAATATGAGAGTAGATAATGTAGCTTAGCCATTTGAAGAGGCAAGAATATCACAAAAGTATGGATGAAGTCGGCAAAAGAGAGAGATCCAAACATGCAAAGCAGTAGCACTGCTCTTCACTTCCTGCTCTCGGATAAGGCGGATCTCTCTTCCTGCTCCTCCTGCCTCTGGTGTATGCTTCTTCTGTTTCGTCTTTTGTGTAGCAACCATTATTTTCCAGCGCTGCCTTAACCCTCCTGGGCATGGAGTTCACCAGAGCTTCACAGGTTGCCACTGGAGTCATCCTTCCACTCCTTAATGATGACATCGCGGAGCTGGTAGATGTTTGAGACCTTGCGCTCCTCCACTTTCTGTTTGAGGATTCCCCACAGGTGCTCAATAGGGTTTAGATCTGGAGACATGCTTGGCCAGTCCATCACCTTTACCCTCAGCTTCTTTAGCAAGGTAGTGGTCATCTTGGAGGTGTGTTTGGGGTCATTATCATGTTGAAATACTGCCCTGCGGCCCAGTCTCCGTAGGGAAGGGATCATGCTCTGCTTCAGTATGTCACAGTACATGTTGGCATTCATGGTTCCCTCAACGAACTGTAGCTCCCTGGTGCCAGCAGCTATCATGCAGCCCCAGACCATGACATTCCCACCACCATGCTTGACTGTAGGCAAGACACACTTGTCTTTGTACTCCTCACCTAGTTGCCTCACACACGCTTGACACCATCTGAACCAAATAAGTTTATCTTGGTCTCATCAGACGACAAGACATGGCTCCAGTAATCCATGCCCTAATTGTTTGCGGGCTTTCTTATGCATCATCTTTAGAAGAGGCTTCCTTCTGGGATGACAGCCATGCAGACCAATTTGATGCAGTGTGCGGCGTATGGTCTGAGCACTGACAGACTGACCCCCCACCCCTTCAACCTCTACAGCTAATGCTGGCAGCACTCATACGTCTATTTCCCAATACACAACCTCTGGATATGACGCTGAGTATGTGCACTCAGCTTCTTTGGTCAACCATAGTGAGACCTGTTTTGAGTGGAACCTGTCCTGTTGTATTGTCTTGGCCACCGTGCTACAGCTCAGTTTCAGTCTTGGCAATCTTCTTATAGCCTCTAATAGCCTTTATGTAGAGCAACAATTCTTTTTTTTTCAGATCCTTAGAGAGTTCTTTGCCATGAGGTGCCATGTTAAACTTCCAGTATGAGAGAGTATGAGCAATAACACCAAATTTAACACAACTGCTCCCCATTCACACCTTAGACATTTGTAACACTAATGAGTCACATGACACTGGGGAGAGAAAATTGCATTGTAGCAAAGTGTCGTTTCTTCAGTGTTGTCACATGAAAAGACATAATATATTTACAAAAATGTGAGGGGTGTACTCACTTCTGTGAGATACTATATGTCTGTACAATGCTCTATTTCATTTTCTTAAAGACCACAGCACCTGAAAAATGGCTGCATGTGAAGCACTTTGTGACTATTGTCTGTGAAAGGTGTATAAATAAACTTTTACTTACTTTTACTTAGCAGCTATTCTGACGCTTTTGGTGTAAATTTAGGGGTTAAAAAAGTAATTCTTGTGAAGATGGAAACAAGCAACAAAGTTATTAAAAGGTGAAAATGAAAACAGACTTACTTCGAAGTTTCTGGAAGCCCAGCAGATAACTCGAGGAACACAGACAGGTAGTTTCCCCGGACGACACCATTTCCATCCTAACCAAAATGGCAGTTCTACATTTAAAAAAAAAGGCTAAACATATGCTAAGAAGATCTTTGAAATCAGTTTAAACATGCTCTAGAGAAAAATAAATAATAAAAAAAAAAATTATTTGCTTTCTATGCAATACTTATATTGCAGTTGTAAATATGGCACTACCCACTGAGCTACTGCCGCTCTAATTTAAACATGCATTCGCACCCGGATGTTCTTTGCTGGTAACATTGCTAAAAACAGTTTTTTGGAAAAAAACTGTTTTTAGAAAGAATTAAACATTGAAAGGTGATGACAGCTATCCAAAATGACACATCATTAGCAGGATTTGGATTTATTGATTGGAATATTTTGGATTATTAATTTTTGTGAGTACTAGGAGAACAAACAATAGTCTGTCCTTTTAAACAGGATTTAATATACACACATGGACAAAATTGTTGGTACCCTTCGGTCAATGAAAGAAAAACTCACAAAAAACTTTATTCTGACAAAAGTAATAATAAATAAAAATTCTAGGAATGTTAACCAATGAAAGTCAGACATTGCTTTTCAACCATGCTTCAACGGAATTATTTAAAAAAATAAACTCATGGAACAGGCCTAGACAAAATTGTTGGTACCCCTAACTTAATATTTTGTTGCACAACCTTTCGAGGCTATCACTGCAATCGGACGATTCCTGTAACTGTCAATGAGACTTCTGCACCTCTCAGCAGGTATTTTAGCCCACTCCTCATGAGCAAACTGCTCCAGTTGTTTCCGATTTGAAGGGTGTCTTTTCCAGATGGCATGTTTCAGCTCCTTCCAAAGAAGGACAGGGCTCATAGAAGGCCACTTTAGAATAGTCCAATGTTTTCCTCTTAACCATTCTTGGGTGTTTTTAACTGTGTTTTGGGTCATTGTCCTGTTGCAAGACCCATGACCTGCGACTGAGACCAAGCTATCTGACACTGGCCAGCACATTTCTCTCTAGAATCCCTTGATAGTCTTCTGATTTCATTGTACCCTGCACAGATTCAAGACACCCTGTGCCAGATGCAGCAAAGCAGCCCCAGAACATATCAGAGCCTCCGCCATGTTTGACAGTAGGGACAGTGTTCTGTTAACATTAAGCTGATGTGCCTTGGCAAAAAGTTCAATTTTTGTCTCATCTGTCCATAGGACATTCTCCCAGAAGCTTTGTGGCTTGTCAACATGTAGTTTGGCATACTCCAGTTTAGCTTTTTTATGATTTGTTTTCAACAATGGTGTCCTCCTTGGTCGTCTCCCATGTAGTCCACTTTGGCTCAAACAACGACGGATGGTGCGATCTGACACTGATGTTCCTTGAGCATGGAGTTCACCTTGGATCTCTTTAGAAGTCTTTCTGGGCTCTTTTGTTACCATTCGGATTATCCGTCTCTTTGATTTGTCATCAATTTTCCTCCTGCGGCCATGTCCAGGGAGGTTGGCTACAGTCCCATGGATCTTAAATTTCTGAATAATATGTGCAACTGTAGTCACAGGAACATCTAGCTGCTTGGAGATGGTCTTATAGCCTTTACCTTTATCATGCTTGTCTATAATTTTCTTTCTATTCTCCTGCGACAACTCTTTCCTTCGCTTCCTCTGGTCCATGTTGAGTGTGGTACACACCATGTCACCAGACAACACAGCGACTACCTGAAGCCCTATAAATAGGCCCACTGACTGATTACAAGATTGTACACACCTGTGATGATAATTAGTGCACACACCTTGAATTAACATGTCCATTTGGTCACATTATTTACAGTCTTTTCTAGGGGTACCATCAATTTTGTCTAATTCCGTTGAAGCATGTTTGAAGCATGGTTGAATGTCTGACTTTCATTAATTAACATTCATAGAATTTTTATTTATTATTACTTTTGTCAGAATAAAGTTTTTTCTGTGACCATTGTGAGTTTTTCTTTCATTGACCGAAGGGTACCAACATTTTTGTCTATGTGTGTACGTTTTTTTTTTTTTTTTTGCCAACACCCTAAATGAGCTCATGGTGCAGACTGCATTAAATCTTTGGAACCTAAAAAGATAAAAAGTTGAATGTTACCTTTACCATTTTATTATTACTGATTGCCATTTTGGTGAATTTGAATAAATAAGGAGAAACAAGTTGATTTAATTTTACCCTTGATTAAGTTTCTGTTTAACATTGAGTGTGGTGAATTCTTTATGTGGACAAGAATCTGAATGCCAAATTGGTGGAAACATGACCGTAGCAATTTATAATCTGTTAATGTTACGGTTGAGATTAATATGGTAGAAATGCAAAATCAAAATGGTTTGTTATATTTATAGAGCACCTTGTGGTGAAAGTTTTATAGACGAGAGTTTTATAGACAGTATGGAACAAATCTATACTGAAAAATCCTAAAGATATTTTCACGTGTGGGGATTTTAAAAGTAAATAAAGCTAAATTTAAACAGAGCTTTGTTGATATTATGTAGAGTTCATTCATTCATTCATTCATTCATTTTCTACCGCTCAGTCCCGTTAGGGAGTCCATAATCGACAGTCAACATTGTTGATGGTGTTTAGGGGGAAAGCAATGTGGACAGAGCAAATGTTTTGTGGGCGTGTTCAAGCAGCTAAGTGATGCTGCCCGGTTAGAGATGGGTCTGGCACAAGGGTGATATAGAAAATTAAAGTAAGAAAAAATGTAAAAGATTAGAGAAGTTTATTTGAAGTAAATAGAACAATATTATGGAAATGTCTCTTTTCCTAATTAGATGATATAAGGTAATTGTAATTTAAAGAACTTCAAAAAGCTTCAAAAACAATAGATCATGCAAAACTAGTTCTGATCTATATTTATTATTTATGTTTGTATCAACTGAGTTTAAATTTATAATTTTTTCTGGATGATACCATTCACAGTTACAGGTAAAGACCTACAACTAATGGTAACTGAGATTACAGCAGAGCTGAACAAAATTAAGTTTTAAATATAATAGAAACAAAAATGATACTATTTGGAAAACAGAGAAGATTAATAATTATAAATACAATAGAAAGAGTTATCTGGCGAAACCATTCTTTAATTTATTTATTTATTTATTTATGGTGTTTTGAGCCACCGGTAAGAGCTAATATTATCATAATTCTTTAAACTTATAATCATCCTGGTTTTTGCCTATGAAGGAAAATACAACTGTGAGCTGGGCTAGTGACCGGAGTCACATGACTTCCTTTGACATTGCTCTGAACTTGACAAACGGTGAGATCAGGGACAGTCGCAGTGCAGGGCGGACGTCTACAGGTTTTGCGAAAGTAAGACCATTAGACCAGCGTTACCTGCTGACTGGAAACATGCGTCCTTAATGCTTGTTTTATTTTTGTTCACATACAACGTGACAAGTTAAAAAAAGGTTGAAATAAAAGCATCTGGACTCAGTTTTCAAGGTGAAGACGTTTCATCTCTAATTCCAAGAGACTTTATCAATTCTGAGATCAATTGGTAGGAGAGCTGAGCTTATATCTCTAGAGGGAGGAGTTTCCCCTGAAACCAAACCTCCCTCATTTGATAGCCACATATACATCGAAGACATAGGTGTACCTTGAGGTGTAGAAATCAGATAGCTGGATTTGAACGTATTCTCTTTTTGATACAATTTATGCAAATGTGGATTAAATTAATTATATTTACAATCACCAAATATATATTAATTACACAAGAGATGCTGTAACTTTATTAAAATTGAAAATTAGAGAAAACTGGTCAAATGACTGGACAGGACAAAAGAGCACTGCGCATGCTTTTAGTTGAAAGGGGTGGGGTCTACAAAACTACACTGTGTTGTATTTTTGAGGATTAATTTTGTTATTGTACTACTACAGTGCTCTTGGTGAATCTAAAATGTTAACAAACTATCAAACCTGAACATTTAAGTAGTAAAAATAAAGTTTTGGCTTTCTTATGAGAATATCTACATGTCTACTACTATACTCTACTATATCTACCATTATTAGGCAACTATCAGTGTGCAGAATAATTATGCAACTAAAGGAATCTCCATTTCACTTGTTTATTTTCACCTGTTAAAGTGAGAATAATAAACTCAAAAATAAACATTTCTGAAAAAAATAAATAAATAAAAATGAAAAAACTCAGTGACCAATATAGCCACCCTTCTTTTTAATAACAGTCACAAGCCTTCCATTCACAGAGTCAGTCAGTTTCTTGATCTGGTCAGAATCAACGTTCTTGCAGCCGCAACCGCAGCCTCCCAGACTCTGTTCAGAGAGGTGTACTGTTTAACTTCACTGTCAATTTCTTGCTTAAGAAGGGCCCAAAATTTCTCAATAGGGTTTAAGTCAGGTGAAGAACGGGGCCATGTCATTAGTTTTTCATCTTTAAGGCCTATACTGACCAGCCACACAGTGGAGAACTTTGATGCATGTAATGGAGCATTGTCTTGCATAAAAATCAAAGTCTTCTTGAAAGATGCAGACTTTTTCCTGTACCACTGCTTGAAGAAATGTCTTTCATCCCTGTGAAAGACTTTTTACAATTTTTGACTTTTCAGAGTCAGTTAAATTTCTTTTTGGGCCATTTTTCCTGAGGAGAAGAATCTGCCTAATAATTATGCACACCTTGATATAGGGTGTTGATCTCCTTAGGCCACACCCTCCTCGTTACACAAATACACATCACCTGATATGCATTAAATCCAATAAGGAAGGAAGGAAGTTTATACAGCTTGGAGTTGGAAATTATGGATAAAATGGTCAAAATAATCACTTGCCTAATAATTGTGCACACAGTGTATTTCATCCTAAGTAACACAGGTCTATATAACAGCATAAACAAGGCGTTTAAGAAAGGACTTGACACTCTAGCAGATGAATTGGCAGAGTATTCTGGTATAGAGGACTTAATCTTCACCTGGTTTAACAAAATATTTTGGAAATTGACTGGGATTTTAAAATCTGTATTGACATACATGTAATTGTTGTTGCACTTCTATGTCTGATAACTTTTGCTTGTGTTGCATTCCATGTATACGGAGCTTGTTGGCGAGATTGATGGATGTGGCGGTTGCTAGGTCAACATTCCTGTATATGCACCTGCCGAACGACACTATGGCTCAAGGCTTTGACCACAAATGATGAACAATTTGATCTAAGGGACGTCATCATTTGCATGTACACCAATAGGACTGATCATACTAAGGGCCGTATGGTTCATTAAAATTATTATGCTTAAGAGAATAGATTTTAAACATTGTGAATGTGCATATGTCTCACTCCATGTTTTGTTTCTTTTTGTTACAAGGACAGAAATGGACAGGTACGGTCAGGCCGGAGATCCTGGGTCCGATGGGTCGACCAACTCAACCTCTGGCATTTTTCTACTTTGTTTTGGAGTGATACTGTGTTTTTGATTTATTGAATTTAAAGGATCAGTGAATTACTCTTTGGGATTTTGATTTTAAACATTACATTATTATCATTTGTTGTCTATGATTTGACATGTGTTACAATTTAATTATTTAAACTGATTACATATACTGGATGTCTTGTGTTTTGTCGCCGAGAGGTGACAGAGGCAAGGCAGAGAAATGGGCAGGAAAATTTTCCCCAGCGATAGGTCATTTACCGAATGGTCAAATGTACTTAGGCTAGGTCAGATGCCCTGCTGGGTTTTTGCTCCTGCCATAGTATACAATTCACACTCAAGCTAATATTTTTGTTGTATGCCAATATTTTATCAGCATAAAGAGGTGGGAATGTAATAATAATTTTAAAAATTCCTACAGTTAATAATTACTGGTTGCTCCTAGTCCTCTTCAGGTCATGTCAAACCTGATCATGTCATGTCCATGTTAATTCAAACATGAACATAGACATAACTAGACATAACTTGCCATGGACTAAATACAGCCTCCTACAGCCTTTACCGCATGATATAAAATCTAATGTATTGTTTACTTTTTCAAGCAAACTCCATTCTCTATGCTTCATTCTTGCAAGAATTAAACCTGACCATTCATTTTAAATTGTACACAGCATACAATTTAAAATGAATCTGGATTAGATTAAGTCTCTCTGGATAATCTGAACAAAGAATCCTTATAACAGAAAGTCACTCTACACAACGGGCAGAGCAGAGGATATCAGATGCCAAAGATGTGATTTATGTTTTGGAGGAGAGATTGGCTGATATGGAAAAGAAAACTAAGGTGTTGACTCTGCTGACTCACCAGGCAAAAAGTCATCTTTTTCAAACAGAGGCTGACCCTAACCTAACCCTAACTGTGAAAAAAAGTTTTTGGTGTGATTTATATTCTCTGAAAAATGGCCAAAAAAAAAAGAAAATTCACAAATTCTGTCAGGGTATGTAAACTAATGAGCACGCCGTTAGCTTGTTAAGCTTAGTTCAGCACGGCTTTGAGAGGATGCCGATTTGTCTCTTTACTGGATGGTGTTTTTGAAAAGCCTGTCCTGGAGCAGTTCAGATACTACCTTCTCTGCCCATTTTAGTTGTATCCTCTGATGCAGGAGTCAGAAAAGCCATTTTATTGCCCTGTGGTAAGGCCAATATCGGTGAATGGGGGAGCAATGGGCACATTCTATCCATATTTATATACAATATATGGTTTTACTGTAAATACTCTGTATCGGTTACACTTGAAGCTGTAACAATGTTTTTTATTTGCTCTGTCCCTACTAAATAAACATATAAATCAAATTTTAAAAAGCACACCTCTGACAGAGCTGTTAGCTCCAACCTAAGCCCGTCATGTGCTGCTCTGTGACAAGTCCTACCTCCATCAACACTATACTCTTGTATTGGCAAAGCTTCTCAGCCTTTTTCTCCACATTGTAAGTCTCTAATGTGTAGATTCACAACCAATACTCAAATAACAATGTAAGTCCATGTTCTGGGGGGAACAGTGGCAGTAGTTCAGAGGAGAGGCATAAGGCCTGTCTGAGGTAAGCTCTCCGTTTCAGGGGACACATGTATTTTTAGTACAAGCTAAAGAAGACAAGTCTAAGCCCATTCCTTAGTAATAGAGTGGGACCACCTTTAGTTTAGATTTTCCTTTTCTAAATCCAAAAGCTTAAGACAAGTGTCTGTCATCTGTCACCTGAAACTATGATGCATCAATAAGAGCTTTAGTAACTGTATGAGAAAAAAAAAGTATGGTTTTGGATCAGTGAATGGGTTTAAGTTCAACTCTACATTTAATAAAAGCTCTTGTATCATGTTTTCTGTACATGTGAAGAACGTTTGAAACTCACAGGATAGACCTTTAGTCTCCAGCAAAGTCCAGAGATCTGCAATGGTGGACTGTACACCGGGTCAGCCCGCTGTCTCAGGGTGCTACAACACACAAATAGATATCTCCAACTTTTGCCAACAATAATGGAATGTAATGTGTATTTTTTTTTTTTCACCTGAAACTGACAAGGACAAATGTGCTGGAATCATATGCAGGCACCAGCTCACTGAAAAAACACATGAGAATGGACCTGTGAGATCATTACAAAATAAATACACATTTGAAGTTTGAGTTCATATCATGAATATTTTGTAAATCCTAGAAAAGACATTATCAAACAAATGCATACATGGGTTTATGTTTATAGTGTGTACCTAAGGTTTATACCCACCTTGTAAAGTCTGGAGGGACTGGTGTGGTGACAAAACACTGCATAGGCTTTCGATGGACCTGCTGGAACATCAGGAGGATCTCTGGGCTCTTGGATATAAGTTCACTCTTACTGCAGGAGTGAAGCTGTTTTCAATGAACAGATTAACTATTAGGATTTTCAGTTAGCCCAGAGTGCCACATTGTAGGTATTGATTATTAAACAATTGTATATTGCTGAGACACAGATGGAATAGCCAAGAAAGATTTATCAACAGAGTGGAATTTGTTTGCCAAATGTTTATTTATTATCAGCGTAGGAAAATTCAGTGCCGGCAGCTGCCACCAGAGGCCACTGATTTACACACACACACACACACACACACACACACACACACACACACACCCCACACACACACACACACACCCCCACACACCCCCACCCACACACACACACACACACACACCCACACCCCCACACACACACAGCTGTTTATCTCCACTGGACTACCTACCTGATGTTCTACCTCCTGCAGAAGAGATTCCAGCAATTCTGTCTCCTGAGTTAATGAAGTCTTTTGGCCTGAGAAAAATGTATGAAAACAAAGTATTTCTATTTAGGTTAGTATTATTGTGCTAAAGAAGCATTTGTAATTGAGGGTCAGTGGGTTCCCTTCTATAAATATTTTAAAGTAAGGGTTCAATACTGTATGATAGTCCACAATGACAATCCCTATTCTGATGAATCCTGGTAATGTAATTTTAGAAAATTGCCATCAGGGAAAAAAAAAAAGCCATTGGTGTTATAATCTCATCATTTAGTATATTTAGGTAGTCAGCTGAACTCATTCTGTGGGCACATAACGTTGCTGAATCTAGACACGACCAACTGCAGCAACCCCAAATCTGGACTAAGATTACATGACCTCCTATTTACTCCAGAGACCAATCTTTATACTCCCTGGCAAATTGAAGCCTTTTTCCCCCAATTTGCCTCACTGACAAATGGTTTCCTAAAGCTAGACAGCTGTTTAGTCCCAATCCCTTGAGTTCTCTTCCCATTAGCACTCATTTATGAAAAGGTGAATACAGCGAAATATTGGCTGTATAACCATTTCCACGCAATCCTTGGCATTTATCAATATGTACGGTACGCTCAAATCCAAAACCAGGTCAGGAGGTAGTGTAACTTCAACTGAAACATAAACGTCCAGGCTATAATTATCCAATGGGAGGTTCTTACCCACTTGCTTAGCTAAATCCATTTTTTTTTTTTTTTGTTGTTAGGCAGTGTGAATATATAAATAATTAAATGTGGCAATAAACACAATAAAAATGTAGGGATTCATTTATTTTTAACCAAAACTTTAAATCTGTATTTAAAAATATATTTTTTGTCCTATGTAAATAGTTATTTGAAAAAAAGTACACAACTTATTTTTTTAATATGGCAGTTGTGGCCAGTGACCAAAATTAACCAAGCACCATTGGATAACTAACATAATAGGACTAGTAATAGTATTATTTATTATTTTATGTCACAGCAAAGCATTCATACATTTACTATAAAACAGTGATTGGGTAAAAGGGAAAGCTGTAACCTACCCATGAGAGTGATGAGTTTGTTCTTCAGCTGGTTGTCTAAACGAGCAATCATCATTTCCACAGCATTTCTGATCTCTCTCACCCTCTCATCCTTGGCTCCCCTGACAGCCTCAACATTTTTTTCCTGACACATGAACAGTGTGAAATAAAAATAACCTTAAATGCAAATTCAGTTAAGATATATTTTAAACTGTGATTGCATAGCTATCCCAATAACTGAATAGAACTGCTAGTGTGAAATGATTTAAAATGCATGCAGCAGTCATGAGTAACATGTACTGCTAAACTCACCACTTCTTGCACCAGACTGACAAGCTCCATGAGGCGGCGGCGGAGCTTGGCTACTTCCTCTTTTACTTTGGTCACATGCTGCTCATAAATTTCCACCAGAGGCTTGAAGGTATGACCTCCATGCTGTAAAAGAGAATTCAGATGATGAAAGATCGGTGTTGGAGAATATTTGAGTTCCCCTAGCTGCGAGGAGTCTCACGAGAGAAAAAAGACAGACTTGATATTTGTTCAGGCGCAAATTTGCGTCATAGAAAGGGCTTCTGTTAGCCGACTTGTCTTCGAGTATTGTTGTAAAAAGGTTGAGATGGATTTTGTTGAGAGAGTTGCTGTGCTCCATTTACTTTGGAGGACTGAAAAATGAACCCATTCAGCACTGTGTATGGGTCCATTAAATGCTTCAGAGGCACACCCAGCTCAGTTTCACCAACTCCTCCAGGAGCTGCGCCTGGATGAGCTGACCCAAGTTCAATGACCTGTTGTCCCGTGTCAGTTCAAGGATTTCTCGCAGGACACTAATGACGCTCTATTCAAGCTGCCTGTCCAGTCAGTAAATCATTAAATATTCAGTGTGATTACAAGTACTTAATGATATGTCTTCTGAAAACACAGTTATCAGTACAATCAATATTTAATAGCATTATGGCTATATACAGTCAGGTCCATAAATATTTGGACATCAACACAATTCTTATATTTTTGGCTCTGTACACCACCACAATGGATTTGAAATTAAACAAATAAGATGTGCTTTAACTGCAGACTTTTAGCTTTAATTTGAGGGTATTTACATCCAAATCAGGTGAACAGTGTAGGAATTACAACAGTTTGTATATGTGCCTCCCACTTTTTAAGGGGCCAAAAGTAATGGGACAGATTAACAAACATAAATCAAACTTTCACTTTTTAATACTTGGTTGCAAATCCTTTGCAGTCAATTACAGCCTGAAGTCTGGAACGCATAGACATCAGGCGCTGGGTTTCATCCCTGGTGATGCTCTGCCACGCCTCTACTGCAACTATCTTCAGTTCCTGCTTGTTCTTGGGGCTTTTTCCCTTCAGTCTTGTCTTCAGCAAGTAAAATGCATGCTCAATCGGATTGAGGTCAGGTGATTGACTTCTTTCCCATAAAAAACTCTTTCACAGTATGTTTTGGGTCATTGTCCATCTGCACTGTGAAGCGCTGTCCAATGAGTTCTGAAGCATTTGGCTGAATATGAGCAGATAATATTGCCCGAAACACTTCAGAATTGATCCTGCTGCTTTTGTCAGCAGTCACATCATCAACAAATACAAGAGAACCAGTTCCATTGGCAGCCATACATGCCCACGCCATGACACTACCACCACATGCTTCACTGATGAGGTTCTATGCTTTGGATCATGAACAGTTCCTTTCCTTCTCCAGACTCTTCTATTCCCATCACTCTGGTACAAGTTGATCTTGGTCTCATCGGTTCATAGGATGTTGTTGCAGAACTGTGAAGGCTTTTTTAGATGATGAATCTGGCCTTCCTGTTTTTGAGATTCACCAATGGTTTACATTATGTGGTGAACCCTCTGTATTCACTCTGGTGAAGTCTTCTCTTGATTGTTGACTTTGACACACACCCAACTTTTACACCCAACTCCTGGAGAGTGTTCTTGATCTGGCCAAATGTTGTGAAGGGTGTTTTCTTCACAGAATTCTTCGGTCATCCACAACAGTTATTTTCCGTGGTCTTCCGGGTCTTTTGGTGTTGCTGAGCTCAACGGTTCTTTCTTTTTAAGGATGTTCCAAACAGTTGATCTGGCCACACCTAAAGTTTTTGCTATCTCTCTGATGGGTTTGTTTTGTTTTTTCAGTCTAATGATGGCTTGCTTTCCTGATGGTGACAGCTCTTTGGATTTCATATTGAGAGATGACTGCAACAGTTTCCAAATGCAAATAGCACATTTGAAATGCATATTCAAACTTTTTATCTGCTCCTTGTAAATACGATAATGAGGGAATAACACACACCTGGCCATGGAACAGCTGAGCAGCCAGTTGTCCCATTACTTTTGGTCCCTTAAAAAGTGGGAGGCACATATGAAAACTGTTGTAATTCCTACACCGTTCACCTGATTTGGATGTAAATACCCTCAAAATAAAGCTAAAGGTCTGCAGTTAAAGCACATCTTATTCGTTTCACTGCAAATCCATTGTGGTGGTGTATAGAGCCAAAAAGATAAGAATTGTGTCGATGTCCCAATATTTATGGACCTGATTGTACCTACCACCTATATCCTGTTGTGTGTTTATTGTAAAAAACTAAAGAGAAATGAAGATGTCATAGTAATTGTCATTGTATATTTGCTAAAATGGAACTACAATCTGTATTGATAACATTGTGTTGTACTGGTCTTTGTGTTTATTTCTTTAATAAATGGAGCCAGTCTCCAAAAGGAATCCCTGTCTAATGGCTAGTTTCTTATCAATACCACAACACTGGTCCAATCACAAAATGTTTTTTCTACTATGTACTATTGTGGGTGTTTTTGCAACAGGATATAATGAGGATGAACAAATGTTAGCCATAAGTATTGTAGTCTTAAATAGTGAACAAATAAGACATTATAAACTAATAAATCATTCTGAATATTTTAAATGTTTTTGTGACAAATATAAATCATGGTCAACAATGTTGTGCACATAGTAACATCAAAACCTTTGGTCAATATATAAAACATTTAATTAAAAAATAATTATGGATATAACAAATATATAACTATACACAAAAACAAAAAAACAATACACTATGTATAAGAAGGCAGTGACAGCTGCCTCATTTTAAAAACTATACTATATTCCAAATGAAGTAGAACTGTGCTGCTTTCATAAATAAATGTATGATATTTGACAAATTCTTGCTTCCGAGACAGTAAATTCTGCCTGGAAGGGAGCAGACTAAAGAGAAGAGCTCATCCTCTGAAAAGGGAGCTTCTGAACTGGGTCTTCTCTGGGGTCTTCTTCTTAGTAGTACTGTATGAAATGACACATGAAACAAGCAAAAAAAGATTATTAGGTGAACTCATTCACAAACCGCTAGGGTTGTGTTTGTATGTGAATGTAAGAGGCTTACTGTAAATATGATTGTACTTGTAAACATATACAGTATATAACAGGGTGATATATTGTTTAAACTCTTGTCTGTACACACCTGTGGGTACAGCATAAAATATGGATGGACCGGCAGGGGCAGTGGAAGCAGCAGCAGCAGGGGTTTAGGCAGGGGTCCCATCAGAAGGATCAGTTGGCTCTGTCATGACAATATAAATATGGATAATTAAATATTAATACAAGTTAACACATTTGCACATTACAGCAGTCAGAAACAAAATACATCCCCTGTTGTGTGGCTTGTCAATACACCTCCCGTCTTTCAATGCCCTGCAGCTGCTACCGTCTCGCCCTGGTCAATTGGTTGCATCCTGCTGTCCGGTCCCTCCTCTCCACAGTCCGCTGGTCTCTCATAGGTAGACAAGGGGTCGAGGAAAGATAAAACCGCAAAGTACTTCCACTCTCTGCTGCTAACTCACTCCTTTTCTTATCCGTCTCCTTTTCTCCTCTCCCTAAAATACATCCCATTCTTCCACTTATTTCTGCACACTTGCTCTGAAAAAACACCATCTCATTAGCAGAAAACTAGTTGTAATGTACAGAAAATTAGCTCAGGCTTTAGCTAGCTAGATCTCTTATATATACGGCTTATATATACGACTTGAATGAATTAAAGAGCGTTTTTTCACAACTTACTAAAGATTCCAATCTTCCTTCTCACGTTCCTTCAAGCAAGATTCTTTTTATTACTGTGTCTGTAAATGAAGATGTATTGTAGCCCAGTGCTTTGGGTATTCACAGACAGCAACAATGACTTCTCCATTGTTGTTTTGGATTTCGTCTATGGTCCACCTCCGCTAGTTACGTCAAAAACACGTCACTATCAAAGCAAAGTCCCTGACGGGGTAACGCGCCAAATATTTGTCAAAGTTCGGATTTATCAACTCGAGTGTCAGTGAATGCTCAATTTGCATCGCACCCCAGGACGTCTAGACGCATTCATTCTTTTCTTAGGAGTGTGCGGTTCTTCCCTGCTCATTGACACTGCCATGTTGTGTACCTAAGGGACGGAGTGGCTCAGTGGTAGAGCAGTCGGCCTATAACCAGAAGATTGGCGGTTCAATTCCCGCTATGCCCTGTTCATACCAAGCCTCTCCAATGGTACCTCTTAAATGGTCGTCGTATAAGGGCGCCGCCATCCGGCGATTTTACAGCTAAAACTCTAAAACTCATGTTTACAGCCTGGTACAAAAGATGGCTCCGGTCTCTAGAGCTAAGTTTTTACTACATGACATCTCTGGGGGGGGGTGAATTTTTGATTATTACGTTGGTTTATGCAATCTAAAAACTATTGTTTTACTATGGAGTAAAACCCGAAAAGCCCGGATGTAACGGCCATTTTATTGCCCATTTGTAATGACAATATTGGTGAATAGGGGACCAATGGGTGGATAACATCCATATTTATACAATCTATGGTTCATACTCTCGTTGTGTCCTTGGGTAAGACACTTAACCCACCTTGCCTCCAGTGTCCGTAGCACTGGTGTATGAATGTGTGTGACTGTAGAGGTATGTTTGGTGGTGGTAGGAGTAGGTTGAGCGCCGTGTGTATGGCAGCCCCCATCTCTGTCTGCCCCAGGTGTGAATGGGGTGAGTGGAAACACGATGTAAAGCGCTTTGGGTGCCCAAGAAGGGTGCAAAAAAGCACTATATAAATACATGCCATTTACCGTTTACCATATGCCCCGCGGGGGAGGGCCGTGCTTACGCAAAACCATGGGAGCCCAAAGGAAAGCATATGTGGTAGATAAAAAAATTATACATTTTCTAAAAAAACAAAAACTTAAATTTTTGAAAAGGTGCTCTAAAGCTGCGACCCCCAGTGGTTGCACGTGTACCTCGTGGGACCTCCCATTGGTCCTGGAGGCCTTATTTTCCCCACCGTTTGAGCCATTTGAAGATGCTGACCTTCGGTGGCTCTCTGCCTTGACTGCTTTCCTCTTCTTCTGACAGGTCTGGTGTCACTTTGTAGCCCAACCCATCTTTTCTTCAAGCAGATTTCGCTTTTCACATTAACTAGCGGGGGTACCTGATGCAGGTCTGTCTGTTCATTTGCTTAGACGGTACATAAATGTGACATCCGGATTCCACAAAATGGACGTCCTGTTTGAATGTTATGGGGGGCACAAGGAGGGCTGTGCCTTGTCAAAACAGATACTTGCACAATGGATAGTTGATGCTATATTACAGGCATATAAAATCCAGTGGCCTCCAGCCTCCACAGGTGGACTGTCATTCCACCAGGAAAGTCTCTACCTCCTGGGCTAGGGGTTCCACTGAGTGCTCGGTAAGTGCAGGATTCTTGTGATTTTGTTGGTATTAAGTCATCCAGGTGAAGTGCATCGTCCTCTGGCGGTCAGAAGTAATGAAATGGAACAAGAGCTATGTACGTAACTAAGGTTTTATGAATTCCGGATGCGCTCAATTAGCTTGACAGAGCTAACACAAAGCTAACAAACACCGAGATGGTGATTTGTGCTAATATTGTAACAGTTATTCAAACATGTGAGGAACTTAAAGAGTACGAGGTTCCAGCTCCAGACACTGTAGAGTAATATTTTGGAAGTTATGCATTTTATTTCCATGTACTAATTTAAAGTTAATTATGCATGTGTTCACATTATGTGCTTTATGGTTTGTGCTTTTGTATGGTTTTTTTTGTAATTAAGTGTTCATTCATTCATTCATTCATTTTCTACCGCTTTGTCCGTTAGGGGTAGCGGGTGACTGGAGCCTATCCCAGCAGCTTTGGGCCTGAGGCGGGGTACACCCTGGACAATGGCCAGTTAGTCGCAGGGCTGACATTTAGACATAGACAGTGACAAACAACCATTCACTCTCACATTCATTCACTAGGGACACTTTTTAGAGTTGCTAATTAACCTATACATGCATGTCTTTGGACGGTGGGAGGAAGCCGGAGTACCCGGAGAGAACCCACGGTTACACGTGGAGGACATGCAAGTGAACTCACGACCTTCTTGCTGTGAGGAAGGAGTGCTAACCACTCTGCCACGTGCACCCCTGTAATTAAGTGTGGTTAAATAATACATTTAACAGTTTATTAATGAAAAAAAAGAAAAACCTGATGTCAGAATATCTGCTTTTGAACATACTTATTCTAATACATACACACAGAAGGAAAGATATGGTTAACAAACAAAAAAGTATGAGCAGTGAGCAGGTGACAATAATCCAAGACATGTTGATATATTTTGTTTTCAGTGTTGTTATAATATTTTGTTATTTCCTATTGTTTATAATTACTGGGTGCTCATAGTTCTCTTCAGGTCATGTCATGTCCTTCATGTTAATCCAAGCAGGAACTAGACATGACTAGCCACGGGACTCTGCACCTGGGAGCTTGTGCCTTGGGGAGTGTGAGCCTGTATCACTTGTGACATGCTTGTGCTTTTGCTTCATTCTCACAAGAATTAAACCCGACCATTTTTTAATTATACTTTGTCTACGTGTCTCTCTGGATAATAAGGATGAAGAATTCTTAAAATAGAAATTTGACTCCTTACAGATAGACTGGAGTGTTTGAGTTGGCTGGGGTTTAAACTCATAACCTTCTTTGCTGTGAGGCAGGAATGCTAACCCCTCTGCCAAGTAGCACCCCTTTATTCAAGATAAAAAGGGTAAAAGAGAGGGTTTTATAAACAATGTTTGGCCTTGATTCTTTCCATTTTAAAAGTCTTTAAGTCTGGGTTTTTGGGGCCAGTTAAATAATAAAAATTGTACTTTTAATTTTTTACTTTTTAAATTTTCCAACTCAACGGCCATCAAAAAAAAAAAAAAATCTAAAGTCATTTTCAAACCCGACTGCCTCCATAAATTGTGTCCTGGGGTTATCAATAATGTGTCTCTTCTGTACAACAGTAGGTCCAGCAACAACAGGACTGATAGAAGACACAAGAATGATCAGATAGAGCAACATCAATCACAGTGACACACCCTTAGTAATGACCAGGCCCAGAGTGTGACCTCTGTTTTGGGTCGGCTCATTAACATGCTGACAAAGACCCTAACCCTGACTACAAAGTCAAAGTCTGATACATTTGCTGTCTTGGCTTTTCAAATTCCATCCATCCATCCATCTTCTACCGCTTATCCGGGGCCGGGTCGCAGGGGCAGCAGTCTAAGCAGAGACGCCCAGACTTCCCTCTCCCCAGACACTTCCTCTAGCTCTTCCGGGGGGATACCGAGGCATTCCCAGGCCAGCCGAGAGACATAGTTCCTCCAGCGTGTCCTAGGTCTTCCCCGGGGTCTCCTCCCGGTGGGACATGCCCGAAACACCTCCCTAGGGAGGCGTCCAGGAGGCATCCGAAACAGATGCCCGAGCCACCTCAGCTGGCTCCTCTCGATGTGGAGGAGCAGCGGTTCTACTTTGAGCTCCTCCCGAGTGACCGAGCTCCTCACCTTATCTCTAAGGGAGCGCCCCGCCATCCTGCGGAGAAAGCCCATTTCGGCCGCTTGTATCCGGGATCTTGTTCTTTCGGTCATGACCCAAAGCTCATGACCATAGGTGAGAGTAGGAACGTAGATTGACCGGTAAATCGAGAGCTTTGCCTTACAGCTCAGCTCCTTCTTCACCACGACAGACCGGTACATCGACCGCATCACTGCCGAAGCTGCACCGATCCGTCTGTCAATCTCACGTTCCCTCCTTCCCTCACTCGTGAACAAGACCCCAAGATACTTGAACTCCTCCACTTGAGGCAGGATCTCTCCACCAACCTGAAGGGGACAAGTCAGTCGGAAAAGGCTTTTCAAATTATTATTTCAAATGTCTTTACAAAGCAGTTAATGCCAACTCTGTTGCATTTTGGGGTTACACTTTGCCAGGGACTCTTTTCTTCGTTACTTCTGTTAGCTCGTTTGCTCAAAAACCTTCCATAGAGATAACGTGAGCCATGACAACTTACTAAATGTAGCCAGGATGTCATGTAGGATGTAATTGTTATCACAGCCCATCTAATGTTAACTGTCACATTTCTGGCATTGGTTGTCTCATTATTTCAGGGTATGGTGGAGAGGTGTACTGCACCATGTCAGCAGCGAGCATGAGTGAACCCTGTGCAGATGCCAGCATGCTCCTCTGGATGTGGGAAGCTCTGACAAATGGGTCATACCATCAGGTTCTGCAGCACAAGGCCCTGTCACAGACTGGACTCAACAGACGTGTCTGAAGGATGTGGACGCGTCTTCTTTCGGTGAGTGTATAAAACAATATTTTACTTAAAGTTTGTCTTGTTAGTATATGCCCGAGCTGAATGTGTGAATAAGGAATATTTATGCAACATTACCAACACAATAAAACACCATAATACAAAATGATATTTTTATTTTTATTTTTACAGCACTAATGTCCACACAGTAAAGGTGGTCAAAGACTACAGCTACATCCCTCGGCTGCAGAGCAGAATTTTAGGGAATCGTCTAAAGTCTCCAGGGGGACTCCCAAAAAGGACAGATAACCCTCAGGCCCTTGGTCTTCTCTCTGGAGTTGTGCTCTCACCTACAGCTGAACTGGCACAGACACAACTCCACAGAGGACAGGTGTGTCAGTCACTCTCACAGGAACATTATGTTTAGGTATCATGCAGCAGTGGAAAAGTCTGTTATTTATCAGCTTTACATCAGAATATACAAACAAATATGGATTTTTCTACACTGCTGTAGACGTGTTTGTTACCTCTCAAACACTGTAAAATTAATGTTATTACTGTCAAAATGACACCAATTCTCTCTCTCTCTCTCTCTACTCCAAGTCTGGTTGAGACATTATCCCTTTGACTTTGGAAATGTTTTTAAAAAGGTGATAATGTCATTGACTTAATGTGACTGTGAAAATTCAAGTCTGAGTCCATTGATTCCCAACATGATTTTTAGATTTTAGAAAAATAGACTCAAGGTGACTTTCCCTAAAAATGGCAGGTTTGATATGGGCCGATAGTTGTTGAGCACTGTAGCATCAAGACTGCTCTTCTTTAGGAGAGGCTTAATGACAGCAGTTTTTAAGGCCCTTGGAAATGTTCCAGACTGTAAGGAATTATTGACTATATCAGTGAGTTGTGGTAACAAACTGCTTAGTACTGATTTTAGAAATCTAGTGGGTAAAACATCGAGGCAGCAGGTGGATGAACTCAGGCTGGAAACAGTTTTTTCAATTGTTCTGTCATTAATTTGTGTAAAATGTGTTAACCCAACCAAGTGTCTCCTAGGTGGCTGAAGTGTTGTTTTATGCCCTTTGGACTGTATCGCATGTTTAATGCCTTGAACCATGTCGTTGAAAAACAATGCAAACTCATTGCATTTAGTGGTGGAAACTAATTCTGGAGAAAATGGAGCTGGAGGGTTTGTTAATCTGTTCACTGTAGCAAACAGGACACGCAGGTTGTTACTACTGTTGTTGATGATCTCTGAGAAGAATAATTCTCTTGTGTTTTGCAGGGTTTGTTTGAAAAATATGCAAATTTTCTTTGTATACCTCAAAATGAATTAAGAGTTTCAGTTTATGCCATTTTCTTTCGGCTTTTCGACATTCCTTTTTCTGTGCCCCTAAAAGATTGACCATTGCTCCATGAAGCCTTTTGCCTCTTCCTAATGGTGTCCATAACATTTAAAACACCTGCAGTATAACAATTCAACAAATCATCAACTTGACCTGATGAGGCATTTTGAAACCTGATTGCCTTCATAAACTTTGTCCAGGTGTTATCATTAATGTGTCTTCTGTACAACAGTAGGTCCAGCAACAACATTGAGGACAGATAGAAGAAGACACAAGAATGATCAGATAGAGCAACATCAATCATAGTGACACACCCTTAGTAATGACCAGGTCCAGAGTGTAACCTCTGTTATGGGTCGGCTCATTAACATGCTGACAAAGACCAAAAGTATCAAGAATAGTAGAAAGTTCTTTGGCATTTCTGTCACAAACATTATCCACATTAAAAACACCTGATATAACTACTTTTTCAAATTCTGTGCAGATAACCAAAAGCATTTCAGTAACTCGTCAATAAAATTATGACATTGTTGGGGTGGTTTGTAAAGAACTACATACATACTAATATTAAGTTAGGGGTACCAACAATTTTGTCTAGGCCTGTTCCATGAGTTTATTTTTTAAAATAATTCCGTTGAAGCAAGGTTGAAAAGCAATGTCTGACTTTCATTGGGTAACATTCATAGAATTTTTATTTATTATTACTTTTGTCAGAATAAAGTTTTTTCTGTGACCGTTGTGAGTTTTTCTTTCATTGACCGAAGGGTACCAACAATTTTGTCCACGTGTGTACAGACTAACTGTTATTCTCTTCTCCAATCTGCGACTTCTGAATGTAGCTATGGAGCTAGGGGGGAGTGTTCTCTCACAGGGCCTCAGGTTGATAAGTGGTTTATTATGACAAAAAGTCCTGGAACAGCAGAGGCCCTCAGTGTCCTTATCACTGATAGTTGTGGTAGTGGTGCTATTCAAGGCTTTTGGAGCTGGTCTGAGAGGAGGTGGAGGGGGTTTGACAGGGGTGCATTGGACTGGGCAAGGTGGAGAAGTGGTACTGGGTGGTATTGGGGGTGATGTTTTTAGGGATGATAACAGAACCTGTGACCTGGCCAACTTAGGTGTCAGGGGTATCATTTTAATTCCAGATTTTTCCAAAATTTCCAGGTGATCTGGAAATTCATTGGTGAATCCGTGGATGGTAAAGAGATGGTGAGGTACGGGGTCCTAATGGGAGGGTCCATTTCAGCCGTGGAGGTGTTGATGGCGTAATGGTTAGAGGAGTATCCTTGGCTGGTGAGGCAGGAGTGCGTTTTTCCTTTGGTGGCTGTTGAACATTAGTTGACAATATAAAAATGCTTTGCACAAAAACATTTGTGCAAAAACTCGACAAAACAACAGTTATAGTAACACGTACAAATATCCGGTCTGATAAAAGTTCACTAATTTTTGCCGTTATCCTGCTGAGACTGCGGACCTCGCTGAAAGCTACGCAAGTTGTTGATGTAGCTGCTCAGCTAACGTGAGCCATTTTAGCCAAACGTTACATGCAGTTGATAATATATCATACAAAGTTGGCTTTAACTGCTGTATTGTGTTGAACAACGCTTTATAAAACATGCCATTGTCAAACATTAGCTGCCCTCTTCTCTCCCATGTCTCAGGAGTTCTCTTTACTGCTGTGTCAGCACCTCCTGGAGTCAAATATAGTTTACTCTCAAAGTTTATCAAACAATAAATTGTGTAACTTTTTTTACCTTCTCTGTAAACATTATGCCAGTAAATGTCGACGTCCTGGGAATGTCTTTTTGCGTCTGGCACGCGCACCAGAGAGAAGGACTGTAGTTCTAACGACCAGGGTTAGAGTTATCAGCAAAGATTGATGATAAAACACCCTAAAAGCTTTGAACATGTATTTATCTACTGCCATCTAGGGGCCAGGTTGCATATTGACTTGAATTTTATACAAACCTGTATTCAGTTCTTTGTCATGCAATCTTGTGTAGTGTAGTCAAATTAGAGATGCTCCGATCAGCATTTTTGGAGCCGATCACCGATCACCAAAAATCATGATCTGCAGATTGCCGATCATTGCCGATCACAGAATGGCAGGGGAATGGTAATCTTTTATCTATAATCATGCAGAGTTTGCACCATTTGTAGAAATGAAACTAACTCTAAATTAACTGTATTAACTGTATATGACATTTCACCACAGAACATGACTTTACTTGTATACCGAAATACAGCTGAATATAACAGAACAGTTTTTTTCCTAAATAACTTTCCTGTGTGCATACACACATGGAATGCCAGGTTATGTTCCACATAGGGATGGGCGATATGGCCAAAAATCCATATTGCGATATACATTGCAGCCTCTTGCGATAACGATATATATTGCGATATATAAATTATAATAGAATCATTTCAGAACAGGTTACATAGATCCTAAGGAAAGCCAAACTGCTAAATGTATTTTTTAATGTTATTCCTGTATTCCTGAAAAGGAACTCACAATCTTCTTGCATAAAGCAACAGCACGGTCAATTCAGGGATCTTTCACACTTTTTTCTGTTGACAAACGTGTAAGATTTTATATGTTAATTTAATCTATAATCTCTCTCTCGCGCTCTCTCTCTCGCTCGCTCCCGCCGCTCGCGCTCGCTCTTTGGCTGCATTGCCTGGCTATGCTAGCTCCGTGAAGACTTCACGGACGACTAATCTGTTGTACTACCTCAAAGCGAAACATGTTACTGAATACCAGCTTTGCCAGCTCGGTGAAGTCTTCACGAGCTGGCAAAGCTGGTATTCAGTAACATGTTTCGCTTTGAGGTAGTACAACAGATTAGTCGTGTTACTCTCTTAGCCGGAACTGTTGCCCCACACACTCTACAGAGTATAATTTGCTGCTGCACGTCAGACGGCTTAAATCCGAATTACGTCCAAATAATGGATGTTGCGTCTTTTTCACCAGCTCCTCCGTTTCGTTTTCAGCCATGTTTCAAGCTGCAGCTCGTGGCTGTAAATTTTGCGGGGAAATTGCGTCATCAACATGTATTATCGCGGTAGTGCAATAGAATTAAAATCTCTATCGTATGCCAATTTTTTATCATTTATATCGCATATCGTTCATATCGCCCATTACTAGTTCCACAATAAAAGATGTGAAATACATCTCAGCTCTGAATGGAAGAACTGAGATATATTGGAGCAGCCTTCTCTGCGCTTAGTCTCCCTAACATGTTGTGGTCCCTAAAAGATATAAAAGCATAAAATATTATTTCTATAAGCTATAGGCCTATGCAAATGTTTGTTGATTATGTTTAAATATGTAGATTACTTTTACTATTTATATAAGCTGCTTATACCATTTATGTAAACTGCTTTTATTGATTTTCTATTGCAACTTTAAACGGGTCTAAGCAGTTTGGTGTTTTCATGTTGCCTTGGCAAATAGCCTGAATAATATGCACATGAAATGAAACTTATCAACTCACCTCAACATGCCTTTTGCAATCATTTAGATAGACATAACTGATTAATTTGGTTTGGGAGAAGAGATAAAAGCCCGCCCACACTGACAATTGATTGGTTGATTTGCAGAAACAGGCCAATCAGGATGCTCTCTGTTTAACAGGCGCTTCACACACACACACACACACACGCACACACACTAGCACACACACTAGCACACACACGCACACTAGCACACACACGCAAGGTCTCTTGCTCCCTCTCCCTCTCTGCCGTGCGCGCGCTACACGATTTGAAACACTCTCGCATGCGCGCTCTCTCGCTCGCTCTAGATTCCGGGAAATTTTAACTAATTTGCGGGCATCAGGGAGCCGCTATCAATATGCGGGAGACTCCCGCAACTTCCGGGAGACTTGGGATGTCTGCTCTGAAAAACTTCCAGACGGGAGAGCTCATGTTGCCACTGACAAGCTCCGCTCTGCTGTTGTATACCTGTGCCGCACGCCGTGCATCCACGTGTGAAAAAGTCGCATGATTTACGTCACGCGATCGGCTTTTTTTTTTTTTTTTTTTTTAAATCGGCGCTTTTGGGGTTCGCCGATCAAGCTATTTTTGGTCAATAACGGCCGATCATGGTCGGTGGCCGATCAATCGGAGCATCACTAAGTCAAATTATTGTGTCCAAGGGGTTGGGCAAGTAAGTGGATTTCAGTACCAGACTCCGCCCCTGACTGAGGCCACATAAAAAAATAATCTAAGCATTTTTATAATCAAATTACTCGATTTAGTAGCTGAATATTTTTAGCCCTAGTGTATATCTTTAATGTCTGTGTAATGATTACTTCTGAGTCTCTTTTAAACATTTTTCAAATACATTAAAAAAGCTTGTAAAGGTTGGTTAATGTGAAAAAGCACAAAAACTTTGAAAAAAAATAATGAAAAAACATGTAAATGTTATCTGATAATATGCATAAATTATTGCTTTCAGTAGCATTTCTAAATGCTACTGAAAGCAATAATTTAGAAATTTAGGGAAAAAAAAGAAATTAAAAGACTTACCATGCCTCCCCACAGAGCACACTGGTGACAGATGCATTTTTTGCATGTCCAGCAGTAAACACTCAGCTTCTCGTGGTGGTTTTCACATCTGGAGGTGACAGAAGAGGCCCAAATCAACCTCAGGGGCCAATCACATACAATTTTATATTCCAAAACATGCAAACAATACATAAGTAGACTTTGGGATTATTAAAACGGTGAGGGGATGTGTGAGTAACTCACCAGTGTTTCCCCTACCATTATAGGCGATTACTTCTTTGAAACTAACAAGATATTAAACGTAATAAACTAGCAAATGAAGCCAATGTCTTTAGGAAAGAAAGGGCACATTTTGATGGTGAGGGCCAGACTGCAAGATGGCAAATCTAAATTTGTTTGCTTTGTTAATTTTAAAAAGCATTTGACTGGGTTAACAGAAATCTTTTACAATATAGATCACATTATGGCATTACTGTCAGGTTTTATAGTGCAATCAAGTACTTGCATAAGGATCCCACTGCTTGTGTGCAGGTCAACAGGTTTAAAGGTTTAAGTAACTCAACCCCTGGGCAAAGTTCAACTCCACCCACAAACAAAATTTTCAAAGTCCTGGAAAAGTGGGCAGAGCCCAGCGGAGACAAGCCGAGGGTGAGGCTGAGCAGGACCGGAGACCCACAGTGACCGATTAATTGACAGCCTTTTCACCTGAGGAGGAGGGAGCCGGTTTATCTATAGACACTGGGACTAAGCCAGAGGCTGATGAGAGAGAAAGAGGGCAGCAAGTAACTTTGGCATTATGGCAAGTTTAGGATAATGTACAAAGCATAGACTGATGGACTGTGAGAAATCACATGTCCTTGTATTTAACAGCATTAAGACTTGAAGCATTAAATGCCAAAATACCCGACTGGCTTACTCAGTTATTAGAGTTATTAGTGAAAATCAACAATAACACATGGACTTTGGAAGTTAAAAAACACATGAACACAACTGCACCGTCCAAAAGCACTAACACATAAGCAATGTTGTTCTCAACTTTTTAGAACATAAACAGAGCAGAATAACAGACAAACAGGAGCCAGCAGCAGCATGAGTCTGTATCTAAACACTGCTCTCCATTCTTCATCTGTAGCCTGTGTCTCTGTGTGACAATGCAGTGACGTAGTTCTGTTCTGACGGAGACCAGGGAGGGGTTTTTGAAAATGACATCACACTGACCAAGAAGTGCATTCGAGTGTTTTCAACCTGCACTTTTTTATACCATATTTGTGGAATTAAATGAGTTAAGATTTTGTCAAAAGTAGGAGGGCTATAAACTAAGAACTGTATTAATAAAACCCCATTTATATTGATCATAAGCTGAAAAAAGTTGGTTTGGGGTTTAGTTACCCTTTAAGCACTGGCTGGTTCCCCACTCTTTTTGATGTAAAGCAAGGAAATGTGCTGCCGCGCAAGATTTGGGAGTTTCCAAGCTCTGGTAAATCCATCTTGTATCGCGCCAAGCCAACCATTTGAGACGAACAATGGGCTCACCGGCCTCTAGTGACCAATATTGTGGCAGCACAAACAGGAAGAAGCGGTTTCTTATTTGACAAATGCAACAAGGGTCCACTTCTTTGTGGCTACACTGAAAGACATTAGCATCAACTCTATCTTTCGTATACGGAAAAGGACATGTAGAGAAGATGTTTGTGCTCTTTCTACTGGCTTTGGCATATCCTAAATCTCAGTCTTTCATATACGCCCTTTTCATCGGCTTTTCATACGTCCTTCTTTTATTTACCCATTTAGTGTTGGTTTACATTCTTTTTATTCCCAAAACCGTTTGCAGTTTGTTGCTTCATATCAGCCACACTGGTTACAACATATAATTGTTGCTAGGACTGGCTAAAACAAATCTTGTGGTAGGCAGATACTAGTCGGTGCATCATCCAATCACCTACCAAGTTTTCGACAGAAGATGCCTCCCTTTCGCAAACGCCTTCAACGGTAGCCTTACAAGATGGTACTGTAAAACGGACTATGTTATGAGAGAAGTTTTATCTGGCGGATTCAGGTTAAGAAAATGTACTGTCAATTTTCACTTGGTTAATAATTTGGTGGAAGAAAATAAAATAAATAAGCCAACCTTGGTCTTTATAGTTAAAATCTCAACTTAAAATCTTCTCTGTGCATGCATGTTTTGTATGAGGAAATAGAGAAGGTATCTACACTGTGTTTACATGCAGAGCTTACGCCGACTATGCTCATAGCTTGATGAAACCCCCTCAGATGGACATTTCACTACTATCTGAGAATCAAACTTCTGTGTCTGCAGTCTTTGCTCAACAGCATTAAGCCTTTAAAGAAGTTAGTGTTAAACCTGACTCGTTCGTAGCGTTAATTGCTAGTAAACTCTGTTAATTTGCTCAGTAATCATTGAATCATTACAGTAATGAGCAAGCTACAGTAGACTAGCTTTTCTTTACGAGTTTACAACAGAGCAAAACAAAACAACAAACAGGAACAAATGGCAGCGTGACACAAAATGTGTCTTAGATGCACAAAAATAGAAAATGGCACGGATTTTAATAAACAGTTGTGCTCATAAGTTTACATACCCTGGAAGAATTTGGAATTGTTTGGCCATTTTTAAAGAGAATATAAATGATAAAAACATTTTTTTCACTCATAGTTAGTAGCGTTTTATTGTCAGACAATTGTGTTTACTCTTTTTAAAATCATAATGATAACAAAAACTAACCAAATGACCCTGATTAAGGCTATGTCCACACGAACCCAGTGCATCCCCTATCCGATCTTGAGACGCCGTCGTCTCAGGAAATATCTACGTACAAACGAAACCACTGAAACCGGCTGAAAACGATGTAGTATATATGCCAGACCAGTATGGGGCGCTGTAATTCTGCCACAGATATACACTATACACGGAGAAGAAGACTTTGAGCATGCGCATAACCTTGCGATCTGCAGAAGAAGACGAAGACCTAAATATTTATTTTCTAATAAAAACAAGTTCTCAAATTGTTGCAGTCATTTATTTAGAGTGTAGTAATTGGTGCCCTCATGTTTGTTGTTTGCTCTTCAATATACGGACTGAGTTCTGAGTGCTTTGGACATGCGGAAATTCTCTCCATTCATTTTCTCCTGGTTGCTCTCCTGGTTCTCTTTCGTGGTGGATCTAAGAGCATGTGGCGTATGGTGTTGTCCATTATCGCTTGTTGCTCACCACAACTGCATAGAAGCAATAGATTTTGCTGTAATAAAGCTAGTAGGCTTAGTAGCTTCTGCAGCACGAACTCAATCATGTAGTCCGCCATTATTGTTGTTGCTGTTACGTGTGAAGAGGCCGACACGTGATGCGATGACATCATCGTTTTCACAAAATAGACGGATTGGCTGTACACACGACACCGCAAGGCTGAAGGTTTCAGATTTATCCACTTTAGAACCAGGGTTCAAATAATAGCGGATTCAGTCCCCCCAAACGCCGGTTCCGTGTGGACGAAACGCCAATACGATACAAAATTTATATGGATACAGTGATTCGCATCTCCGTGTGGACAGCCCCTAAAAGTTTACATTAGGGATGGGCGATATGGACTTAAAATTATATCACGATATTTTCGGGTATTTATCTCGATAACGATGGCGATATAAATATAGTACCACTCACTGTTTTTGGCTATAAGTGATAGCTGCATGCAGTCTTGAGAGCCTCACAAACATTGATCTAAAAGTCAAATGTATCATCAAATAAACTACTGAAATATATAAATTACATAAAAGAAATCAATTACAAGTTTGAAATGTAAACAGATTCTGTATTTATTCACTCTAATTGTGCAAACAGCAAAAGTAACAATCCCAACCATGCTTATTCGTTACAAAATTACACAAGAGTGCAAATTAAACCCTTTAAAGTAATAAACAGTTACTTTAAAATCACACACTCTTGTCTCATGGAACAAAAGCTAAAGGTAGTGCAAAACATTGTAACAAAGTAACAATCCCTCCCTTCAGTAAGGTTACATAGTGTAAATAGTGCAAAATTCTGCAAAACAACAAAATAAAATAATTAAATTAAAGTGTAAACACTGATATAATCTTAAATTGTAAAAAAACAAACAAAAACAAGCACACATACTATTTAAGCATGTGATTCAGGAAGTAGCAGAATTAAACAAGACAACACTGCTCAGAGCTCACACCTTAAGATTTCTTGTCAAGAAGACCAACATATTCACTGTAGCTGGTTTCAGAAGGGACCTTTGGCATGTTACTACATTTCCACTAGCACTGAATACCCTCTCTGAGGCTGTACTTGTGGCAGGGATGCACAAGTATTTTTTTGCTAAACAACTGATGTTAGGGAAATTCACCTCGTGTACCTTCCACCATGTGAGGATTGCTATCACTATCTGCCAGTGAGCCATGCAAGTAGCTGTTAAGTTCAGCCTCGATTTTCTCTGTGTCAGAAAGACTGGTGGTCATCTCAGCAGGTGGTTTCTTGAAAAAGCTTCCAAGACTCTTCCTTTGCTTCTTTGATGCACTCAGCTGCAGCAGCTCATTGTTGAACAGGTGAAGAGTAGGCTTCAAGCACGACACTGTGACATAGTTTTCAGAGGAGAGGGCGTCTGTGAAATCAAGAAGAGGCCCAAGTGCCTTACTTACAGAGTCCAGGATATCAATATCCTGCCATGTAAGTACCAGATGCCTGGTTGACCTGTCAGCAGCCAGGATATGCGTGATGGCCTTCTCTTGCTCAAGCAGGCGCTGTATCATTTTCTGCCTTGATCCCCATCGTGTTGGTGATTCAGTCACAAGTTTGTGTGGCGGAAGGCCAAGTTCTACTTGAGCATCTTCGAGACGACCTTCTTACAAACCCCCACAGCTCTGTCAATCCTGGGATCCCTCATGCTACTCTCTGCAAAACAACAACAAAATGACAGAAAGTTCAGTTAAAAATTAATCTTAAATAAACACAATCAGGGCTTGAAATTAACCTTTTTTTGCCTGTTATAATGTTAAAATTATATACAAGAAAAAATGTAATCTAACCACACATTTTAATACAATACATTTTGTATTTAACATGATCACAATTTAATAAATATTTTAAGTTACTATTATAATGCTTTCATTTCCAGTAATTCAAAAATGATATACAGAACGTGAAAAAAACAACAACATTATTATCACTGACTTAAGTGTAGTGCAATTTTATAATTTTATACATTTTTTATTATTACCTCTAATGAAACATATGCTACTATGCTCAATAGACATGCATAAAATACATTGACACTGCGAGAAAGAGTATGCTTACCAATAGCAATGTGTAGACGATGGCCAAAGCAAGACAGTCTTGTCCACGTTTAGAGTGGCTGCTTTAACTATATTAGCGCCACTGTCCGTTGTCAGGCACACCTGTTTCTCCTCGTCTAAATCCCAATCTTGAAGAAACTGCTTTAAACCACTCGCAATGTTTTCTCCCGTGTGGTCATCTGGGAAAAAACTTGTCTGGAGGCAGCAGCTGTTCAAACTCCAGTCGTTTGTTATGTAATGCGCCGTGAGGCTAATGTACGGCTCGGTCGCTCTGCTACTCCACATATCTGCCGTTGAGGCATAAAACTCCACCGTAGACAGCGTTGTTTGTAATCTACTACGGCACTCATCATACATTGCTGGCAGGGCCGTTTTGGAGAAATACTTTCTTGAAGGCATCTTATATCTTGCTGATTTTCTATAACCAAACCAGTTCCAAATTGTTGAGACAGTGCCTCGTTTAGCGGTTAACTCCTCCTCAGCTTCACGCCCGCCTTCCGCCATTCTTGTTTTCGCTCTAACTTGTTACACGTGCGCTGCGAATGGGTCGCAGACCGACGCACACAGAAATACGTCATCAAATAGGATTTATCGTTATTATCGCGAGAAGACAAATTCTTATCGCAGGGATGATTTTTACCGGTATATCGATAACGATAGGATATTGCCCATCCCTAGTTTACATGGTGATTTTGGCCAGATAACATGCACACAAATTGACAAACAGGTTTGAATGGCTACTAAAGGTAACCATCCTCACCTGTGATCAGAAAAAAAAATTGTCAAAGGATCTGTGGGATTTAAAACGATATCCAAGGAATTAAGAATGCCAATCAGCAGTAACTCTAATAAAGAAGTGGAAAATAAGGGATTCCAATCCAAGTTCAGGTAGACCAACAAAGATTTCAGCCACAACTGCCAGGAAAATTGTTCAGGATGCAAAGAAACTCACACACACTCCGGAAATAAAAAACTAAAAAATTTCCATCCATCTTCTTCTGCTTATCCGGGGTCGGGTCGCGGGGGCAGCAGTCCGAGCAGAGACGCCCAGATCTCCCTCTCCCTAGACACTTCCTCCAGCTCATCCGGGAGAGTACCAAGGCATTCCCTGGCCATCTGAGATGCATGTGCCCTAGGTCTTGCTACCAGTGACCCGGAACACCTCCCCTGAGAGGCGTCCAGGAGGTATCCAGAACAGACAACTCAGCTGACCTCTCGATGTGGAGGAGCAGCGGCTCTAAACTAAGCTCCTCCTGAGTGACCGAGCTCTTCACCTTCTCAGCCAACCTGTCGATAAAACTCATTTCAAACGCCTGTAGCCGGGATCGTGTCCTCACCAAAATCGTAGTGAAGAAATAGCTGAGCTGCAAGCGCTCTCAATTTACCGGTTGATCTACATTCCTTCTCTCACCTATGGTAATTTTTCATCCAATAAATGCAAATTTTAGTTTTTCTGTAGGGGATTATCAGAGCCCGGGATTATCAAAAATTGGCATCAAGATTGATTTTGATTTTTTTATTGTAGTGCAGTGTTTATCTTGGCAGTTTGGGACAAACTCCAATTTCAACTCTGATTTAATTAACAAAGTCTTGCCCTAGGATAACATTTGTGTAAACAAAGCCAATCTAGCAGGTGTTTGTTTTATATGACTTATATCATTAAGTCTGAAGTTTTGTCAAAGTATGATGAGGCTTTGATGGGTGCAAAAAGCTCTGAATTTTGTGGACATTATTGATTAAATGTTTTGGGAACAGAAATATGCATTTCTAAGGACAGGATTTAAGATGCGTAGTGCGCATACACACAAGTACTAATTTCTAAACACATATGTAAACCACATTATGACATCCCTAAAAAAACTGCCAAATCACCCCTTAATATTTATTGAATTGGCCCTACAGGCATGATAATTTAGTATGTGAACCTTTTGGAATTTCATGGTTTTCTGAATAAATTTGTCATAAAATGTGATCTGATCTTCATCCAAGTCAAGGGTATTGACAAAAACAATTAAAAATAATTACAAATTCTGGTCTTTCATGTCTTTACTAAAAACCAAAAAACCTCTTAGTGCTTGTGAAAAAAGTAGGTGAACCCTTGAGTTAATGACCTCAAAAAAGCTAATTGGAGTCAGGTTGGAACACACTTATGAGTCATGCCTCACCATGAAAAGCTTTCATAGGAGCTACAAATAAGAATTGCTGCTTTACATAAAGCTGTAAAAGGTTACAAAGTTATTTCAAAAGACTTTAGAAATTCACCACTCTACAGTTAGGCAAACAATCTACAAATGGAGACGCTTTGGGGCTGTTGCTACTCTACCAAGTAGTGGGCGTCCAGTCAAAATGACATCAAGAGCACAACGGACTCAAGACTCCTCAATGAGGTAAAGAAACAACCTCGAATTACTAAAGAGAAAGTTGCTGCACACCTGAGGTTTGCAAAAGAGCACACCAGCACTCCACAGCGGTATTGTCAAAATGATTTGTGGACTGATGAAACTAAGATTAAACTATTTGGAAAAAACACACAGCGCTACATCTGGCGTAGAAAGAGCATGGCATATAATCATGAAAACGTCAGCTGTAATGTATGGTAGACGAAACATCATGGGCCTGCTTTGCAGAATCAGAGGCTGGCCAGCTTCAATCATTGGGGGTTTGGGGACACCAGAGAGTTAATGAGGAGAATCCCAGGGGGTTGCACAATGATATCAGAAAGAGTTATTACTGTACTGATATCAAAACTGTATAAAAGCTTATGTCTACTGTTCAATCTTTAGTAGCGCTAAGGGAAAGTCTACTCGGGTCGTTTATTGTGTTGGTTGTGAAACAATAAAGATTCTAATGGCATGGAATCTGGTGTTGCGTTCATAACGTATTCCATACAATAGTGGCAAAGACTGAGGGGTCAGTTTTGACACTACAATTGGCGAGCCAGTATCCAGAAGAGGACCTCTCCTGAGGAGTGACTCTCTTTCTGCCTGACCACCCGGAGAAAGCATCAAAGCGCGCAGGAGTCTGAAGGGAACGAGGCCTGAGAGGAGACAGAGGTCTCCATAAGAGGAAGCACCTAAATTCATGCAATTTTCCAGCTGAGTTTAAGTATAGTTGAAAAAAATTTAAAATAAAAGGAGTAACAGACGAAATACCCAATATAAAAAGGAGAAAAATTGAGTTTAAAGGCCTGCTTTAATAAAGGGGTAACACGCTGTCCAAGTCGACTGGACTAAATATAGCGCTGTTGACCGCCAGAAACGTAAGTTTAAAGTACCTTAGTGGGAAGGAAAAATAGTTAGCGTCCCTTTTCTATTTTAAAAGTTCAGCTTGGCGCTGGAATTGAGATATAAGACGTACGGCTGAGCAACACAAAACCCACTAATGAGTTCAGACCAAGACTCTGGAAAAGAGAGGCTGAACTGTAGTGCCGTGTGGACTAGTCAGGAGTGTGTGAGCGAGTGTGTGTGTGTACACGGAAGCCCTAGTAGAAGTAAATACAGACGTTAATAAGACTTAGAGCTTTAAAAGTGAAGGAAAATAGGTTGCAAAAATTAAAATATTGTTAAAAGGAGAATTAAAAGAGGTGAAGAAGAAATTAATAATAATAATAATAATAATAATTAAAGCCGCAAGCGGCGATAAAGGCCCTCGCCTCCCTTGAGACCGCGGGGACACATATTCGGAGGATTGCATGTCGTGCTTTAAAGCAAATTTGGAGCTGTTTAGATGAAAACCCTTTAGCACAAAGTGTACGATTTAGGTGGTCATGTATTCCACCCAACATAGATTTTCTGTTGAGTTTACGGTATGGCTGTAATAAACTTTTCTGTTTGCCCTGAGGTGTCCTATTGATGTACTAAGTTTCATTTTTCTACGTTGGAAAAAAGTTACTTTCATTTTCCATAGAACCAATTATTTTGACTTTTCTAGGGGTCGCCACTGAGTCATTTTTCCTATTTTTTTTTCAGGGACTTCAAATACATATATTTTTGCCGGGCTTGAAGTCTGGGACCAATAAAAATGACTTTTAGTTGCACGTTTACTGGGTCAAATTGAAAATCATTTTTCAGAAAAATTATAATAAAAAAATATATACCAACTTATAATAAAATAAAATATACCTCGAGCAAAAACGACAAGAAAAACGCCTGTCTATTTTACACACATGTGTTTAGCTCATTTTGCCCAAGTTTGGTGTCTGTGGAATGAAGCAGCTATTTTCTGTTGTTTTTTAAAAGAGAGGTTGTATTCTAAGTCGGTTCACATCTTCAATTTAAAATGGCCGCCTTCCCGTGTGTGATAAGGTGTGGTCCCCTTTGGCTTTTTGTTCATAAGCCCATACTGGATGTGTGTACCAAGTTTCATTTGCCTACGACAAACTAAAATTTTCACTTCCCATTGACTTTTTCCACATATTTGGGACGTTGCTATGGCAACACATTTATAGATAGGGGGTGGTTGTCATTGGCTTTTATGCTCTCATGACATAAGAGATGTGTGTACCAAATTTCATGTCTCTATGACAAACTAAATTCTTGGGTCCCATTATAAGTTTGTAGGGGCGCTGGAGAGCCATTTCTAAACATAACCCTTTTATTTACATATCTTTGTGTTCAGGTCATGAATGTGCACAAACGCCTTTTGGGTCCAACTCGATCCGAGAAGGCGTTTGAGAGATAAGAGACCTTTATTTTCACAAAAATGGCCACCTCGTTACAGGCTTGCTACACCCATACCCGATAAGATATCAACAACAAAGTCACAAATTTGGTTGGCACACGTGTCTAGATGATACTCACCAAATTTGGGGCCATTTAAATTAAAACACAATGATTTGCATCTTCTTGCGCAAAGTGCGATTTTAGTGGCCATGCGTTTCACCCCACATGGCGGACTTCCTGTTAAGTTTAGGGTGTGGCTGTCATAGACTTTTCTGTTTGCCCTGAGGTGTCCTATTGATGTACTAAGTTTCATTTTTCTACGTTGGAAAAAAGTTACTTTCATTTTCCATAGAACCAATTATTTTGACTTTTCTAGGGTCGCCACTGAGTCATTTTTCCTATTTTTTCAGGGACTTCAAATACATATATTTTTGCCGGGCTTGAAGTCTGGGACCAATAAAAATGACTTTTAGTTGCACGTTTACTGGGTCAAATTGAAAATCATTTTTCAGAAAAATTATAATAAAAAAATATATACCAACTTATAATAAAATAAAATATACCTCGAGCAAAAACGACAAGAAAAACGCCTGTCTATTTTACACACATGTGTTTAGCTCATTTTGCCCAAGTTTGGTGTCTGTGGAATGAAGCAGCTATTTTCTGTTGTTTTTTAAAAGAGAGGTTGTATTCTAAGTCGGTTCACATCTTCAATTTAAAATGGCCGCCTTCCGTGTGTGATAAGGTGTGGTCCCTTTGGCTTTTTTGTTCATAAGCCCATACTGGATGTGTGTACCAAGTTTCATTTGCCTACGACAAACTAAAATTTTCACTTCCCATTGACTTTTTCCACATATTTGGGACGTTGCTATGGCAACACATTTATAGATAGGGGGTGGTTGTCATTGGCTTTTATGCTCGTCATGACATAAGAGATGTGTGTACCAAATTTCATGTCTCTATGACAAACTAAATTCTTGGGTCCCATTATAAGTTTGTAGGGGGCGCTGGAGAGCCATTTCTAAACATAACCCTTTTATTTACATATCTTTGTGTTCAGGTCATGAATGTGCACAAACGCCTTTTTGGGTCCAACTCGATCCGAGAAGGCGTTTGAGAGTTAAGAGACCTTTTATTTTCACAAAAATGGCCACCTCGTTACAGGCTTGCCACATCCATACCCGATAAGATATCAAAAAAAAAGTCACAACTTTGGTTGGCACACAAGTCTAGATGATACTCACCAAATTTGGGGCCATTTAGATTAAAACACAATGATTTGCATCTTTTTGCGCAAGGGGTGCGATTTTAGTGGCCATGCGTTTCACCCCACATGGCGGACTTCCTGTTTAGTTTAGGGTGTGGCTGTCATAGACTTTTCTGTTTGCCCTGAGGTGTCCTATTGATGTACTAAGTTTCATTTTTCTACGTTGGAAAAAAGTTACTTTCACTTTCCATAGGCCCAATGTATTTTGACTTTTCTAGGGTCGCCACTGAGTCATTTTTAATTTTTTTTTCGGGGACTTCAAATACATAAATTTTTCGCCGGGCTTGAAGTCTGGGACCAATAAAAATGACTTTTAGTTGTTGGTTTACTGGGTCAAATTGAGAATCATTTTGCAAAAATTATAATAAAAAATATATACGAATTATAATAAAAAAAATATAACTCGAGCAAAAAGTCTAGAAAAACACTTGTCTCTTTTACATACATGTGTTTAGCTCATTTTGCCCAAGTTTGGTATCTGTGGAATGAAGCAGCTATTTTTGTTGTTTTTAAAAAAGAGGTGTATTCTAAGTCGGACCAAATTTTCAATTCAAAATGGCCGCCTTCCCGTGTGTGATAGGGTGTGGTCCCCATTGGCTTTTTGTTCATAAGCCCATGGTGGATATGTGTACCAAGTTTCATTTGCCTACAACAAACTAAAAATTTCACTTCCCATTGACTTTTCACATTTTTGGGACGTTGCTATGGCAACACATTTATAGATAGGGGTGGTTGTCATTGGCTTTTATGCTCATGACATAAGAGATGTGTGTACCAAATTTTATGTCTCTATGACAAACTAAATTCTTGGGTCCCATTATAAGTTTGTAGGGGCGCTGGAGAGCCATTTCTAAAGATAACCCTTTTATTTACATATCTTTGTGTTCAGGTCATGAATGTGCACAAACGCCTTTTGGTTCCAACTCGATCCGAGAAGGCGTTTGAGAGTTAAGAGACGTTTATTTTCACAAAAATGGCCACCTCGTTACAGGCTTGCTACACCCATACCCGATAAGATATCAACAACAAAGTTACAACTTTGGTTGGCACACGTGTCTAGATGATACTCACCAAATTTGGGGCCATTTAGATTAAAACACAATGATTTGCATCTTTCTGCGCAAAGTGCGATTTTAGTGGCAGCGTTTCACCCCATGGCGGACTTCCTGTTAAGTTTAGGTGTGACTGTCATTGACTTTTCTGTTTGCCCTGAGGTGTCCTATGGATATACCAAGTTTCATTTTTCTACGTTGGAAAAAACTTACTTTCACTTTCCATAGGCCCAATGTATTTTGATTTTGTAGGGGTCGCCACTGAGTCATTTTTCGTATTTTTTTTCGGCGACTTCAAAAACATAACATTTTCGCCGAGCTTGAAGTCTGGGACCAATAAAAATGACTTTTAGTTGCACGTTTACTGGGTCAAATTGAGGATCATTTTGCAGAAAAATTATAATAAAAAAAAAATATAGCAAATTATAATAAAAAAAAATATAACTCGAGCAAAAAAGTCTAGAAAAACGCTTGTCTCTTTTACATACATGTGTTTAGCTCATTTTGCCCAAGTTTGGTGTCTGTGGAATGAAGCAGCTATTCTCTGTGTTCTTTTAAAAAAGGTGTATTTTAAGTCGGTTCACATTTTCAATTCCAAATGGCTGCCTTCCCGTGTATGATAGGGTGTGGTCCCAATTGGCTTTTTTGTTCATAAGCCCATGGTGGATGTGTGTACCAAGTTTCATTTGCCTATGACAAACTAAAATTTTCACTTCCCATTGAATTTTTCCACATATTTGGGACGTTGCTATGGGAACACATTTATAGATAGGGGGTGGTTATCATTGGCTTTTATGCTCGTCATGACATAAGAGATGTGTGTACCAAATTTCATGTCTCTATGACAAACTAAATTCTTGGGTCCCATTATAAGTTTGTAGGGGGCGCTGGAGAGCCATTTCTAAAGATAACCCTTTTATTTACATATTTTTGTGTTCAGGTCATGAATGTGCACAAACGCCTTTTTGGGTCCAACTCGATCCGAGAAGGCGTTTGAGAGTTAAGAGACGTTTTATTTTCACAAAAATGGCCACCTCGTTACAGGCTTGCCACACCCATACCCGATAAGATATCATAAACAAAGTCACAACTTTGGTTGGCACATGTGTCTAGATGATACTTACCAAATTTGGGGCCATTTAGATTAAATTACAATAATTTGCATCTTTCTGCGCAAGGGCTGCGATTTTAGTGGCCGCACGTTTAACCGCACATGGCGGACTTCCTGTTGAGTTTAGGGTGTGGCTGTCATAGACTTTTCTGTTTGCCCTGAGGTGTCCTATGGATATACCAAGTTTCATTTTTCTACGTTGGAAAAAAGTTACTTTCACTTTCCATAGGCCCAATGTATTTTGACTTTTGTAGGGGTCGCCACTGAGTCATTTTTCGTATTTTTTTTTCGGCGACTTTAAATACATAAATTTTTTGCTGGGCTTGAAGGCTGGGACCCATAAAAATGACTTTTCGTTCATGTTCACTGGGTCAAATTTAGGATCATAGGTGGAAAAGAAAAAAAAAAAAAAAAACGAGCAAAAACAATAGGCCCTCCCGGTCATCACCGGCTCGGGCCTAATAATAATGGTTAACAAAAGAGCGCTGAGAAAAAATTAATAGGGATATAGTTAATTAAAATTTAATAAATTCACTAAAAGGAGTTAATAAAATTATAAGAACAAGGAAAAAGGTTAGAGCCTAAACACTAATAATAAGTTGGAGGAAAAATAGCCGACGGCAAATCAGAATTAAATTAGTTGGAGCTGTGCTTTAAATCTAATCATAAAGGAAAGATAAAAGTACTACAAATTCATCTGGCTAAGAACTGATTAGTGAGAAGTAAAAGTAAAGTAAAGTAAGTAATTAGAGGTTTACGCTAAGTCAGGAATAGATAAAAATCACGAGTTAAATTAGCTGTAAATATAACTCAATTTAAAAGGCCGTGCGGAGAAGTATTAATACAAAGGGACGATGGTCTCAAGAAAGTCTGAATTAATCTTAAAGTAGGTCTAGTTGTGGTGCAAACCGGTAGCGCTTCATTTATTCTATTAGAGAGACATTTAGAATTTCTAGCGACATTGCAAATCCATGGCTTGATATTGCCGCTGTTAGAAAAACTCTGGGGAGACGCAAGACTCGTGAGCAGTTAAATGCCGATGAAAAAGTAGGAAAAACTAGTATTGAATCCCGCAAAACAAGGTGAGAATAACTGTTAAAGAAGAATTTGTATTAATATGAATAATTAAAAGAAGGCAAAAGGAATTCTCATTCCTTCAGCGGAGTCAAGATGGGACTAAAATTCACTAAAAATACTAAAACTGGAGATGTTTTGACTCCATTAGAGGTGATTATTGGACAGAAACCAGCTCAAAAGAAACAGATCAGGAATCATATGAAGAAATGGCATAAAAGAATGTATGGGGCTTTACAGTGGCCTGTTACAGCAGCTTTGACCCAATGTGCTGCAATGAAATAGAGAGTAATCTAAAACTTTACAAGGCTATGGATCAAAGTTTTAAACGAGAGAAAAACGTATAAAGAACGTGAAATATTGGGATGGTTTAGAGACGAGTCAAAACGGAGACTAAGTGAACTAATTGAAACAAAACCAGTGCAGTCAGCTGTTGTGGGTCCAGAAATAATTGTTAAGACTTGTACTGAACCTTCAGCCCTATTGCCTTTTCAATATAAAGACATTCCTGAACAGTTTCCAATAAAAGCGCTGTCTGAAGAAATAAATGGAGAAATAACAGGACAATTCAAACTAGTTTTGACTGAACCAGAGAGTGGAGCATTAGTCGGAGGAGATGAGAGTGGCTCCAACAGCGTCTGTCCATCTGGGAATAACACCCCCGATCAAGAGAAGATAAGACAGAGATTTGTGATGAGACCCGCTCCTGTCCAAAAAGTGACCGACTTTAGAAAAAATGAAATAAAAGAATTCAAAGAACTGGATAAAACAATAAGAAGTCAGTTCCAACCAGACAGAGAAGATAAAAACAAAAATGCCAGAGAAACTGTTAAAACAAGGAAGAGTTGTTCTGGAGCTGACGCACAATTAAAGCGTATCATCAACAGTCGGCCTCTGATCCCAAACAGACCTCATACAGCCCAAGTCTAAAGGCTTATGAAAAAATATTCAAGAAATGTGGAGACGATGGTTGAAAAAGAGAAGGCCTCCCGACTTACAGACTCAACAAAACTCAAAGATCAACTTATTATTGCGGATCATGGGAAGGCTACAGAAGCTAAAGAAAAGAGAAGAAACTAATAAGAGTTTGTTGTAAAAGCTAACACTGCTGCAAATGAACAAACTGAATAAAAGAAACAAGGAGAAGAAAGAAAAACAGGGGTTTGTTACTGAAGAGAAACGGAAGCTGTCGCAGCGACAAGAGTTTACCTGTGGTGCCCCGGAATATGAATAACATGTATTTATGTTCCAGTCTTCTTCAGCAGAGCCCATGTCACTGTAACAAGCTTATTCTAACAGATCACAGTGGATCTCATACAGAGGAACGTCCACCACACAGACAGGTGTCTGAGGCAGTTTCAGAGAGTGAGACGGGCCTAAAGCAGCAGCTGGTGAGTCCACCCAACCCCCATTAAACCTTCATCAGATACAGGAGGAGCTGGATGTGTGAGCAGTGGAGCTGTATCCAGAGAGAGGGCCTTGTTAACATAACAGCAGGGCAGAAGAGAAATGATTATTCAATCTGTAATGTACTGGCTGAGATGACCACAAGATTCAGAACTAATACAGAGATGGACTAAAATGGAAAGAATACAAAGACTATTTAAAACATCACAAGGGCCAAAGATGCAGTTACACTGCTCAGTGATTTATAAACAACAAGATAAAATGGACTATGAGAAATTGGAAAGAAGCAACAGAATGGCAAAAAGCTTTCTATTGCCAGACAAAATAAATATATATTGGGAAGGCAAGAAGCTATGGCGGTACCTCTTATTACCCAGTTTGAGACTTGGTTTCTGAACAAGAACTCAACATCTTCTGTTGCATTAGTGACAGAGGGACTGGAGTCTTGTGCACTTAAACCTAAGTTAACAGCTGTACTGTGCGTAAACAAAGAAAAAATAATATTTAAATTCAAGAGTTATATGTCTTAGAAGGTCAATTAATATTAAAAATATATACATATATCACTAAGAGCATGTGATGTAGTTTAGGCTGAAAATAGTAACTGTAGATATTAAATGTCCTATGACAATGAAATGTCTATAGATTCTGATCTGTTTTTTTATTCTGTCTAATATTCTTCCTGAATTGAAATTGGCTAACACAGTATTGGATTTAAGTTCTGTATTTTTCTGACTCATGCTACTTTTTCTGTTTTACATATCACGACTGAGACAGAAGGAAAAGAAGTCTGTCTTACAGTCGACTCTTGAAAGACCTAAAGTTATCTTCATCAATTCAACCTGAACGTAGTGAGGACAGAGGTGTGTAGATGATCTAAAGTCTGACCAAGCAGTGATGTGAGTTAGACTCCATCCCAGTGTTACACATTTTAGTATTTACAAAACATAAAATTAGTAAAGAAAGATTATAAAATTTGTCAAACAGAGATCGAATATTTAGACTAAAGGTTAAGTGATAAAATGTAGAAAGATTGCTCCGTCTCACTTCAAGGCTGTTACAAAAGCTTTGAAGCAACAAACTGTTGAACAAATATTGACATTATAATAAATAACAGGTTATAGCAGGTTGTGGATTGTAATGTTGCTGTATTAATGTCTGTATTAAGAAATCTGATATAAACTGCAGACCAAAAGTGATAATAGACTTAATTAAAATGAATAAAGAGTCAGACAGAGCATTGTCTGTGTTAAAAGAAAGCATTTGAATAAACTAGCTTTTGAAAATTCTGATTAAAATAAAAATGTTCCATCTATACGCAGCAGAGAGATGGATACTCATCAGAAGAACTGATGCACAATACCTCAGTAGTATAAGAAAACAATAGTTTAATATAATTTAAAATTAGACAATATTGAAGAAATAATATAAGATAAGATAATTAGCTTCAGCAGTGTCTGGATTTAAAAAGACTTCAGTGAAAACAGGGGTTTTCCAGTAACAATGTAAAGCACACATCAGTTACACGCATTTCTGACAAGTCTAAATTCATCTTAACACAGACTCCGAGAACAATATATGAAGTAATACTTTCAGTGCTGAATTAATAAAAGGAAAAACAGGTAACCAAGTTAATAAAAGAAGGATAAGCCTATAGAAGAAAAGCGGACGGTTTAAAATCGACATATGCATTTCTGTGAAAACAGATACAAGTACAATTAACCTTTTGAAGCAGAGTTAATGTTATTAGTAGATGTATTAGGTTTTTGAGACATGTAGGATATGACACTGTAAACCTGAAAACAGATAATACTTTTACAACACAGGTTAAAAACTAACATAGCAGTGTTTGATGTAAGTGGCTGAGATTAAAGCATCGACTGAGGAGTGAGAAATGTTAAAGGTTTAAGAATGGACATCTCACAAAATGGTCTGGAGTATGTTAGGCTTCAGTTTTAATGAGAGAAGATGACAAGACATAAATCAATGTTGACAAGTTAAGCCTTGTCCAGAGGGAAAAAGACCTGAATGAAATTAGAATAAACACAGAGAGGTCATAAAAGGTCACTTAGGAAGAGTCTGAGATAAGAGTTATAAAGAACACTGAGTCATCAAAGAGTTGAAGATTCTCAAGAGAGACCATAAAACAGATTTATGGATCAAATAATGTTTGAGACAACATCTAACAGAAATACAAAGTTCAATTCCAACAGATTAAAAGGTGCTGAGGCGAATTCTACAGAAACAACACCGTCCTGCTGCAGATCAAGAGAATGGAGTCTTCTTCAAAAGTGTTCAAACATCAGGTTCGCAGGGAGAACAGTGAAGGTCTCATGAGAAGGTCTAGTGTCATCTTTAACTCTGTCGACCTGTACACATCAAATCAGGTAAAAAAGATTAATTATAAAATTTTAAAGGAAGCAAATACGATGCCAAGTAATTAAGGGGTGTTAGGAAAATGAGTTAGAACTGTGAGTGGAACAGAGTCCAGCTGAGACAGAATAATTAAACAGATTAATAATACTGGTGATTTGTCAATGATTCTTAAGAAAAAGAATCAAAGAGGGGATGTATGAAGTTAGAGTTTATTAAGCTTAAAGGGTTTAGAGGACTTTAAAATATTAACAGAAGAGAGGGATAATTATTTAGATTATGATTCAGTTGTGATGATACTTTCACAGATTTACATTAAATTTTGGGATAGTCTTCTATATAGGTTTATTTTACTGAATAAAACTCTACAGTAGTAATACAACAGCAGCTTATTACAAAACTCATCTGATATAGATCACAGTGGTGAGTAAAGATGTGTCTGAATCTCCATGGTAACGCTCAGAGGGAGGAGTCAGTGAAACTGAATGAATTAGTTTGTATCATTGTTAACAACAGACGGCTTATAGAATAAATATAAACAGGACAAACAAAAGTTTTATTGTGTTAAGATCTGTGACAGACAGTCTGTGAGAGCAGCTCAGAGACATGCTGCTGTCGTCATTAGAGAACTCTAGTTAGTTTACAGTTGGATTGGATCTTTGGATTGTTTAAGGGACAAACTGCTTATGACTTTAGAAAAATTTTTGACAATAATTGGACTAATAATTAATCAGTGGACATGAGGAAGAATATACTGGTTTTGAACAAAGTAGTAGTTTTAATCATACATGCAGCTGTAGCTGAAGATTTAACATTAGGAAACAATTTAAAAGTAACTTACATATGATTAAATAGTTTGAATTGAAGTTGAATTATGGGAGCAAATAAGAGAATAATGCATGAACAAAGAGGTCATCTACTTAAAAAAAATTGGATTTAATCAGATGTAATGATGGAAAATTACAATTACAAGTTAAGAAAATAATTAGTGAAGATTAAAAAGAATAGAAAGAAAAGGTTATTTTAATACTTTAGGGAAGAGACTGAAAAAAGAGATGGTCCATATGATAATTTATTTTATTAGTGAAGGAGATTTTAGTTAGACGAGTCACACATGAGGATTGTATTAAAGGATTAAGAGGATTAAGTTAAATAAAGTTGATATGGAGAAATTAATGGTTATCTTGTGTGTTGATGTTTATTAAAAGAATAGTTAGTTGTGTGACAAAGTTGTTGGATAGTTTAATGAGGAGCTGTGAGAAGTTTTTAGAATAAATTACTTTATGGGCCTATCTTAATTTAATAAGATATAAAATTTATTAATTAGAGGTTATACCTTGCTACACTTCAGTTTAATAGAGAGTTAGTAGAACGTAAAAGAGGTAAAAACATGTTTATACATTATTAAGAAGGTTAGTCATTGAATATTTTAATAATGAACAGATATGATAGGGTTAGTTCTGCTGCAGGGATATGTATTCTTTTTCACCAGAACCAAAGGGAAATAGTGACGGTAACTAGGAATTGACCTGTTATTATTAAATATAACACTGAGGAAAGTATAGTAAACTTTAAATTGAAAAAAGACATCAAAAGAATTAGAGACTAAAATAGACATTTTACGGACTAACTTAGAGAAGTATTAAGAGGACATGTAAGGGAAAATAATAAAAGTTTAGCCCGCATTAAAATAGTTTTGATATGATCTGCGTAATCTCTGATTTATTTTCGCAGTTAACGTGAATAACATCTTGAAAAACTGATCTGAGAGGGGACTAGCGCCACACTGGGAACTTTCCATGGAACATGGGGTCGAGACCTACGTCAGAGGGTTTTCGAGCAAAGCTTTAAGAAATCAGAGGCTTACCTGAGCTGTTCTGGAGAGAATGGAGAGGTTTGGAGAAGGCAGAGGTTTGGAGAAGGCAGAGGAGATGCATCACTCCCGACATGGAGCTGACAGAAGGACGACGCGCTCGGTGGTCGAGACGGCCACGGACGGAGGCGAGGCCAACAGAAAACGAAGAGCGGTGTTGGATGTGACCTGCGGACGACGACCTGAACAGTGAAGACTGAGCTGTTTCCAGGTCAGCGGCAGAGCGGACGAAGGAAAGGAAGTGACGTGAAGCTGATAGTCAAGGAAGTTCAAAGAGCCAAGGGTGTGAGAAGAGCCCAAAGAAAATGTCATAGCGTCATCTCTTGGACTGTTTCCATGGCGACAGGAGGAGTTCCTGTTTGTGAGCAGTACATGTGATTTGGAAACGTAGTAGATTTAGAAAATGTTGTTTAGATTTGACATAAGAGGGGACTTGGATAAATAACGAAATGATACTAGTTCTACTATACAAGAACTGAGAGAAAATGCATTTTTAGGCCCGAGCCGGTGATGACCTAGCCTGGCTCCGCCCTCCTACGTACTTCCGCTCAATTTCATTTCGCTTTAGTACTTAGTCTGGGATTGCTGTGTATTCTTAGGTTTCCAGAAATCAAATTTTTGTAGGACCAATCAGCGAACAGAGGGAGTGGCTGAGAACGATGACGTTGATGTAGTGCGTCAGTTTGTGTTGGAGTAATGGCAGCGGAGAAAGACGTGAGAAAAGCTATTCTGTCCGTTGTTGAAAAACTGCCGAATATCCAGAAGTTAAAGCCGGAGCAAGAACAATGTTTGCTAAGTTTTGTTGGTGGACATGATGTTGTGGCCCTCCTCCCCACGGGGTTCGGGAAAAGTTTGATTTTCCAGCTCACTCCGCTAGTGGTGAATGAGTTAGCTAAGGCGACGATAGGGATGCAAAGGCGATAGTTGTTGTCGTCTCCTCTTGTTGCACTAATGGAGGACCAAGTGAAGGAGGCAGAAAAGTTAGGAGTTCGTGCTGGGCAGCTCGGCGTGCACGATGACCGTGACATTTTGGACGGACGCTTTAGCCTGGTGTTCGGAAGCCCGAGTCCTGGCTGCTAAACAACAAATGGCGTCAAATGCTAGCCTCGACAATATACCAGGACAACCTCGTTGGCATCGTTGTGGATGAGGTCCACGTTACATACAAATGGTAAGTTAACATTTAATACGTTAAACAACATAAGGGCTGTTTTGGCATAATCGATAGCTTAGACAATGTTGTAATTCGAGAATATGATACAAGATTCATGAGAAATATTGTACTCTCTATTTCGTTTACCTCAGGGGTGAGGCTTCCAAAGGCGAGACGGCATTCAGAGAAAGTTTTTCCAAAGAAAAGAGCTGAGATCTATCATCAAGGAGGGTAAATTAAATGCACGGACCTGTGTGTTGCTTCTAGCCAAGTTTTTGTGGATTATTTCATGTGTAGGCTATTATAACTTCAATATTCAGTTTATGTATAATCTCTGATTGCAAGGATTAGTTACTTTCCTGTAATGAAACAGAATGCGTGATTACATGGATTTAGTGCATTACTGTTCTTAGTGATGTTCATTAAGTTCTTCCTGCCATAGCCTATAACACAAACACTTGACAAATTGTTTGGTACGTTATAAAATTGAGCAAGTGTGTTTTAGCTTGTATTTTTTTTATTCTCCCAGGTACACCTGTTTTGGCTCTGACTGCCTCAGCTGACATCAAGTCAAGAAGCAGAGTCATCAGATTACTCCATATGGACAATGCCGTACAAATCATCGCTAGTCCCAACAAGACAAACATCTGTCTTGGATTGTGCAAGGTGCCCAGCCATAACATGAACTGCCTAGACTGGATAGTTCAACATGTAAAAAACAAGGGCTCAACCATGCAACCTGTATTAATTTACTGTCAAAGATTTAAATCAGTGGGGACAATATTCTCATACTTAAAGGCAGAACTGCAAGGACATGCCTGGGAAGACTGTGATCCATCCTGTAGAAGTGACAACCTCCTTATTGGCATGTTCCACAGCAAAACCCTACCCCAAAACAAGGAGAGAGTGTTGGCTTCACTGAAGGGGAAGGGAAGTGCCGGGTAGTTGTTGCAACAACAGCTTTGGGGATGGGTTTGAATTTCCTAATGTTTCACATGTGGTAATGTAAATCTTTCATTGCAGAATTGCTCAAGGACTACAGTGGTAGTTTAATCAATTCCAGTAATCGACTGTACACCTCACATGCAGCTTGCACTGGATTCAGTCAGCAACTGGTGGATGCAGTTTTGGACCATTGTCAACACATATTTGACCTGACATACATTATTGCTAACCTTCCTGTGTTTAGATTGGACCATGTGAGAGAGATTTTAATTATCATTAATGGTGTTTTTGGTGATATTGATATGGATCTGCAAGATGATTCAGGAGGGTATTTAACTGATCCAGATCTTTATTACAGTAAATACTTTGACGACGATGACGATGATGATGCTGTTGTTGAAGATGCTCTCAGGAGTTATGTCAGTAGCTCAGATTCCGAACAGTAAATTTAGTGATTCTTATGAAGAATAGAACACTTTGAGCCCCTTTGTGTACTTGTGCAGGAGAATGGTCGGTGTGACAGTTTTACATGTTGTAAGTAGTTAAAATTTTATGTCATAAATAAAAATGTGAAAACACATAATTTGAAGACCATAATTAACAAACAATAAGACATAATATTAACAATTTGTTTATTACACATCTGCAGATAGAGAAAGATTTGACATTGCAAATTATTTAAAATATAAAATAAGGTAATTATATACAGGGACACTTAGTGTATAGAAGTTATTTAAATATTTACTCCTTGTCTGTACATAACACAAACTATTTAAACACGTACCAACATTCAAAGTAGTCATTCTATGGCAGCTTCAAAGCTGGACCATCATAACCCACGCAGTAGCCTGGTGATCAATGCACAGCATTTGCGGCAGACCGAAAGCGACCGCATGCGGCGTATTCTTAATGATAAGACCCAGCGACAGTTGACTGAATACATTACTGTCCTTAGTGTAAAATATACATTTAGAATTTACAATTGTTCCTTGAATTCTTAAATTCAATGAACAAAACCGGCAGCTCTCGTTGACAGACATCTTATTCTAAACATAATCCTCTGATCAGTCGGACTTGTTGTTTCCGGTCGGTTTCGGCGCATGACATACGTCACGACCACACGTTAGCGATTGGCTATGACAGATCCTGAGTGACTCTGGGCAGATCCAATAGTTTTAAACTTCAGAGTTCCCGCATACAAGGAAGTAAACGCTTGTCAATGGAGCGAGGCCAGACTCTCTGTACAAATGAAATGTACGAGAGTCTGGTAGAACCAGGCTAGTGATGACCGGGAGGGCCTATTGTTTTTGCTCGGATTATTATTATTTTTATTTATTTATTTATTTATTTTTTCTGCAAAATGATCCTAAATTTGACCCAGTGATCATGCACGAAAAGTCATTTTTATTGGTCCCAGACTTCAAGCTCGGTGAAAAATTTATGTATTTGAAGTCCCCGAAAAAAAATTACAAAAAATGACTCAGTGGCGACCCCTAGAAAAGTCAAAATACATTGGAAAGAAAGTAACTTTTTTCCAACGTAGAAAAATGAAACTTGGTACATCCATAGGACACCTCAGGGCAAACAGAAAAGTCAATCACAGCCACACCCTAAACTAAACAGGAAGTCCGCCATGTGGGGTGAAAGGCGTGGCCACTAAAATTGCACCCCTTGCGCAGAAAGATGCAAATCATTGTGTTTTAATCTAAATGGCCCCAAATTTGGTGAGTATCATCTAGACACGTGTGCCAACCAAAATTGTGACTGTGTTGTTGATATCTTATCGGGTATGGGTGTGGCAAGCCTGTAACGAGGTGGCCATTTTTGTGAAAATAAAATGTCTCTTAACTCTCAAACGCCTTCTCGGATCGAGTTGGACCCAAAAAGGCGTTTGTGCACATTCATGACCTGAACACAAAAATATGTAAATAAAAGGGTTATCTTTAGAAATGGTTTTCCAGCGCGTACACACATCTCTTATGTAATGACGAGCATAAAAGCCAATGACAACCACCCCCTATCTATAAATGTGTTGCCATAGCAACGTCCCAAATATGTGGAAAAAGTCAATGGGAAGTGAAAATTTTAGTTTGTCGTAGGCAAATGAAACTTGGTACACACATCCAGTATGGGCTTATGAACAAAAAAGCCAAAGGGGACCACACCCTATCACACACGGGAAGGCAGCCATTTTAAATTGAAGATGTGAACCGACTTAGGATACAACCTCTCTTTTAAAAAACAACAGAAAATAGCTGCTTCATTCCACAGACACCAAACTTGGGCAAAATGAGCAAAACACATGTGTGTAAAATAGACAGGCGTTTTTCTTGTCGTTTTTGCTCAAGTTATATTTTTTTTATTATAATTTGGTATATTTTTTTTATTATAATTTTTCTGAAAAATGATTTTCAATTTGACCCAGTAAACGTGCAACTAAAAGTCATTTTTATTGGTTCCAGACTTCAAGACCGGCAAAAATTTATGTATTTGAAGTCCCCGAAAAGAATATACAAAAAATGACTCAGTGGCGACCCCTAGAAAAGTCAAAATACATTGGTTCTATGGAAAATTAAAGTAAATTTTTCCAATGTAGAAATACAAAACTTGGTACATTAATAGGACACCTCAGGGCAAACAGAAAAGTTTATTACGCCATACCGTAAACTCAACAGAAAATCTACTATGTTGGGTGGAATGCGTGACCACCTAAATCGCACCCCTTGTGCTAAAGGCTTTTCATCTAAACAGCTCCAAATTTTTGAGTATCATCTAGACACGTGTGCAAAAAAAAGTTATCAATTTGTTTTTTGATACATTTGTGGCTGTGGTCGTAATGAGTCTGTAAAGAGGCAGCCATTTCTTTGGGAAATAAATGCCATTTCCCAATTGCCAGGATCCTTCCTTTAGAGGAGGCCGCTCCAGAGCCACGGCTAGAGTTTTAGAAAACTCCTCAGAACCCTTTGGAACTTGTAACCTTGTACTTTTAGACAAGTTATATTTACATTTTGCCTTTTTAAACAGGGGGGTGCAGCGATTCCTGAGTCATCTCAAATCTCCAGCCAGTACTTTGTTTTTCTTGCCTTAGCCCAAGCATAATCGAAAAATCTTTTCAAAGGTTCAGACAGCTCCCATGAAAACCAGGGATGGTGGAGACCTTTAACTCTAAATTACAAGGTGGTTTAGCAGGCCCCAGCAGTAGCACAGGCCCGGTTATTTGACATTACCGTGAAGTTTACGCTTTAAAAGCACGAAATGCACTCCTCCGAGTGCATGTGTCCCCGCGGTCTCAAGGGAGGCGAGGGCCTTTATCGCCGCTTGCGGCTTTAATTTATTATTACAATTTTGTAGTCATATAAGTATTATATTTAGTATGAGTAGTTATATATTCTTATATTTCATGCTGTAACAGTGTTAAGTGAAGGTACGACAAGTTAACCATATGTTGTTATGGTAAGACGAAGGGGGACCTACTGGGAATTGTTTGAGCTAAGTAAGTATAATTTGGATCCGTGTGATGATTGTAATGCACATGAATTATGAACCAGTTGTAATGTTTAGCAAAGACGAGACCTAGAGGACTCGAAGAGGGGATATGTGGTGTAATATTTTATATGTTGTGTGTTTTAAACTATGTAGACCCAGTTAGTTATTCATTTAAACATATTAATATAAAAGACAAAACCTAATGTCAGACACACACACACACACACACACACACACACACACACAGGAAGGACTAGATAAAGACACAGGTGTCTGTTATCAGAGGACACTAGTAATGGGCGATATGAACGATATAAATGATAAAAAATTATACGATAGAGATTTTAATTCTATTGCACTACCGCGATAATACATGTTGATGACGCAATTTCCCCGCAAAATTTACAGCCACGAGCTGCAGCTTGAAACATGGCTGAAAGGAAAACGGAGGAGCTGGTGAAAAAGACGCAACATCCATTATTTGGACGTAATTCGGATTTAAGCCGTCTGACGCAGCAGCAAATTATACTCTGTACAGTGTGTCAACAGTTCGGCTAAGAGAGGTAACACGACTAATCTGTTGTACTACCTCAAAACGAAACATGTTACTGAATACCAGCTTTGCCAGCTCCGTGAAGCAAAGCTGGTATTCAGTAACATGTTTCGTTTTGAGGTAGTACAACAGATTAGTCATTACCTCTCCGTGAAGTCTCCATGAAGACTACACGGAGCTAGCATAGCCAGGCAATGCAGAGCGAAGCGGGGAAGCAGCGAGCGAGAGCGAGCGAGAGAGAGAGATTATAGATTAAATTAACATATAAAATCTTACACATTTGTCAACAGAAAAAAGTGTGAAAGATCCCCGAATTGACCGTGCTGTTGCTTTATGCAAGAAGATTGTGAGTTCCTTTTCAGGAATACAGGAATAACATTAAAAAATACATTTAGCAGTTTGGCTTTCCTTAGGATCTATGTAACCTGTTCTGAAATGATTCTATTATAATTTATATATCGCAATATATATCGTTATCGCAAGAGGCTGCAATGTATATCGCAATATGGATTTTTGGCCATATCGCCCATCCCTAGAGGACACAGAGTCTAAGGAGTAGCCCTCAAGGCCAGACAGAAATGACATCAGGGAGTTAATGAGAATCCCAGGGCCTTGCACAATGATATCAGAAAGAGTTATTACTGTACTGATATCAAAACTGTATAAAAGCTTATGTCTACTGTTCAATCTTCAGTAGAGCTGGGTAAAGTCTACTCGGGTCGTTTATTGTGTTGGTTGTGAAACAATAAAGACTCTAATGGCATGGAATCTGGTGTTGCGTTCATAACTTATTCCATACAACAGGGGCAAAGACTGAGAGGTCAGTTTTGACACTACAATGGCTGTACATCAGCTAAAACTGTGTAGAAGGTGGGTGATGCAACAGGACAACAACCCAAAACATCGAAGCAAGTCCACAACAGAATGGTTTTATAAAAACAAAATCCGCCTTTTGGAGTGGCCAAGTCAGAGCCCAGACCTCAACCCAATAGAGATGCTATACATTGACTTGAAGAGGGCCATACACATGAGACATCCAAAGAATGACAGAGCTAAAGCCATTCCGTCAGGAAGAATGGGCTAAAATTCCTCCTCAACAATGTGCAGATCTTATATACAGGAGCACCTGATTGAGATTATTGCAGGCGAATTGAATGATTGTGTTTAATAAAACACGAAAGATTTGTTTGTGTAATTACTTTTTAGACACATCATGGTTGTCAATACCCTTGAATGACCAGAAAACCATGACATTTTCCTTGTCACTGTGTATACAGTATTGTTAAAAAAAAAAAAAAAAAAAAAAAAGGAGTATAATGTCACTTGAATGAATATTCTAGGTTTTTGGTAAAATTTTTATTGTATAAGTGGCAAACAAGTTACCAGTAGGTGCATTAGATTCTCAGAAAACAAACAAGACCCAGCATTTATATGTATATGCACGCTCATCAGCTTGTGCAATTAGGCAATTAGTTGAAAGGGGTGTGTTCAAAAAAAATGCAGTGTGGCATTCAATCACTGAGGTCATCAATTTTGTGAAAAAAAAAAAAAAAAGTGTGAATCAGGTGGCCCCTATTTAAGGATAAAGCCAGCACTTGTTGAACATGCATTTAAAAGCTTGAAGAAAATGGGTATATTAAGACATTGTTCATAAGAACAGCGTACTTTGATTAAAAGGTTGATTGGAGTAGGGAAAAACCTATAAAGAGCTGAAAAAAATTATAGGCTGTTCAGCTAAAATGATCTCCAATGCCTTAAAATGGAGAGCAAAATCAGAGAGACGTGGAGGAAAACAGAAGACAACCATCAAAATGGATCAAAGAATAACCAGAATGGCAAAGGCTCAGCTCCAGGATGATCAAAGACAGTCTGGAGTTACCTGTAAGTACTGTGACAGTTAGAAGACGTCTGTGTGAAGCTAATCTATTTTCAAGAATCACCTGCAAAAGACCCTCTGTTTAAAAAAAAAGAAGAGGTTACAATTTGCCAAAGAACACATCAACTGGCCTAAAGAGAAATGGAGGAACATTTTGTGGACTGATGTGAGTAAAATTTTTCTTTTGGTTTTAAGGGCCAGAGACAGTTTATGAGACGACCCCTAAACTCTGAATTCAAGCTACAGTACACAGTGAAGACACTGAAGCAATCATCTTCTCTGAAGCAATCATGTTTCTCCTACTATGGTGTTAGGCCCATTTATCGCATACCAGGGATCATGGATCAGTTTGCATATGTCAAAATACTTGAAGAGGTCATGTTGCCTTATGCTGAAAAGAACATGCCCTTAAAATGCCAATGACTCCAAACACACGAGTAAACGAGCAAAGTCTTGGTTTCAAACCAACAAAATTAATGTTATGGAGTGCCCAGCCCAATCCCCGGACCTTAATCCCATCGAGAAGCTGTTTCTGAAGCAAAACCAAGAAATAAATGAAATGTGGAATATATATGTGGAATGTTGTTAAAGAATCTCAGAGTAGAATGACAGCTGAGGGTCCACAAGTTTGTGCCACACAGATGTGAAGCAGTTTTAAAAAACTAAATATTAGTTTAGTGATTCACAGTATTGCTAAATCCTAGAAACAAAAAAGTCTGTACAAAAAATAGTTTTGAGTTTGTACAGTAAACGGCAGACACTGCTATTTAAAAAAAAACACACCCCTTTCAACTAATTGCCCAATTGCACAGCCTTATAGTGCTGCAACGATGCATCAACGTCGTCGATTAAGTCGACTACAAAAATACGTTGACGTGCGTAAAATGCGTCGGACGCGTCAGTGGGAGTGTCAGGACCGCCTCAGTAGAAGCCTCAGTCTCTACATGCTAGCTGGTAAATGCGAAAATGACAAATCAAAAACACCTGTGATGAAGCTTTGGCATTAGTAACGGCTGACTCTGATTCTCAGGGAGAACATCTGCCTTTAGAGTCTTTTCAGCCGAGTAAAAGTGAGGAGCTAACTCGGCAGACCCAAGCGTACTGTGAGAGTCTGTTGGGAACATTTGGCCGAGCCCCGTCAGAAAGATCTTCAACTCCCACCTCCGGCAGGGCTTCGACCAGATCCCGAGGGAGGTTGGAGACATTGAGTCCGAGTGGACCATGTTCTCCACCTCTATTGTTGATGCGGCCACTCGAAGCTGTGGCCGTAAAGTCTCTTGTCGTGGCAGCAACCCCCGAACCCGGTACTAGACACCGGAAGTAAGGGATGCCTTCGAGCTGAAGGAGACCTATCGAGCCTGGTTGGCTTGTGGGACTCCTGAGGGTGCTGGAGGGTTTATGGGAGTTTGCCCAACCAGTCCACATGTGTTTTGTGGATCTGTGTCCCTCGTGGGGAGTGCTCTGGGAGTATGGGGTCCGTGGCCCTTTGCTAAGGGCTTTCCAGTCCCTGTACAACTGGAGCAGGAGCTTGGTTCGAATTGCCGGCAGTAAGTCAGACCTGTTCTCAGTGCATGTTGGCCTCCGGCAGGGCTGCCCTTTGTCACGGGTCCTGTTCATTATCTTTATGGACAGGATTTCTAGGCACAGCTGGGGCCGGAGGGAGTCTGGTTTGGGGACCACAGGATCTCGTCTCCGCTTTTTGCAGATAATGTTGTCCTGTTGGCTCCATCAAGCCAGGACCTTCAGTGTGCACTGAGACGGTTTGCAGCCGAGTGCGAAGCGGCTGGGATGAGGATCAGCACCTCCAAGTCTGAGACCATGGTTCTCAGTCGGAAAAGGGCGGCTTGCCCCCTTCAGGTTGGTGGAGAGCTCCTGCCTCAAGTGGAGGAGTTCAAGTATCTTGGGGACTTGTTCACAAGTGAGGGAAGGAGGGAGCGTGAGATTGACAGATCTACATTACTGCAGAAGCTGCAGTCAAAGTACCGGCCTGTCGTTATGAAGAAGCTGAGCTGAGCTGTAAGGCAAAGCTCTCGTTTTACCAGTCGATCTACGTTCCTACGTCATGAGCTTTGGGTCATGACCAGGCCCGGATTGGCTAATCGGGAGCACCGGGAAAATTCGGTGGGCGCACGCTCGTTGGCGCGAGGGCCGTTGTCGTCATGGAACTGACACGACTAAATTATTATTATTATTTTACCGCAGCCGCACTCTTTTTATTTATTATTTTACCGCAGTCCCACTCTTTTATTGAATATTTTCTCGCAGAGTGCAGCCTGCAAGACAGTGATGACGTTTTGACTCCCTGGCCCCGCCCCCTGACACGGCCCCTTGCAAGTTGCTCAAGATAAAAAAAAAAGTCACATGAAAAATGGATAACAGAAAGCGCAAGCGCTGAAAAGGCCAGAATAATAATTAAAAAAAAAAAGCTTTGGAAACTGACGCGGCCAAATGTTCAAAGCTGAGCACATATTTTCTCAACAAAACAAACGAAGACGACGAGGCGGGTAAGTAAGCTAACGTTAAGGTAGTTAGGAGCAGTGCAAGATGCTAGCGACCGTGCAAAACAACGTCGTATGTAAACCACCGTTCATGTATCAAAGTTTTTCTTGTAGCTCTTCAGCAGCAGCCGCCTCTAGTACCTGCCAACAGTGAAGGGCGAGGCCCAGAAACGTCCCCAAGCTCCAGTCATGAGCCCAACACACCAGAATGGGCAGGTAGGATTGTCATTCAGAAGAAATAATAGTAATGAAGAGCCCTGCTCAATGAAAATCATTTTCTTACTTGTTTCCAGTTCAAATATCTAAATATTCTTAATTCAAGATACATTTACAAGTGAAATGGCATGAGAAATTATGTCTTGTTTTCTGGAGAAAAAAAAACAAACTAAAAATTAAGTCATTTTTTTGTTGTTGCTTAAAAGCTAAAACTAAAACAATTATTTTTCTTACCCCATTGGACTGGAAACAAGACAAAAATACTGTAGAAAACAATGTGCCTATTGCAGACTTATATTCTTAGGTTTTCATTTTATTATTTTAATATAGTCAGTCGGGAACTAAAGTGGGCCGGTCTAAGGCATGAAACTCCAGGGCTGAAAATGAGTCCCAATCCGGCCCTGGTCATGACCGAAAGAAGAAGTGGCGGGGCGCTCCCTTAGAGATAGTGCTCCTCCACATCGAGAGAAGCCAGCTGAGGTGGCTCGGGCATCTGTTTCGGATGCCTCCTGGACACCTCCCTGGCTTGGTTTTCAACTCACGACCTTCCTTGCTGTGAGGCAGGAGTGCTAACCACTCTGCCACGTGCACCCTGTTCTTTTTTTATATAGTTTGTTAAAAAAAAAAAAAAATAATAATAATAATAATAATAATAATAATAATAATAATAATAATAATAATAATAATAATAATAATAATAATAATAATAATAATTAAAGCATAGCGGCGATAAAGGCCCTCGCCTCCCTTGAGACATGGGGACACATATATTCGGAGGATTGCATGTCGTGCTTTAAAGCAAATTTGGAGCTGTTTAGATGAAAACCCTTTAGCACAAAGTGTACGATTTAGGTGGTCATGTATTCCACCCAACATTTTCTGTTGAGAAGGATCCTGGCAATTGGGAAATGGCATTTATTTCCCAATAGTTGCCTCTTCACAGACTCATTACGACCACAGCCACAAATCTATCAAAAACAAATTGATAACTTTTTTGCACACGTGTCTAGATGATACTCACCAAATTTGGAGCTGTTTAGATGAAAAGCCTTTAGACACAAGGGGTGCAATTTAGGTGGTCACGCATACACCCAACATAGTAGATTTCCTGTTGAGTTTACGATATGGCTGTAATAAACTTTTCTGTTTGCCCTGAGGTGTCCTATGGATATACCAAGTTTCATTTTTCTACGTTGGAAAAAAGTTACTTTCACTTTCCATCGGCCCAATGTATTTTGACTTTTGTAGGGGTCGCCACTGAGTCATTTTTCGTATTTTTTTTTCGGCGACTTCAAATACATACATTTTTTGCCAGGCTTGAAGTCTGGGACCAATAAAAATGACTTTTAGTTGTTCGTTTACTGGGTTAAATTGAGGATCATTTTACAGAAAAATTATAATAAAAAAATATATACCAAATTATAATAAAATAAAATATAACTCGAGCAAAAAAGTCTAGAAAAACACTTGTCTCATTTACATACATGTGTTTAGCTCATTTTGCCCAAGTTTGGTGTCTGTGGAATGAAGCAGCTTTTTCTGTGTACTTTTAAAAAGAGGTGTATTTTAAGTCGGTTCACATTTTCAATTCAAAATGGCCGCCTTCCTGTGTGTGATAGGGTGTGGTCCCCATTGGCTTTTTTGTTCATAAGCCCATGGTGGATGTGTGTACCAAGTTTCATTTGCCTACAACAAACTAAAAATTTCACTTCCCATTGACTTTTTCACATTTTTGGGACGTTGCTATGGCAACACATTTATAGATAGGGGGTGGTTGTCATTGGCTTTTATGCTCGTCATGACATAAGAGATGTGTGTACAAAATTTTATGTCTCTATGACAAACTAAATTCTTGGGTCCATTATAAGTTTGTAGGGGGCGCTGGAGAGCCATTTCTAAAGATAACCCTTTTATTTACATATTTTTGTGTTCAGGTCATGAATGTGCACAAACGCCTTTTTGGGTCCAACTCGATCCGAGAAGGCGTTTGAGAGTTAAGAGACGTTTTATTTTCACAAAAATGGCCACCTCGTTACAGGCTTGCCACACCCATACCCGATAAGATATCAACAACAAAGTCAAAACTTTGGTTGGCACACGTGTCTAGATGATACTCACCAAATTTGGGGCCATTTAGATTAAAACACAATGATTTGCATCTTTCTGCGCAAAGGGGTGCGATTTTAGTGGCTGCGTTTCACCCCACATGGCGGACTTCCTGTTTAGTTTAGGGTGTGGCTGTCATAGACTTTTCTGTTCGCCCTGAGGTGTCCTATGGATATACCAAGTTTAATTTTTCTACGTTGGAAAAAAGTTACTTTCACTTTCCATAGGCCCAATGTATTTTGACTTTTGTAGGGTCGCCACTGAGTCATTTTTCGTATTTTTTTCGCGACTTCAAATACATAAATTTTTGCCAGGCTTGAAGTCTGGGACCAATAAAAATGACTTTTAGTTGTTCGTTTACTGGGTTAAATTGAGGATCATTTTACAGAAAAATTATAATAAAAAAATATATACCGAATTATAATAAAAAAATATAACTCGAGCAAAAAAGTCTAGAAAAACACTTGTCTCATTTACATACATGTGTTTAGCTCATTTTGCCCAAGTTTGGTGTCTGTGGAATGAAGCAGCTTTTTCTGTGTACTTTTAAAAGAGGTGTATTTTAAGTCGGTTCACATTTTCAATTCAAAATGGCCGCCTTCCTGTGTGTGATAGGGTGTGGTCCCCATTGGCTTTTTGTTCATAAGCCCATGGTGGATGTGTGTACCAATTTTTATTTGCCTACAACAAACTAAAAATTTCACTTCCCATTGACTTTTTTCACATTTTTTGGGACGTTGCTATGGCAACACATTTATAGATAGGGGGTGGTTGTCATTGGCTTTTATGCTCGTCATGACATAAGAGATGTGTGTACAAAATTTTATGTCTCTATGACAAACTAAATTCTTGGGTCCATTATAAGTTTGTAGGGGCGCTGGAGAGCCATTTCTAAAGATAACCCTTTTATTTACATAATTTTGTGTTCAGGTCATGAATGTGCACAAACGCCTTTTTGGGTCCAACTCGATCCGAGAAGGCGTTTGAGAGTTAAGAGACGTTTATTTTCACAAAAATGGCCACCTCGTTACAGGCTTGCCACACCCATACCCGATAAGATATCAACAACAAAGTCACAACTTTGGTTGGCACACGTGTCTAGATGATACTCACCAAATTTGGGGCCATTTAGATTAAAACACAATGATTTGCATCTTTCTGCGCAAGTGCGATTTTAGTGGCCGCGTTTCACCCCACATGGCGGACTTCCTGTTAAGTTTAGGTGTGACTGTCATTGACTTTTCTGTTTGTTCCTGAGGTGTCCTATGGATATACCAAGTTTCATTTTTCTACGTTGGAAAAAGTTACTTTCACTTTCCATAGGCCCAATGTATTTTGATTTTGTAGGGTCGCCACTGAGTCATTTTTCGTATTTTTTTCGCGTCTTCAAATACATACCATTTTTGCCGAGCTTGAAGTCTGGGACCAATATAATGACTTTTTGCATGTTCACTGGGTCAAATTTAGGATCATTTGGTCACAATAAAGATAAAAAAAAAAAAAAAAAAAAAAAAAATCCGAGCAAAAACAATAGGCCCTCCCGGCCATCACCGGCTCGGGCCTAATAATAGTTAGATTAGTCGACAGAAAAAAATATTGTTAGTGGCAGCTCTTCAGCATTAAGAGCATGCATATCATGAATGCTGAGTCTTGTTTGTTTTCTGAGAATCTACTGCACCTACTGTTAACTTGTTTGCCACTTGGCAATAAAATGTATACTAAAAACCTGGATTATTCTGGTAAGTCACATTCTACTGCTATTATTTTGAACAATACTGTAAACCCATCAATGGAGCTGAATTGGCCCGTTTTGAACTCTCTCCGTTTTTCCATATCACCCAGCCTTATTGAGAAACTTACTTGTCTTTGTCGTTGTCTTCATGTTTGGAAAGGCTACAGAGCTGAAGGGTGTCCAACTGCTGGGTAACTTCTTCTGCCCAGCGACAGTTCACAAGCTCCCTCAGCTGAAGCGGAGCCCTGCATACACAAGCATGGAGATACAGTTAAAGAAAAAAAAAATATATATCGTTTTCAGTATCTACCATTGCTTAAGTAACTAAAGCAGCACTGTGTAACTTTTAGCCAGTAGATGGCACAGACCCCTGAAGAGATGACTATCCAAACCGGAAAGTTTGGAAGAACAAAGGTCTTGACCCAGCCACAGGGAATTATAATTATATTGGAGGTTTCTGCGCAGTTGAGGGTAATGTGTCAGTGAGATATCAATATCACCCCAGATATCAATCTCATGTACAAGACCCATTAAAAATCATTATGAGAATACATCTTACATGGGGTTGCTTTAAAAGTGCATAACATAAGATCCAGAGTTTTTGTACTAGTGTGCCACCTCTGGTGTTAGCGGTACTGCAGCCAGTGTTGTCCGCATTCACATTGCGCACGCTTGTACAACAACCAGAAGAAGACTCTCTCGCTCCTCGAATCATTGATGTTTACAGAGGAGTCTGGAGGTAAGAAAAGTTACACTTCTGTAAGTTTATTGTTTGACAAACTTTATTGAGTGTAAACTATATTTGACTTTTGAGTGCCGACACAGCAGTAAAGAGAACTCCTGAGACATGGGAGATAACTGACAATGTTTGACAATGACATGTTTTATAAAGCGTTTTTCAACACAATACAGCAGTTAGAGCTAACTTTGGATGAGATATCACCTGCATGTAACGTTTGTCTAAAATAGCCAACAATAGCTGAGCAGCTACATCAACAACTCACATAGCTTTCAACGAGGCCCGCCGTCTCAGCAGGACAACGGCTAAAATAGGGTAACTTATATTAGACAGGATACTGTATGGGTTACTATTACTGTTATTTTGTCGAGTCTTTGCACAAATGTTGGAGTACACAAAGAACATGACCATAACTGAACTAAATTAGTTTTGCATTAGGTTTAGACAACATAAATGTAATATCACTGTATCATTTCAGCGCATCATTGTTTATTTTAATGTTGGTGTCATTCAGAATACCTCCAACATAAAGTTTAGCTCAATATGATGACAGGTATGTAATCTATTAAATTGTTTACTTCTCAGAACTCCAGCTCAGGAGAGTTTCAAGATCCTGTATAGAAGAGCTCTGACAGTGACTCAAGAAGGAGGAGAGCAGGAGCTGGACTTGTCACAGAGGATGACAGACTTAGAAGGGCTGAGCTGACTGCTGCCAGGACAACAGAATGTTGTGTACCTGCCTAAACTGCAGAGTCATGCAAACAGATCTGGAAAAAAAATGCTGCCAAAGGATCCAGCAGGGTGGCTCAGCCAACCACATGGTGTTTTAAATTTTATTTTTTTTATTTTCTTTAAATTGCACGTTTTATACAGTGATTTATTTTTTTATTTTTTTAATATAGCGCTTTTCCCACCTACTATAGTAGGCACTCAAAGCGCTTTACATACATTAAGCTATTTACCAGTGTTACAGCTGGAACACCACTGGAGGCAAGGTAGGTCAAGTGTCTTGCCCAAGGACACAACGACAGTATGTGGGGGAGAGCAGGATGTTATGATGTTTTGGGATGTTTCGAGCGGGGATCAAACCGCCCACCCACCAGTCGAAGGATGGCCGCTCTACCCACTGAGCTACTGCCGTGTTTATGTATATACACATTCTTTCCTGCACATATTTATAATAAAGAAATGTTGCATTGAATCCTTGTCATTTTGTTGCTGCCTTTAGTTTATGTGGCTGAGTCATGTCCTAGAGATAGACAGAAAGCAAGAGAAAAAATAAGTATTGGTGTCATTTTGGCATTAATATGGCATAATATAGAGATATACAGATAGTGTTTGAGAGGCAACACAAATGTCGACAGCAGTGTAGATAAGAGATAACCCTAACCTTGATGTTATGGTGTAAAGCTGATAAATAAAAAAACAGGCCAGACTTCTCCACTGCTGCATATTACCTAAACATTATGGTTGCTGTGGGAGATCGGACTGTGGGCATGTGGCCTACATACCCGTCTCCTGCAGAGTTGTGAAGAATGAATCTTAAGTAAGACGCCCAGATAAATCGCGACCGGCCCAGGAAGATAAACTTTGAATACTACTCTACTGATTTCCGCATTTTACTCATGTAAATTACACCAAAGCAGCAGAGGCGTGCGTGCAAATTATTTCAATCAGTCTGATAATTTACATCGGGAACGGCATACGGCGAAATTCTGCACCAGTAAAGATACGCTGGAGTTCTATTTTTTAAGTGTATACACGTCAATCTATGGAGAAACAGTGGGGAAACACAGGAAATAGACATGAAATGTCAGAATAAAATTCCGCTACACTATTGAAATAAAAGCTCACTAAAAAAAAGTGGTGTTGTAAACCGTGTAAATGTTGCACCAGGGACAACGAAAAGTTATTCTTGAAGTGCAGTCATTCAATTTACTTTAGGCTACAACACCAAACACCCATTTTACAGGACAATGTAAAAAAGGAGAGGAAAAGGAGGAGGCATTAGGGCTCAACTTTGGGTTTAGATAGTGATTAGCCTAATTACAGACAGACAGAGAGACAGAGACATTGTTTGGCTAAGCCCTTTCATCTCCCAAACAGCTCTTTATTTAGTACCACTTCTGAGTTAATTTAATAATGTTTAGCCTGTGTAATTTACGTGAAATATGTGCATACATATCACAAAGAACAAAGTAAAACTATCAAACACTATTAGGCCTAAACGTGTGTATTGAACATCAAAAATACTAAGCAAACCACACTTAACTTACAAAAAAAATAACTTACAAATTCTACATTATGCTTCTATATTGTCTGTTATCAAAATGCATCCAAATGCTACACTGTTTGCGTGTTACTCATCTCGTTTTCTGACCCAATAATTAATTGTGGTGGTCTTTTGAGTGAGAAACATTTACACCAGTAGCTCATTGTGGCATCTCTTCTGTGACATTTGTGCCACCAAGATCCCGTCTTAACCTTCTGTCATTAAGGCAGACAAACTATACAAGAGGCAAAATGACATGAATATGCCCTCGAGTCTACATGAAGTATGCAAGTAGATCTTACCTACAATGTGGACACTGGGCCCTCTGCTCTGTCAGCCAGCGCTGTTATAGAAAGAGATATTAGTTAAATGATAACTGCCAAAGTTGTGTTTCCACATAACATACAATATGAAATTTATGAAGGTGAATGCATGGGCAGTAAAGTAAGAGTGCACTTAGACTAACAGGCTTTGTCATGTGCAAAAACATACAAAGAGCACATAGTTTGTCTATAGGCCACAATAAGTCTTAGGGATGGTCTTACACACGTGGACAAAATTGTTGGTACCCTTCGGTCAATGAAAGAAAAACTCAATGGTCACAGAAAAAAAACTTTATTCTGACAAAAGTAATAATAAATAAAAATTCTATGAATGTTAACCAATGAAAGTCAGACATTGCTTTTCAACCATGCTTCAACGGAATTATTTTAAAAAATACACTCATGGAACAGGCCTAGACAAAATTGATGGTACCCCTAGAAAAGACTGTAAATAATGTGACCAAGTGGACATAATAATTGAAGGTGTGTGCACTAATTACATACCTGCCAACCTTGAAGAAATTTTATGAGTACTACCCCCCCCCGCGCGAGCACCTGACAGCCCACCGTTGCATACACACCTGTGAGAAACCTATGAGACTGTTATTTGTGACAGCTTTTAGGTGCGTTATTGGCAGCGCCACCCTTACATGTTAGCGTAGCCTACATGAACTGAACTGAGGTCGTCACAGCTAGACTGCTTGTTAGGATGTCAATGTAATTTTTAATGTTCATAAATTCAATTACTAATATCCCCAACTAATGGGAAGGATGCCCGGTTTGATAAGCTAGACTATTGACACTATGAACATTTATTTCTCATCATCCTTTTATTTTTAATATAATTATGTTTCTGGGGATGTGGAGCGTTTGTGTGTAACTGAGTTCGTTACCTGCTGCCCCTTGGTGACTAATGTCGACGTCCGTCTTGCAGACGGTGCAGAACGCATGATGAGGTAGCCTGGACATCTGGAGGCAAGGCCATCTCTCACGATAGCGGTCTAAAAATCTTTGCGTTTTTCTAACCTTTTTTTGAGGCGGTTCAGTCATGGCATGAAAGCCTAGGTAGCCTACGTTACCTTTTTCTGGCTAGCTTGAGAGGCACCGTGGCTGAATTTAATTGAGCGCGAAGCTTGTGGATAGGAGGGGCAGGTGGTCGCTCTGATTGGCCGAACGCTTTTCACTGCACTTACTTCGACTTCCTTATGACTTACACACTGTGGATCAGCGGCAGAATCAGCGTAAAAATAGATTGCATAGAAAATGAAATTGGTGAAATGCGAGAAGCAACAAAATGCGTACCTAGAGAGCAGCAAATCGTACGTATGAGTCAAAATGCGTGCCGAGTACGAAAAATGCATACATGTTGGCAGGTATGTAATTAGCATCACAGGTGTGTACAATCTTGTAATCAGTCAGTGGGCCTATTTATAGGGCTTAAGGTAGTCACTGTGTTGTCTGGTGACATGGTATGTACCACACTCAACATGGACCAGAGGAACGAAGGAAAGAGTTGTCGCAGGAGAATAGAGAGAAAATTATAGACAAGCATGATAAAGGTAAAGGCTATAAGACCATCTCCAAGCAGCTAGATGTTCCTGTGACTACAGTTGCACATATTATTCAGAAATTTAAGATCCATGGGACTGTAGCCAACCTCCCTGGACGTGGCCGCAGGAGGAAAATTGACAAATCAAAGAGACGGATAATCCGAATGGTAACAAAAGAGCCCAGAAAGACTTCTAAAGAGATCCAAGGTGAACTCCATGCTCAAGGAACATCAGTGTCAGATCGCACCATCCGTCGTTGTTTGAGCCAAAGTGGACTACATGGGAGACGACCAAGGAGGACACCATTGTTGAAAACAAAATCATAAAAAAGCTAGACTGGAATATGCCAAACTACATGTTGACAAGCCACAAAGATTCTGGGAGAATGTCCTATGGACAGATGAGACAAAAATGGAACTTTTTGCCAAGGCACATCAGCTCTATGTTCACAGACGGAAAAATGAAGCATATCAAGAAAAGAACACTGTCCCTACTGTCAAACATGGAGGAGGCTCTGTTATGTTCTGGGGCTGCTTTGCTGCATCTGGCACAGGGTGTCTTGAATCTGTGCAGGGTACAATGAAATCTGAAGACTATCAAGGGATTCTAGAGAGAAATGTGCTGGCCAGTGTCAGACAGCTTGGTCTTGCATGCTCATGGGTCTTGCAACAGGACAATGACCCAAAACACACAGCTAAAAACACCCAAGAATGGTTAAGAGGAAAACATTGGACTATTCTAAAGTGGCCTTCTATGAGCCCTGGCCTCAATCCTATTGAGCATCTTTGGAAGGAGCTGAAACATGCCGTCTGGAAAAGACACCCTTCAAACCGAAAACAACTGGAGCAGTTTGCTCATGAGGAGTGGGCCAAAATACCTGCTGAGAGGTGCAGAAGTCTCATTGACAGTAATTGTCTGATTGCAGTGATGGCCTCAAAAGGTTGTGCAACAAAATATTAAGTTAGGAGTACCAACAATTTTGTCTAGGCCTGTTCCATGAGTTTATTTTTAAAAATAATTCCGTTGAAGCATGGTTGAAAAGCAATGTCTGACTTTCATTGGTTAAGATTCATAGAATCTTTATTTATTATTACTTTTGTCGGAATAAAGTTTTTTTCTGTGACCATTGACCGAAGGGTACCAACAATTTTGTCCACGTGTGTAGGTCCATGGATGGTTTTTGGTTTGGTACAGTAGAATTAATGGTGCCATTACAAAATTTGATAATAATGACACTATAACAATGAGTTCACTGTACTAAAATGGCCCCCACAGTCACCAGATCTCAACCCAATAGAGCATTCTTGGGACGTGGTGGAACTTTGTGCCCTGGATGTGCCTCCCACAAATCTCCATCAACTGCAAGATGCTATCCTATCAATATGGGCCAACATTTCTAAAGAATGCTTTCAGCACCTTGTTGAATCAAAGTAGAATTAAGGCAGTTCTGAAGGCAAAAGGGGGTCAAACACAGTATTAGTATGGTGTCCCTAATAATCCTTTAGGTGAGAGATAGATATAGCTATATCATGTCTAAGCTCTGTATATTTGAATTGGCTTTCCAGGTTTCAGCAAAACAGCGCACCAAATGAAGCCCAGTTCAATTGGTCACCAAGGATTTCTACCGAGTGGAGGTGTTGTGAATTGTAGAGGTATGAAACTCATCTGCCCAGGATGCTTACCCTTATGCAACTAAAGCAGCAGAGTTTGGAGCAGTGCGGGCAGAGGCGAGCGTCTCTCAGTTTCTCCATGCAGATAAAGCATCGGAACACTTCTGCAATACTCTGCATTAGAGAACATCAGACAACCGTTTAGCACACCATTTATAATACAAATATGTTTTTGCTTTGTGATGAATACCTCAACACTTTGTTCATCCATCTCAGCCAGTTTAGTGTCAAGACAACAATGAAGCAGTTGATCCCGGGATCCTAAATATAAAGAATAAGACTGGAGATTGTCACAGAATAACTACTACAAAGAGTTGCAGTTGTTGCAAAGAGTCTTGATGCCCTTTAGAGACAACAAGCAGGGTTTTAGAATGACTCATAATGTACAACCCTGAACAAAGGTGACCATACGTCTCGATTTACCCGGGACAATCCAAATTTTAAACCCCCTGTCCCCAGTCCCGGTGAATATCTACAAAAACACTCAAATCCTCATTGCAGTGAAGTTAGATTGACACCAATCTAACTTAACTTACTTTCCAAGCAAGGTTCCCTTGTCTTTGTCCAACTACTGTGTCATGGTTGCGGGGAACTCGCGCTGGAAGCTTTGCTCTTAGCACCAAGCATTGACACTTATTGACGGTCAATTAATGACGATCATGGGGAATGGTGTTTGTGAAATAAATTCAATAGCTTCAAGATTAACAAATGTTATTTCTCCAAACCACTTTAAACAAATAGATCTAATCTAGTTGCACCATGCACACTTTTTTTTTTTTTAAGATTTTATTTATATGTAAAATATGGATTATTTTCAATAACTAGGTCACCTGACCTGAAAGCTATGTCAATCCACTTTATATCCATAGTACTAGTCTAGTAGTACCATGCACACCTCTTTTTTCCACCTTTGTCTTTTTATTTTATGTGTCATAGTAATTGTATATTACAATATTATATGCTATCACTTCTGTTCCAGTTCATATGGAACCGGTTTTTAGGTTTAAAAATACACACTGGACACAACATTTTGCAGCAGAGCTAAGAAAACATGTGATCACTAGAATTGTCCCCTAAATAAATTTTAGTCCAGCTGAGGTACATTTTACCCAATGTTAAACAAAATCGATGCAAATTATTTTTTATATCAATCCATAAATGCATGCCCAACCAAAATGTATCAATGTGGTGTGGCCGATATTACCTTCAGATGACTCCGCTGAGGCTCCCACCTGATTCACAAACCGCTGAGGTTTGAAATGTGGGACACTGTGACGAGAGCACAGCTTCTGTCCCAGATCACCAGGGTCGAAGATTCCAAATACTCATAAACAGGCTAGGACACACAGAGGGCTAACAACGCGAACAGCTGCTCTAAATTGATAGTTAACCTAGCTGTAGCTGCAGATTAAGCTTTCAGCATCATCACCACCACCGAACTCCCCTTCTTTTAAAGGCAGCCAGCCTTGAGGTGCGCCCCCTTCTGTTACGGAGAGTTAAGCCGTCTCAAATCCAAATATAGGGACTGAATCCGAAACCGGTTATAAGATAGCTCCTGATTCCTGTTCCTAATCACTGTTTCTTAACCTTTGTGAGCTACGTCATGAGGTCAACATTAAGACATTAGGAGGTGTCTTATTGATAAAGGAAAGGAGCTTCAGTGACCGCGGTGAAGTTGGATTGACGTTGGACGTTGGATATTCGGCTCCGCACTTTCACCAGGAGGCTTAGTTGTCTGTGTCCGACTAGTGTGTCATTATTGCGGGGAACTCACTCTCGAAGCACCGCCCTTAGCACGGAGCAATGAGACTTAGGGACCGTCAATAAATGACAATCACGGGAACGAAGTAAATAAATAAATTCAATAGCTTCAAGATAAACAAGTTTATTTTCACCAAACTACTTTAAAATAAAATCTTTTTTCACTTTTATGTTCTTTTGGATTTTATATGAATTTTATATATACAAATATGGATTTTTTTTCAATAGCTTTCAGGTCATGTGACTTAGTCACTTCAATCCACCTTATATTCATAGTACTAGCCTAGTAGTACCATGCACACCACTTTTTTCCAATTTTATCTTTTTTTGAAATTTATATTATTTTTTATGTACAAAATCAAGGAATTTTTTTAATAGCTTTCAGGTCATGTGACCTAGTCACTTCAATCCACCTTATATTCATAGTACTAGCCTAGTAGTACCATGCACAACACTTTTTTCCAATTTTCTTTTTTGAATTATATATGAATTTTTTATGTACAAAATCAAGGATTTTTTCAATAGCTTTCAGGTCATGTGACCTAGTCACTTTAATCCACCTTATATTCATAGTACTAGCCTAGTAGTACCATGCACACCTCTTTTTTTCCACTTTTGTCTATTTTATGAATTTTGAAATAAAAACTTTTTTTTCAATAGGCACTCATCTCAAATAACTTGATTACTTTAATATATTAGTCTGGCATAATTATTTCAAATTAGTGAAGTGGAAAGGAGGAGTAATGACTCATTCTTTTCAACAGGATCAAAACAGCTGCGGGGTCATAGTTGTAAAGGTTAAATTAGTGTTTTATTGTGTCCTCTAATATTTGATAATATTGTGACAAAACACCTGTTATTAAAGATATTTTTGTTTAGATGGCCAGAGCAATAATGGAGAACTTTCCATTGAACTCCCAAATCCTGTTTAACAAAAAAGTTGCATGGCAAAAGAGCGCATAGAAATGGCTCTTAAAATCCTTCAAGGATCAGGTAAGCAGACTTTATGTACGTGTGGTTCTAAAGCCAAATAAAATAAAGCAAAATTAGTTTTTACAATTACAGTTTTACAATTTTAGTACACTTTTCACACAAATAATGACTTCCAACCAGTCCCACTTTTCTTTGAACTTTTGCTGTAACTTGGCATTGTGGCACAATGGCAACAATTAATTTTTGTTTTATTCTACACCTCTGGGAAAGCTAACCAGTTTGTTTATATCTAATCTAGCCTCTGACCATTGATGACCCTCAAAGGAGTTACGCTACCAGTATATTTTTCTCTTGATCAAAAAAAAACCTTAATACAAAACTAAATGCTACTTTTTAGTGTTTCCAATGGACTCCCGGTGTGCAATGTGTGCAGGCCAAAGAAATCTGCAGGTGCAAGTAGGAACAAGAATAACACTGACTGGGTAAGATAGAAAGACTGATAGATAAAGTGATTAAATTTCCAGATTTACAGTGTTTCTTTATCATACAACAGATGGAGTGTGATAACTGTGACAGATGGTTCCATGTAGAGTGTATTGGGATGGATGATGAAGAAGAGACAATGAAAAATGAATGGAATTGTGCTTTGTGCAAATAAATGTTTACTTTATATGTACATAGCTATTAGTAGTATTAGTAGTAGTAGTTAAATTACACTTTCCTGTTTATTTCATAAATGGATATAGCTAAGCAAGAAGAAATCTTTGCAAACTGCTAAAAGACTTATCTTGTAAATACTGTGTTGGTTATATAAAAGGTTATATAAAAAAAGTGTAAATAGTAAAACCCTCAAATGTGTGTGTGTGTGAAAAGTATCTGATGCCTTTGGAATTTCTCATTTCTGCATAAAATCACCATCAAATGTGATCTGATCTTTGTCAAAATGACACAAATGAAAAAACAGTGTCTGGTTTAACTAAAACCACCCAAACATTTGTAGGTTTTCATATTTTTAATGAGGATAACATGCAAACAATGACAGAAGGGTGAGGAATAAGTAACTGAACCATCACATTTAATATCTGGTTGCCCCTCCTTTGGCAGTAATAACTTCAACCAGACGTTTCCTGTAGTTGCAGATCAGCCTGGCACATCGATCAGGATCAATCTTGGACCATTCTCTTTACAAAACTGCTGCAGTTCAGTCAGATTCCTGGGATATCTGGCATGAATCACTGTCTTGAGGTCATGCCACAGCATCTCAATGGGGTTCAAGTCAGGACTTTGACTTGGCCACTCCAGAACGTGTATTTTGTTCTTCTGCAAAACATCCTGATAAACTTTCGAATTAATTTTTCCATTAATGATTGCAAGTTGTCCAGGCCCTGAGGCAAAACAGCCCCAGACCATGATGCTCCCTCCACCTGCTTCACGGTGGGTGTGAGCTGTTCCATTTTTCCTCCAATAATGATGTTGTGTGTTCCTCCCAAACAGTTCAACTTTTGTTTCATCAGTCCACAAAATATTTTGCCAGAAGTTCTGTGGACTGTCCAAGTGCCTTTTTGCGAACATTAAACCTGCAGTAATGTTTTTTTTAGACAGCAGTGGCTTCCTCCGAGGAGTCCTCCCATGAACACCATTCTTGGCCAGTGTTTTACATAAAGTCGATGTAAGCACAGAGATATTGGACTGTGCCAGTGATTTCTGTAAGTATGAGTATTCTGCGCTGAACTCTTGTTATTTTTGGTGGATGGCCACTCTTTGGGAGAGAAGCAACAGTGCCAAACTCTCTCCATTTGTAGACAAATTCTCTAACTTGTAACCTTTCCCGGCTTTATACAAATCAACAATTCTTAATCGCAGATCTTCAGAGTGCTCCTTTGAGCGAGCCATGGTGCACATCAGACAAATGTCCTTGAAAATCCTTAATTTTGTACATAAAAATTTATATAAAATTAAAAAAAAAAAGTAGAAAAAAAGTGCTGTGCATGGTACCACTAGGCTAGTGCTATGAATATGAAGTGGATTGAAGTGACTAGGTCACATGACCTGAAAGCTATTGAAAAAAATCCTTGAATTTGTACATAAAAAATTCATATAAAAATCAAAAAAAGATACAATTGGAAAAAAAGTGGTGTGCATGGTACTACTAGGCTAGTACTATGAATATCAGGTGGATTGAAGAAACTAGGTCACATGACCTGAAAGTTATTGAAATAAATCCTTAATTTTTTATATAAAAAATTCATATAAAATTAAAAAAAAAGATAAAATTGGAAAAAAAAGTGGTGTGCATGGTACCACTAGGCTAGTACTATGAATATAAGGTGGATTGAAGTGACTAGGTCACATGACCTGAAAGCTATTGATAAAAATCCTTGATTTTGTTCATAAAAAAAATCATATAAAATAAAAAAAGAAAATTGGAAAATAAGTTGTGTGCGTGATAATACTAGGCTAGTACTGCTAGGCTAGAAGTGGATTAAAGAAACTAGGTCACATGACCTGAAAGCTATTGAAAAAAATCCATATTTGTATATATAAAATTCATATAAAATCCCAAAAAACATAAAAGTGAAAAAAAAGTGGTGTGCATGGTGCCACTAGATTAGATCTATTATTTTAAAGTAGTTTGGTGAAAATAAATTTGTTTATCTTGAAGCTATTGAATTTATTTATTTACTTCGTTCCCGTGATCGTCATTTATTGACGGTCCCTAAGTCTCATTGCTCCGTGCTAAGGGCGGTGCTTCAAGAGAGAGTTCCCCGCAATAATGACACACTAGTCGGACACGGACAGCCTCCAAGCGTCCAACGTCAATCTAACTTCACCGTGGTGCTTTAGTGGTGTTTCCACAATCCGACTCCACCATGTATATAAATATGGATAAAATGTTCCCATTGCTCCCACCATTCACCAATATTGGCCATACCACCAATAAACTCAGAAAGCTTGATTCTTTTTATAGACTTTTTTAGAGTGTTTGACCTTTTTCCAAAAACGGCACAGATTTTGTAAGGTTATTAAAATGTTTTTCAATCAAATGCATAGCTATGTTTCTATGATCCCAGGTATAACCCTAAGAATAAATATTTATTTTGAAATTAGACAAGGATGCCTCATATCCCCTTGACTGTTTATACTATGTACAAAGATAATGACTTACCTCATCATCTGTGATGACTTACTTTATTCCTTGTCTGACACATCCAGTCTTTAAAGGAATAAACATTTTGGACTCAGAATTTAGGTCAATCTGGAGTAATACAGTAAAAAAAAAAGACAAATAAATTTTTGATCGATGTTTTTATTTATTTATTTTAAGAAAAGGAATAGATGTGTTTTCAGGCATTTTTTTAAAGATGGCTACAGAATCTGCTGATCTTGTAGCAGCAGGTAGATCATTCCACCAATGTGGAACAGAGCCAGAGAAGTGATTATTTTCCTTTTTGGGATGGTACCACCAGACGTTGTTCATTTGCAGAGCGCAGGGACCTGGTAGGAACATACAGTCAGTCCATAAATATTGGGACATCGACACAATTCTAATATTTTTGGCTCTATACACCACCACAATGGATTTGAAATGAAACGAACAAAATGTGCTTTAACTGCAGACGTTTAGCTTTAATTTAAAGGTATTTACATCCAAATCAGGTGAACGGTGTAGGAATTACAACAGTTTAAAATGTTAAACTTTTTTACCCTTAAGATGGCAATAAGCTTAAATCTGCATGTGAGAATAAAGCATCATAAACCTTTCTCTCAGTTTGTTCTAATCACAAAACAGTGCTCTAAAACTAACTTACAAACATATTTAAGTGTCACTCGTCTAATCACAGTAATGTCCTGGCTTTAGATCAACTACATTTTAAAAATAAGAACATGATAACCACATTTTACTGTCTTCCTGAACAGTTAAAATTATGCCAACAAATCTTTATATGGGACTTCCCTAGATCTAACATGAATCTAGAAATATTCCTTAAAATACAAAATACATACTTTTCTGTCACAGGTTTTAACTGCTTTAGTAATAGCAGTATGTAGGGCCTTTCTGTGTGGAGTTTGCACATGCCTGTGTCTGCGTAGGTTTCCGGGTACTCCGGTTTCTCCTACCACTAAAGACCACCCAAACACACATGGGGCCAGGACTCCCCTGCAAAAGAGATTTGTGAAGTGGGACTATCCTGGATAAATTAAGGTTAAAAAAAAATGTAATAGCCTTGTGATCTGTTGGCATAGCTCTTAAGATAAGCTATTAAAATATCCCAGTGTTTTTTGTGCAAAACTTTCTAAGCAGCAAAGAAAAAAGACAGAGCTAACAGCGCTAGCAGATCTTCTTCTTCTTCTTCTGGGTTTATCAGCAGCTGGCATCCACTAAGTTGCATTACTGCCACCTTAAGGTTCCTATCACATTCTTGTAATTTCTGCTTCTTTAATCAAGTCCAGTCGGTACTAAAAAGCGAAATATTGCTTTCCTACCTTGCTCACTCTTCCTATTCTCCATATTGGGAGTGTCAGATAAACGTTGAATAACATTTGTTATTCAACGTTTTTCGACACTCCCAAGTTCTTCTAGTTGATCTAACATACTTTTTCTTTCTTCTATGTACTTTGGACAGAATAAAAGGACATGTTCTAATGTCTCTTTCTCCCAACACTGTTCACAGAACACTGTGGGATGTTTCCCAAGAAGATTTAATGTGATATTTAGACAGCTTTGCCCATTATGCTTAAGATTACTTACTGCGTCCCCTTATTTCCTCTCCATCTAGGAACCCAGACCCTGTTCTACTTCGTGTGTGCGTAGCCCAAGTGTTTACCTCTCTGGCGCCAGCCAGCCCTCTGAGATAGATCAAGGCACTCACTGTGCCAATCATGCCAACGCCCTGGCACAACCTCAGGGTCTATATAAACCCCCTCGCCTAACGCTCTTCCCTTTTCTCTCTCAGCTCCTTTGAAATCACTAAAAGAGCAAAGATCATACTCACAAGAAGTAAAAAAAAAAAAATGGATTGTGCCCGAGATTTGGCACCCACCGGTGTCGGGCACCCCCGCTTATGTTGTTCCTGCTGTGCCCTGCTGCTGCCTAAGGACGGCTACGACTGCTGCTTCACCAACCTCGGACAACGACATCAGCTTCAGGGGTCTTCCTGCCCAACCTGCCTCGGTCTCCTCTGAGGTAGGATAGGGCTCCCAAGGAGCCCTATCCTACCTCAACTGGACTGTGCAGCGGGAAGCGAGGACAGGGAAAGGCGCGGTGATGATGCAGGCTTCTCTTATACTGGATTCTCCACCCATGACCTTCAGCCGGCTCATTGGTATCCGCTAGAGGCTAGACGACCTGCCGCAGCTGTTCGCCTCAGCTGCGGAGTGTATGGGAACCCCGCTCTCGCCCCAGCCGCTTGAGACGACTTGCTGTTTGGTCGGGACATCCAGTCTCTTGTAGACCGGCTGCAGTCAGCCTTCAAAACGTCTCAGCAGGTCACTTCTCATCTCCAGCCAAGACGGGAGTGTTACGGTGTGTGGTGTTTGGGGAATCCCGGGAGCGAGTTAGGGTCCACCCAACGGTTGCCGCTGCTGACCCTATTCCTGTGTCTTGCAGCGCAGGGAAGGGAAACTCCAAGAGAAGAGAAAACATTCAACAAGGGAGGGGCGCTGGCTCAACCCGCTCTTTTGTTACTTCCTCGAATGAGAACTATGTCATTAAAGGCAATAGGGTCCGTTATTTCTTATTAAAAGAACTTCTGGGTCATTCCCTCTCTCTACTGCCCGCCCCCAACCACCACGCCGATTGTGCTAGGCTCGGATGGGACCGCATGCCTACAGCTGTACCGATGCCCTCCATGCTCCCAGGAGAGAGGGGGTCAAGAGGCGCTCTCCTATAACTCAAGCACCGCTGGTAAACGGCCCAGGTTCCACTCCACAACTGCTAGAGGCAGAGTGCACTCCCCGGCCACACAGGCAGCTCCTGGGGCTGTCCCCCCTGGAGGGGTGGGGCCACGCCTTCAACGATGGGGCCCCGCACCCCGCCTCCTCCCATGGTTTTGGGACCAGGGGGGTTTGAGCTCAGATAGCAGCCTACTTCCAGCCACCCACACGACCCCAGCAATCAAAAATTCACTTCCCCAGAGTTGTCAAGCACCAACAACATAGCTCTAGAGACCAGCACCATCTGTTTGTGATGGTTTAAATAGCAGAGCAAAGCTGGCGTTTGGTCATGCCTCCAGATGACACGCAAATAAACCAACAAAACCAAAGTGTTACTAGACGCGACTGCACCACGTGCATCACCATGCAGAAAAAGACAAGAATCAAATTCACTTACACAGTTCTGTAGGCTTCAGTTGCTAAGTTGCTTCTTCGTTTGTAGCCCCATTTTTTGACTTAGAACTTCTCCAGAGATAGAAATAGTTGTTTTCTTTTGCGCTTAAATACACTTCACTTTGCACATCGGTGTCGCTCTCGTCCCTGTGTTTTTTTAAACCACATGCGTGCTGACTTCTTTATTAGCCCTAATAAAGTCCCCTGACGTGGCACTTTCATGGCTTTTTAACCTATTACATCTCACACGCTAATCTAGGTTCTTTTGAGGGGAGTTTTTAAAGCGTTCTTTTCCTTCTTACTCCTCCGCGTCTGGAATGCTTTTTCAAACAGAAAGAGAACCACTTTCTCTCAGATCCTCTCCTGGCTCTGGCTCGCCAAATGTCATGTCTGACACTGAACCCCCAGCCGTCAGAACACTTTTGTACAATAACTCATGAGCAGACAACGAGTTGATTGCCATAGAGTCTTTATTGTAACGACCAAAAAATGACCCAAGTAGACTATCCCCATCTCTGATAAAGGTCTGCACATTAAACTTGGGTTTTTATACATTTTTCAAATGACAAATGAAAAGCGCTTCGTCCTGGTTGTGACTGTGACAGTTGAAATAGCTGTTTATGAAGTACAAACTGTTTATGAAGTACAAACCTGCGTATCTCAGCGGTGGCTCTCCTCTGCCCAGAGCTTCAGTGCTAAAATCTGGCTCGCATCACGGAGCAAATCCGCTGATCTCAGTGTGCAGCCCACGAGTTTTAAACAGCTTCACTTTGGCTGCTTCAGAGTAAAAGTTGCAGCTTCAAATGTTTCATCCTCAGTGTGATTGGATTTTTTTCTTTCAGCTACAAATGCATACTACAATGAAGGAGGCACAGTACATTGTGTCTAAAGTGTGTTAATTTTAGATATTTTGTGCAGGAGGAGATGAATCATTAGAACTGTTTCTCAAGACTTAGCTGAATGACACCAATCAAACTTTTTCAAATTATTGCAGTTCAGTGCTTATGCGCTCTGTTGTAGACCGTTTACAGCTAATGTTCAGCCGAACAGGTAACAAGTCAATTAAGTATTTTTAACACCCCCTACTCAAAATACATTCCTGCGGCTATGCATGCAATAGTTCGACTGTGCACTGATGTTTGCCCCCCAGCACAAATCTCAAAGTCTGCCTGTGTCATACACAGGTGCTGGTCATATACTGTAATTAGAATATCATCAAAAAGTTAATTTAGTTCACTAATTCCACTCAAAAAGTGAAACATGTATATTATATTCATTCATTACACACAGACTGATATATTTTAAATGTTTATTTCTTTTAATTTTGATATTTATAACTGACAACTAAGGAAAATCCCAAATTCAGTATCTCAGAAAATTAGAATATTAAGAAAAGGTTCCCCTGGTGTTAAGACCCCTGGTGCCACACTCTAATCAGCTAATGAACTCAAAACACCTGCAAAGGCCTTTAAATGGTCTCTCAGTCTAGTTCTGTAGGCTACACAATCATTTACATTTACATTTAGTCATTTAGCAGACGCTTTTATCCAAAGCGACTTACAAGTGAGGATAACAATGGAAGCAATTTTAACAACACAAGGTACAAAAAGCATAAGTGCACAAAAAACTAGTCAGTTTAAACCCAGCGCAGTATACAATGCTAAGGATAAGATATATATATATATATATATATATATATATTTTTTTTTTTATAGAAAGGAATCGATAGAAAGGAAGTAGGACTCAGTGTTTGTCAGTCAGGTGTTGACGGAAGAGATGTGTTTTCAGGTGTTTTTTAAAGATGGCTACAGAATCTGCTGATCTTGTAGCAGCAGGTAGATCATTCCACCAATGTGGAACAGAGCCAGAGAAGGTACGTGAGAGTGATTTTGTACCTTTTTGGGACGGTACCAACAGACGTTGTTCATTTGCAGAGTGCAGGGATCTGGTAATTGTCTGGTGACAATCATGGGGAAGACTACTGACTTGACAGTTGTCCAAAAGATGACCATTGACACTTTGCACAAGGACGGCAAGACACAAAAGGTCATTGCAAAAGAGGCTGGTTGTTCACAGAGCTCTGTGTCCAAGCACATTAATAGAGAGGTGGCGAAGGGAAGGAAAAGATGTGGTAGAAAAAAGTACAAGTAATAAGGGATACAAGGGATAACCGTACCCTGGAGAGGATTGTGAAACAAAACCCATTAAAACATGTGGGGGAGATTCAGAAAGAGTGGACTGCAGCTGGAGTCTATGAGAGGCCGCTTGAGACAAAACCCATTGAAACAGTTGCAATACACATTGAAACACTTGCGTGTACATGTGAAACAGTTGCAATACACATTGAAACACTTGCAATACACATTGAAACACTTGCAATACACATTGAAACACTTGCGTGTACATGTGAAACACTTGCAATACACATTGAAACACTTGCAATACACATTGAAACACTTACAATACACATTGAAACACTTGCGTGTACATGTGAAACACTTGCACGTACATGTTGCGTACATGGAAAACACTATTTCTGTGCATATATGAAAGACATGCGGTTACATATAAACTCTGCCTTTAATTGCCCACGTACTGTTGTACCTGCACAAATACTGCACTTTCAAACATTCTTGCGTGTAAGACAGCATATATATTTTCAGTGTGTCCGGAAGTCGTTTCATTGCAACCGGAAGTTAGAGCTCAAATTCTCCACTTAGGTCCAGACGCGTGACCATGGTCACGCGTCTGGACCTAAGTTAATTACGGCGGTCAAGCCATCCCCGTTTCGCAAAACACCAGTCCTCCCGACGTCCTCCCGAACTGATGAATGTTCGTTTTTTACATTTTTCAACTTACAAAGAATCTGATGTAGCATTTCAAAATAAAAGCCCCCTGAAAATTCATAATTTTCTTTAATATTTCACCAACTTTACATTTGATTTTATAGAAAACTGATTTTCAGAAGGCTTTTATTTTGAAATGCTACATCAGATTCTTCTGAAATTTCCTGGAGAGCAACAGGAGGTCCTCTGCTACACACCAGAAGTGGAATGACCCTTTGGCAATTAGTAGTTTTCTATAAAATCAAATGTAAAATGGGTGAAATATTAAAGAAAATTATGAATTTTCAGGGGGCTTTTATTTTGAAATGCTACATCAGATTCTTTGTAAGTTGAAAAATGTAAAAAACGAACATTCATCAGTTCGGGAGGACGTCTAGGCGCTGTTTCCTTGCATTACCGTAAAACAGCTAATACGGGAGCACTCCGACATAAAGACGGGGCTGGCTTGACTGGTGTTTTGTGAAACGGGGATGGCTTGACCGCAGTAATTAACTTAGGTCCAGACGCGTGACCATGGCCGTCTATAGGCTACGTGGAGAATTTGAGCTCTAACTTCCGGTTGCAATGAAACGACTTCGGACACACTGAAAATATATATGCTGTCTTAGAATGTTTGAAAGTGCAGTATTTGTGCAGGTACAACAGTACGTGGGCAATTAAAGGCAGAGTTTATATGTAACCGCATGTCTTTCATATATGCACAGAAATAGTGTTTTCCATGTATAACATGCGTGCAAGTGTTTCACATGTACAATTGTTTATGTGTTTCACATGTACACGCAAGTGTTTCAATGTGTATTGCAAGTGTTTCAATGTGTATTGCAAGTGTTTCAATGTGTATTGCAAGTGTTTCACATGTACACGCAAGTGTTTCAATGTGTATTGCAAGTGTTTCAATGTGTATTGCAAGTGTTTCAATGTGTATTGCAACTGTTTCACATGTACACGCAAGTGTTTCAATGTGTATTGCAAGTGTTTCAATGTGTATTGCAACTGTTTCAATGGGTTTTGTCTCAAGCGGCCTCTCATAGGAGTCAGTGCTTCCAGAACCACTACGCACAGACGTATGCGAGACATCAGCGTTAGGCTTCCCGCCGTCACTTTGTTTGTCTGCCGGTGGACGAAGGACGCATCCCGGTGAGGAATCTCTCCTGGCATTGTCCCAAAGTTACGTATTTATTATTTCTTAAACATTGTCAACACTTTAACTGTGCACCACACCTCATTCATTGTTATACTGATTATATTTCTGCTAGAGGTTAGTACTAGAGTTGCTGTCGTTTTGTAAACAGGGCATTTTTGTTTGTGCTAGCTAGCATTTAGCTAAAATGCTAGCGGGTTTTTAGCAATTGAGTTAGCGCTTAGCATACCTCGATTGTTGTGTTCGTTACTGTTTTCTTACTGGTGGTTAGTCTTGTTGTGTGTTCTGAGTTTTCCCTGTAACTTGTGATTGTACTGCTGTGTGTGTGTGTGTGTTAGAATTTATCATTGTGAGTTGTGACTTAGCTGTACCTACACTAGCTTAGCTAAGCTTTTTCTGTGTTGTTTGCATCTGCTTGGGGCAATGGATTGCCATTATTGTTCGGTATTACTAAACAGATTGTCTCTATTAGAGAGACGTGTTTGTGAGTTATAGCAGCTAGATCAGCATAGACAGGGTTTGGTTACTTTAGATGTGTCAGGGTTTCCGGATAGTATCAGATGCAGGTCTGATAGCAGTCCTGCTAGCGTTAGCTCCAGGACTGACTGACAGATGTTCTTCCTAATTTAACTCCACCCGGAAACTCAATAGAAGCCTACACAAAGGAGGTCCATGCAACCCTCTCGGCCATCACTGACTCAGTGGCACCCCTCAGGACAAAGCCCAGACCAACCAGATGACCTACACCATGGTATAACGAGGAAACCCGGGCTTTAAAACAGGCCTGCAGGAGTTTTGAACGCATATGGCGCAAGTCAAAAACTAATCTAAATTATCAAAAGTGCTGTTTGTGTGTAAACACCTATAAGCACGCCCTCAGCACTGCAAAGACGGCCTTTCTCATCTCTAATCAGAGAAAACCGGCATAACCCCAGGTTTCTCTTTGGGACAGTTGCTAAACTAATCCAACCAAGAACAACTGAAGACTCCTCTCCCTTTAGTGCACAAGACTTTTTAGATTTCTTTACATAAAATTGAAGATATCAGGGATAATATTTTGGTTTTGTCTTCCTCAGCTCCGGGTCCCATTCACTTGGATCCACTGACCTCTCGTCTCTCAGTCCTAGATCCTGTATCCCTCGATGAGCTGACAAAGGTGGTTTCTTCATGTAAAGCAACTACGTGCCTTCTGGATATCCTGCCAGCAAACCAGCTTAAAGAACTGTGGCCCTATGTAGGGCAAATTATGTTAAACATTATAAACTTGTCCCTGTCTACTGGCACCGTTCCTTCCCTCTTCAAACAGGCTGTGGTCAAACCCCTACTCAAAAACCTACTCTGGATCCTGGATGCCTAAATAATTACCGTCCTGTCTCCAATTTACCTTTTCTATCTAAAGTCCTCGAAAAAGTGTTAAAACAACTTACTCTATAGCTATCGGAAAATGACCTCCTCGAGCCGTTTAAGTCTGCATTTAGGGCCTCTTATTCCACTGAAACAGCTTTAGTTAAAGTGACTAACGATCTCCTCCTTCAGATTGACGAGGACTCATCGGCTCTACTGTTATTGCTAGATCTCAGCTCTGCATTTGATACGATTGATCATGCAGTGCTAATCAACAGACTAAAGGATGTGTTTGGCATCTCTGGCTCTGCTCTTGCTTGGTTAGAATCCTATCTGTGTGATAGGTCTCATTTTGTCTCTTTTAATAAATCCTTCTCCTCCACGGCACCAGTGAAATTCAGTGTGCCACAAGGGTCTGTGCTTGGTCCCATACTTTTTCACTATATGTTACACCAGCCTTTCTCAAAGTGGGTGCCGCGGCACACTGGGGTGCACCCTGACTGTGTCAGGGGTGCCGCCAAAAAATTTCGTAGGCAAAAAAAAAAAAAAATATGCTTTCGTGTTGGCTTGCACTGAGCCAGAGACAGGCGCGCTCAGAGCTGTCATATATCACAACTTTTCTAAACTGCCCCTGCGGGCGCGATGGCGCGCCCATCGTGCATACAGCTCAACTAACGCGATCGTTATAAAGGTGTTTAAACGACAAAACACTTCCACTAGTACAGGGAGCGACTGAGGACTGTGGACCAGGAGCTCCGTGTCTGCCTCTCATCCATACCTGCCAGGATAGGGCGGCTGTGTGCGTCGCACCAGGCTCACGTCTCTCATTGATTGTGGTCACCCCCACCCCCGGCTTGTGTGAGCGCGTATGTGCGCTGCATGCGCGCATGTAGATCTTTCTCTCGTTGCGGATTATTTTTTTGTGTGTGTGGGTGTGTGTGCATGCGCATATAGCACGGATGAAAACAAGCACTATATGGAAAAACATTCCTGCTTATCTCTGTTGCATGGAACATGGATCTTTTCTTATCGTATTGTATCTGATTTTATTTATTTTTGTTATGTCTGCCCCTTTTTATTTTATTTTAACTGCATCCTGCACTTCAGTTTAGTTCTCCTGGTCAGGATTTGTTGTTGGGTTCTTGTATTGTGCAGTCCACCTCTTACGGTTTTATGGCATTTGTGTCTCTAATTAATTATTTTGTGAATTACTTTGCAAACCTGTGTTTTTAAAGGTGCTATAAAGTTGCTATAAAGTTGTTATTATTATTGTTATTTACAGTTCGTATTATGCTCTGTTCATTACTGTCCTGTCTAAATAAACAGGACATTTGCATTTAAATTTGGGTTATGCAGTGTTTTTAAATTATATTTTAAACTGGGGTGCCTTCACATTTTATGCATTTTTGAAAGGTGCCCTGACTGAAAAAAGTTTGAGAAAGGCTGGTCTAGAGGCCTGCCTCGTTTCAATTAAAACATGGATGTCTCAAAACTCCCTCCATTTGAACTCGGATAAAACAGAGCTCTTGTTAATTGGTCCTGCCAGTCATCGGCACAAGTTCAACAATCTTACTGTCTCGATCAACAACTGTGTGTTGGAGCACGGCAACACTGTGAGGAACCTTGGTGTCATTTTTGACTCTACACTATCTCTGCAGCAGTACATTAGTGAGGTCACTAAACTAGGCTTTTTTCACGTGAGGAATATCTCAAAAATTCGCTCCTGCCTCTCTTTAGCTGATGCTGAAATTGCTGAAATAAAATGCTACCTATTACAGTTTGTTTTTTTTTCTTCTCTTTTCTCCCTCCTCCTAAGGGTGGACGCAAACCTCTGACCTGCTGGGTGATGTGTCCAAAGTTATGTTCTCTGATGAAAGTCAATTTAGCATTTCCTTTGGTAATCAGGGTCCCAGAGTCTGGAGGAAGAGAGGAGAGACACACAATCCATGTTGCTTGAGGTCCAGTGTAAATTTTCCACAGTCAGTGATGGTCTGGGGTGCCATGTCATCTGCTGGTGTTGGTCCACTGTGTTTTCTGAGGTCCAAGGTCAACACAGCTGTATACCAGGAAGTTTTAGAGCACTTTATAATTCCTGCTGCTGACCAACTTTATGGAGATACAGATTTCATTTTCCAACAGGACTTGGCACCTGCACACAGTGCCAAAGCAACCAGTACCTGGTTAAAGGACCATGGTATCCCTGTTCTTAATTTGCCAGCAAACTCACCTGCCCTTCACAAAGTCTAAGGGGTATTGCCATACTCAACAATGCAGAAGAGCTGTAGGCCACTATCAGAGCAACCTGGGCTCTCATAACACCGACTCCATGCCACGCCTCATTGCTGCAGTAATTCAGGCAAAGGGAGCCCCAACTAAGTATTGAGTGCTGTACATGCTCATACTTTTCATCTTCATACTTTTCAGTTGGCCAAGATTTCTAAAAATCCTTTGTATTGGCCTTAAGTAATATTCAAATTTTCTGAGATACTGAATTTGGGATTTTCCTTAGTTGTCAGTTATAATCATCTAAATCAAAAGAAATAAAAAATTGAAATATATCAGTCTGTGTGTAATGAATGGATATAATATACAAGTTTCACCTTTTGAATAGAATTAGTAAAATAAATCTACTTTTTGATGATATCCTAATAATATGACCAGCACCTTGATTGATCCTAGATACCCGTTTACACTGGTTGTAGCTGTAGATACACATTTACACTGGTTGTAGCTGTAGATACACGTTTACACTGGTTGTAGCTGTAGGTACACGTTTACACTGGTTGTAGCTGTAGATACACGTTTACACTGGTTGTAGCTGTAGGTACACGTTTACACTGGTTGTAGCTGTAGATACACACTAAACCGCTCATACTATCATCACATCTACCTGTTACAGTTTGTTTTATTCTCTCTTTTCTCCCTCCTCCTAGGGTGGACACAAACCTCTGACCTGCTGGGTGATGTGAGGTGTGAGGGCCCCACCCCATCTGTCATCTACCTTGATGTTGGCTGCGGCCCATTCACTATTGCACACTCAGAGTGGACACTGGACACTGCCAATAAATGTTTTTATTTGTGAAAATGTTTGTGTATTTCTATGTATTATTCAACTGTCCTGGACACATTCCTGCAAGGCCTGTCCGTCCTGGGAGTGGATCCCTCCTTCTGTGGTTCTCCCTGAGGTTTCCTTTTTTCCCAGCTGGGTTTTTTTGGAGTTTTTCCTTACCCTGATGGAGGGTCTAAGGACAGAGGATGTTGTCTAGTGCAGTCTGTTAAGCCCTTTGGGGCGACTGTTGTTGTGATATTGGGCTATACAAAAATAAATGTCTTGTCTTGTCTTGTCTTGTCACCTGTTTATGTCAAATAAATGAGGCCCAGATAACACATATACGATTGCTATCTGGCACTCCGGGTCAGCAGATGGCGCTAAAGGACACGGTGTTTATTTTGCATTACCAGAAGAAGACAGCTGAGCTTATGGTGTTGACTGGTGGTGGCGTACTGCTGTGTGTAGGCCATGGATGTATTATAGTTGCGGAAGATGCTGATAACACTATCTTACCTGTATCTGTGGGTGCGTTTCCACAGGTGCTACGCGGCGTTGATCCGGAACACTTTGGCAAGGCTCCACCAGAGCCGCCTCTGCTTCAGCTTCTCTGTGTGCTCCAGCTCGGCCTCAACTACATTACCGCAATATAAGGTCGTTCAGCTCAGGCCCAGTCCACCTCTGAAGGAGCAAGGACTCTTCCTCCAGCTAGGAGATACGGCCGTGTATGTGACCGAACCGCAGGTGGGACATTGGATCTCCACAAATTATTTTACACACTTTTCAGCGGGGTTTAGGTCAAAGTCGTATTTATGCCGTTTAGTTTCCACGTCATAAACGCTTCTGGAACGGTCTGTGACTACAGTACACTCATTCAAGCACATCTTACCCGGACAATGGTTACCTTTTAGACTGTTTTTTTGTCGGGGTTTTTTTTGTAACACGTCACTATGCAACTGATGAAAGATGAAACTGATGTTCGGGGTTCACATTAGCCTGAAGCTAAGCCCTTTGGCATAGCCTAACTTAAATGTAGGCAGGAACTCGATGTAGACAATAGTTTATAGTTTTCATGTGAGGTCAAGTTCTCAGGGAAACGTACCCCCGGAGTTGTAATGGTTAAGCCTACACTTACTGGGCAAGTTATGACTGAGCGTCCGTCTGAGTATGACATCAATAAAGCAAACTTTTGATGAAATGTTTCATGCCAACTCTGAGTCTCAAACTAAAGAAAGTCGCCTAAAGGACAAAAAGAGTTTTAAAAGTAAGAAACACAGTAGCTTAGTTAACATCCATGTATTATCTAAAGACTTTCAAAATTGTTTCATGCTATGAAGGTAGTAAATGAAGCATTGCAGAACTTTTTTTCTCCTTTAAAATATAATCATGGTGTAATGCTTTTATTTAGCTACACTATGGCTGTGTCAGTGCAAGAACAACTGTAAAGATAGGTGTGATTAATAAATACTCAGCAAGATCTGTCATTCTGACTGCTTTTAATGAGACTTTTGTTGCACAGATAACAGTACCAGGTCCGTGTACTTATCAGAGCCTCTTATACTTTTACGTCTTTGAAAATCATCTTATTGTTTCACAGCCTGTGCTTAATTAGTTGAGCTGGAGGTGGGGGAACACAGAGAGAATATTTAAGGGAAGTAATCCCCCATCATTGAGAAAAAAAAGTTTAGAGGAATATATGTTGTTATGAAGACTGCATATAGATTTTTTTATAAGTGATGCCAGGTGGGGGATTCAGTTCCCCCACAAATTAAGGAATAGCACTAATTTATGTCAGAGCTTCTTCTGATTTTCTGTGCTTTTTTACGTCTCCAGGCATGTGGCGACCTTAGCAAATGGACAGTGTTGTTTGGCTCCTCTCCAGTTTGTGCTCCATGTAGTGAGAACATTTCATTCTTCATAGAAGCTACAGGACACGGAGTGGGCTGTGTCTCTCCACGTGAAACAAATAAGAAAGTAGGCATCCAAAATTTTCATATTTTTAAAAAGTGTTATACTTCAGACTTTATGCACTTTGAACCTTGAACAAAATAACTTTTTAGATAGAGAGATGTTTGTACCAGAAAGTAGTTTATATAATCAACCGTATAGACCCATGTTAGGAGAAAAATATGCTATTTGACAGACATTAATCATTCATGTGAACACCTGTTGGTGCTATATGCACGTATTATGCTCAATACTGGACACCGGAGTATGGCTGGGTGATATGGACTAACGTCTCCACTACCAGTGTGTGACTGTGGAGTGAATGAATAATGAACTCTGTAAAGCGCTTTGAGAGCCTTGAAACGTGCTATATAAATCCATTATTATTATTATTTAAAATTATATCTTGATATATTAATTCATATCCCAGTATACACTGTGTGCACAATATTTAGGCAAGTGATTATTTTGACCATTTCATCCATAATTTACAACTCCAAGCTGTATAAACTTCTTTCCTTTCTTATTGGATTTAATGCAAATCAGGTGATGTGTATTTGTGTAACGAGGAGGGTGTGGCTTAAGGAGATCAATACCCTATATCAAGGTGTGCAAAATTATTAGGCAGATTCTTCTCCTCAGAAAAAATGGCCCAAAAAAGAAATTTAACTGACTCTGAAAAGTCAAAAATTGTAAAAAGTCTTTCTTAGGGATGCAGCACTCTTGAAATATCTAAGATATTGGGGTGTGATCACAGTACCATCAAACGTTTTGTAGCAAATAGTCAACAAGAAACGTTAAGAAGAAAAGACCGCCAAAGATTTGCGAAGAATCAAACCTGAAGCTACCAGAAACCCATTATTCTCCAGTGCTGCCATATTCCACAACTGCAACCTACCTGGAGTGTCAAGAAGTACGAGGTGTTCAGTTCTCAGAGACATGGCCAAGGTAAGAAAGGCTGAAAAACCCGACTACCTCTGAACAAGACACATAAGTTGAAACGTCAAGAATGGGCCAAGAAATATCTGAAGACAGATTTTTCAAAGGTTTTGTGGACTGATGAGATGAGAGTGACTCTTGACCGACCAGATGGATGGGCCCGTGGTTGGATCAGTAACAGACACAGAGCTCCACTTCGACTCTGACGCCAGCAAGGTGGAGGTGGGGTACTGGTATGGGCAGGTATTATTAGAGATGAGCTAGTTGGGCCTTTTCGGGTTGGACCAGGAAAAAGTCTGCATCTTTCAAGAAGACTTTGATTTTTATGCAAGACAATGCTCCATCACATGCATCAAAGTTCTCCACTGCGTGGCTGGCCTGTAAAGGCCTTTAAAGATGAAAAACTAATAACACAGCCCCCTTCTTCACCTGACTTAAACCCCATTGAGAACTTTTGGGCCCTTCTTAAGCAGGAAATTTACAGTGAAGGTAAACAGTACACCTCTCTGAACAGTGTCTGGGAGGCTGCGGTTGCGGCTGCACAAAAAGTTGAGTCTGACCAGATCAAGAAACTGACCGTGAATGTAAGGCTTGTGACTGTTATAAAAAAAAAAGCTGAACAGTACATATTTAGGGTTGTTTCAATCAAAACACGTCAGTTTCAGTCCTCTAGATTTATCAACATTTAGTTGTGCGTACACCAGGATTGTCCTGGTATGCACGGTTTCATAAATCCCCCCACGCACTTTGTCGTATGACTTTTACGCACAGTCTTTATGCAACTTTAAATTAGGGCCACTGAGAGTAAAGAGCATGGGTGTCCAACTTAAAGTTATGTACAGGTTCATGAAAAGATATTTAACAGTGAAGAAATCTAATAAAATAAAAAAGCAAAGGTATGTATTTATATATTTTAGTTTAAGAGTCTAGAGTGGAAGAGGCAACTCCAATGGCAACAAAGCTCAAGATCGTTAAGGCAGTGCTGGAAAATTAGGGTGGCCACACCAAAGTTTGACACCCAATTTGGATATTTTCACTTAGAGGTGTACTCACCTTTGTGGCCAGTTATTCGAGTTATTTTGAGGGGACAGCAAATTTACACTGTTATACAAGATGTGCACTTACTACTTTACATTGTAGCAAAGTGTCTTTTTTCAGTGTTGTCACATGAAAACATGTCACATTTATATATTTATAAAAAATGTGAGGGGTGTACTCCTGTAAGATAATGTAAGTAGCCTTTGGTGCAGAAAGACTGAACACACTTCTACACTCGCACTGAGTGTAGCTCAGAGGAGCAGAGGGAGAGCTATGAGCAGTAACACATGCAACATCCTTACTAATAATTAACACTGTGACTGATTTTATTTTAGGCTTTAAAAACTTCCGTCTGCATTTTAAATGAACCAACTTAAAATATTTTATAAACTAACCAACAACAGTGGAGAAAAAAGAAACTTGAGCAGGAGTAAGGTAAAATACTGATCTATTCATCTTATGTATTAAAATTAGGGCTGGGAATCGATTAAAAAAAATTAACTGATTAATTGCACATTTTCTGTAATTAATTGCAATTAATTGTGTTTTCCCCCAAGCTTGTTATCATCAATATTTAAATTAGGGCTGGGCAACGATTAAAATGTTTAATCGCGATTAATCGCACAAAATTTAATAATGAATTCAAAATTAGTGTACTGCATACATTTTAAAAGAACTGCTATATGAACAAAAGTGCAATAAAATTTGGTTTGCACTTTAAACAACACTTTAAACAAATAATGTGCTTTTTACAGCAGTTAAAACATTTCTTGTAAATCTGAACTTAAACATTAATGTAATCAAATTAAATATTAAAACCAAAAATATTTGCCACTGACAGGGCATTAATATTTTGTTTAGTTTGTTATAGAAAAACAAGTTATGTCCAGAGCTTCAATCATAACATTATAACAATATAAACAATATAAATGTCTCTCTTGTGTTTTCATTACAGTCAGAGCATGTGAATGCAGTTCCCGCGCGTTTCACACACCCTCTCCCTTTCACTTGCCAAACTCAAGTGTGCATGGGTAATGTAGTCTCTGCTCTTGGTGGGACGAATTAGGAAGCGTGCATTGTGAAGGGCGCTCTGGAAAGCGGCAGAGCAGGCAAAGGATTAAAACATCTATTAAAACAGATGTCCAAATGAGCGTACCAGTACGCTAAAAGCACGTTCTGGGCGCACGGAGAAGTGGCGGTACTTAAAGCACTGGATGAGGGCGGCTCATACGTGCAGTCATTCGTCTTTCACCATACTAATCGGCCCGGCGTTAACGCGATAAAATAATTGTCGGCGTTAATTCATTAATGCGTTAACGCGATAAAAACGCGTTAACTTGCCCAGCCCTAATTAAAATATAGAGCACTACAAACAGTGCCATGAGCTACAAGTAAAATGATGATTCTGCTGAATCTGACAGATTTATAAATGTGAACTTGTTGCTCAGAAGGTCCTATTATACTGTTCTAATGGTGGCGCAAGAGTAACTTGTTTTTCTAAATCAAACCAGATAAAAGGTCAATGCCCTGGCAGTGGCAGCTTTGGCTTTATTATTAATTTGTGTACATTAATGTTTAAGATGAGATTTACCAAAAATCTTTGAACTGCTGCTGTGTAAAGGGATTATTATTATATACACATAAGGTTTTCTGTGATTAATTGCAATAAAAAAAAAAAAGATTGTTTCCCAGCAATAAAAGTACAATTATTGTACCACATTGTTATGCTGAGATAGCTGTATAAAGTGCAAATAATTGCACTAAACCTGTCAGCAGACAAACAAATATGCCGTGTGTTGTGCGCAGGTACTGAAGTGGTCCGACTACTGCCGGCCTCTAGCCTGTTGTCCCGGGCAGCCATACAGGGCTGTGGCCCAGACCACTGTGGACAACTTCAGTCGTCTGGGTGTTGCTTTTATTGAGGATCGTCTTCAGTTGGATGATGGAATTAAGCCTTCAAAGATAGTCCGTATGTTACCCATTTAATAAATAATAAATAGAAGCCAATATTATTATTCATTTCTATTTAGTTATTGTTTTCTGCTTCAATAATTTGTAGTAGGTTATACGTGGTTGTTGTAAATGGCCAATAGTAGACACAAATCTGCAGCTTTTGCTTTTTATCTCTCCAGTACCAGACAGGTCTACTACTACAGGCCTACTTTTGGAGTTTCTACCTTTTTAAAATCTACATATTTTCTTTAACTGTACAGTGCCATTTACCCCAGTTAGGGTCTATCTATTAAGTTGTCTTGATAACATGTTAGGTTCCCTTTGCTAAAACCATTAATTCCTTTCCTCTACATCAAGGCAACACTGCACAAATAACTACTCAAAGTCTAGACTCTATCGAGTAAACACCATTCCTTTGATATGGCATTGCATGCACCTTAAAAGGCTTTATAATTCTTCAGTGGAAGCATACCAGACTTGTACAGTTGTGCTCATAAGTTTACATACCCTTGCAGAATTTGATTCTTTTGGCCATTTTTCAGAGAATATGAATGAGAACACTCGTAGTTAGTGGTTGGGTGAAGCTATTTATTGTCAACAAATTGTGTTTACTCTTTTTAAATTATAATGACAACAGAAACTACCTAAATTACCCTGATCAAAAGTTCTTAATTCCTTGTATTGCTACCTTTTAACATCAATGGTGAAGCTGCCCATTCTTTTTGGCAAAAAGCCTCCAGTTCCTGTAAATTCTTGGACTGTCTTGCATGAACTGCCCGTTTGAGATCTCCCCAGAGTGGCTCAATGATATTGAGGTCAGGAGACTGAGATGGTTAGTCCAGAATCTTCACTGTACTTTTCCAAAGCCTTTGTAGCTCACAAATCTCCAAAACGTCAGCAATCCAGCTCCATGTTTCACAGTAGGTATGGTGTACTCATATTCTCCTTTCAGTTGACTCCTCTCCAAATGTAGCGTTTATGGCTGTGCCCAAAAGGTTAAATTTTGGTCTTATTACTCAAAATAACTTTGTACCAGATGTTTTGAGGCTTATCTCTGTGCTGTTTGGTATATTGTAAGCAAGATGCTTTGGCATTTGCATAGCGATGGCTCCTTATTGTGCATATTGAAACAGCCACACCACATTTTTCAGTGAGTCCTGTATTTCAGCTGAAGTTATGTGGATTTTTCTTTGCATCCCAAACAATTTTCCTGGCAGTTTTAGCTTGGTTTGGTTTCAACAGAATCCTTTACTTCCCACTTCTTAATTACAATCTGAATACAGCTGATTGGCATTCTCCATTCCTTGGATATCTTTTTATGTCCCTTTCCTGTTTTATACAGTTTTAAATTACCATTTCCCACAGATCCTTTGACAATTCAGTGCAACACTGGATGAAAGATGCAAGGGTCTGTCTGCAGCCCAGAAACTCGCTGACCTTTCATACACACAGTGATTACAAGCAAACAGATCATAGGCCAAGAGGAATGGGCAACTTTACCATCTGATAAAATAAAGAGCCTCATCCACAACTACCACAAAAGACAGGTTCCTGACTCCAGTGTCTCCAGGTCATGTGTAGACAGCCATTAAAGTTATCCTGCCTAAGGCATCCAGAAAGTCTAAGGACAATTCTAATATTCCCTGGCAACTGCGTCTAGTCACGCATATCCAGTGACAGATTTGTACACATTATCTCAGGAATCATCAGTGTCAGAGTCACAGCGGATAATTAGTTTGGTTCTACAACACTATCATTTCAAGAGTGGTGCATTCTGCTGTCCTGAGATCGACAGCTTTAGGAATCTGTTACTTATTTTGTAAATTTTGTAGATTTGTATAATGTAGATTTTCAACAATGTATGATCTGTTTTGGTTTTCAATTTCTTCAGCTGTTCTCCTCCAGGAGTCTACTCTCATCAAGCTGCTAAAAAAGCCTCATCCACAGAGCCTATGGTCTAACACATCATCAGAGCTGTGTAGCAGCTGCATTGAGATTCAAGAGGTCTTGGTCGAGCCTTCACTTTTTCACCTGTGTGGGGATGAGCAGCACCTTTGTTGTAAAGGCAGTTTTTTCCTTTCCCCAGAGGCCAAGGCTAAGTTAGAGGAGCGTTTGGGATCCGAACTTCTCTGCAGCACCCAAGATCTGGGTCTGGTCTGTGATTCAGAGGAGCACTATACCATAAATCATTACCATATGGAGGAGCATAGACACCACCTGCACCTCTCCAGCTGTCATGAGTGTTTAGAGCTAGAAAACAGCACAATCCTCTCAGTTAAATATGCATCTGCAGAGAACATTCCAGACCTTCCAGATGATAACTCGGTTGGACTAATCACTGGGGATGAGATTGTAGATGAACTTGAACAAGATCACAAAGACTCCTTAAACCCAAGTTGTGGGTTCCATTCCAAACCTCCAAATATTCTGGTGTACACTGATGGCAATGAGTGTCGCTTTCAGGCTATATGTCGAGTCTTATCAAAGTGTATTAATATAGACAACTATATGATTTACCAGCTCCAACCACAACAGGCTTTGAGTGATCCATGGTTTGACAACACTAGACTTCTAGTTGTGGCAGAGGAGACATCCCTCTCACCCCATCTCCAAACACGCTTCCTGACTTACTTGAGCCGAGGGGGGAAGGTGCTGGGCCTGGCTTCTACTCTCTGCCCCGCAGGCCTCTCTTTGAGGGTTCAAAAAGGCAGAGCAGGTCAGGTGAGCACACTGAGCTTCACCAGAGAAGACAACAGCAGCCTGGAATTGAGTGTGTTAATCAGTGGGAAGGTCTTCATCAGGGACATCCAGGGTGGGGGGAAGGTGGAGCTCTGGGGTGAGCTGAAGGGAGATGGTGTCCAGCACAGCAACATGGTTATTGTCAGGGTCACCCATGGAGATGATGGTGGGGAAGCTGTCCTCTGTCAGGTAAAGAAGCCAAAGCTTTTATACAAATTTTTTTACCCCATACATAAATTAATGAATTACTAACATCTGAAATAAGAGTATTTTTTGTCAAGTTTACAATTTGACTGAGTACACACACGGTTACTTTAGTAAGTAACAAGCAAATGCCCCTTCTTCCTAATTCTGCAAATGATCATGACTATGATCTACCACTATGCATTAATTCTATTTAACATATAGACATTTAACATTTAACACATAATTCCCAAAATAATACATCCATTATCTTTGTGTTTTATATTATATGTAATGATAAAGGGGTTGTCTGGTCCTGACTTATTTATGTTGTGATATACCAAACTCTGTTTCCAGGTTCATCTAGAGAGGGCTCCAGACTGCCAGACTCTAACCTCTGAATGTTTTGATCAGCTACAAGACAGCAATGCACTTCGTTATGAAGTCTTGACTGAAATTCTCAGCTCCTTGGGCTTAAGCTGTGCACTCAGTCAGCTTCCAACACCAAGTCCTATCCACTTGTTGGCCACCTCTCAGGTACCCTTTTTTATAAAAGACCATCAGTCCCAAGGACAATCTGTGCATTTCAATGTAACATTTCAAAATAGCATCTTAAAGGTCTAGTAGTTGCTAGTGCTTAACTGAGCTTATGAAGCACCAAGCCAATAAATGCACAAATGAAAACAACTGGGATTCTTAATATATGAGCATAAATTGTCCTGCAGCGGGTTTGTCATTTTGCAAAGGTCAACATCAACATAGACAGGTGCTTTCTAGAAATAAAGTCACAGTTATTATAAATTCAATTGTGTTTTTCAATTATAATCTACTGCTTTCTCCTTAACCCTCTTACACCCCTAGAGCATTTTTTTTTATGTTTCACGACTTTCTTTCGTGGATAACTTTGACCGTTTTGTTAATGTTAACATTTTTCCACTGGTATCTTATTTGGGATGAATTTTAAGATTTCTTTATTTTTACATTTACATTTAGTCATTTAGCAGACGCTTTTATCCAAAGCGACTTACAAGTGAGGATAACAATGGAAGCAATTTTAACAACACAAGGTACAAAAAGCATAAGTGCACAAAAAACTAGTCAGTTTAAACCCAGCGCAGTATACAATGCTAAGGATAAGAGAATTTATTTATTTATTTTTATAGAAAGGAATCGATAGAAAGGAAGTAGGACTCAGTGTTTGTCAGTCAGGTGTTGACGGAAGAGATATGTTTTCAGGTGTTTTTTAAAGATGGCTACAGAATCTGCTGATCTTGATCTTTTTATTTATTTTTTTACTTCTTAATAGGCTGTTAAATGGAAAAAAAGAACACCATTGCCCTTCGTCAATTTTTTGTGCCACTGAATGGCACATTTGTTTGTGCCATTGATTTAAATTTCTATCAATTTTTTCATGGATTTGTGATGGTGAGGGGCGGAAATTTTAGTTTCTAGTGTTTTCCACCAGATGGTGTTTTTTCCCATATGAGAGATTGGGTTCAAAATGGGCAAAGGCTCCATTAATAGGTGTATATACAGCTCTGGAAAGAATTAAGAGACCACTGCAATTTTTTCTAGCAATCAAAAATAAAAATTAATCACAATCAATCATGATGCCAATTTTTGATAATCCTGTGCTCTGATAATTAAGGGGTTAAATTTTGGAAACACAATAAATATTTGTTTATATATATAGTGAGGACAGAAGCTAATTATATATCTACTGTGACTGGGTGCTTTTTTCCCATTTTGAGAGATGGTTTAGTTGCATGTGCATGTTGGAACAGAAAAACTAGCAAATTATTAAAATAGTTTGAGATAATTATAAAAGGTGATTAGAATTGATTCAATTAATATATTTTTGCAGCCATACTCTAAAACAGGCCTGTATGTGTCTCTTCTCCCTGGGTACAATCACAGTCTGGCTCAGTGGTGTCACAAAGCTTGCACTCAGCTCCTTCAAACAGACCTAGTTTTTTCTTTTGCGCATGATTGTACTAATCTCCCGCATTGAAACTACATATGCATTTTTGATAATGGGTTATATATAATAAGCAGTACTATTGACTGAAAGAACTGCCATTCAGTCTTTAAATAAAGATCAACAATCGGATTGTGAGTGTAGACTATTGTATGAATGTAAAACAGGCTGGGTCGTTTTAATATATTTTTCCCAATAAAAGTCATAAATGTTGATTCGATGGGTCTTAAATATTTTTTGTCGCATTACCGCAAATATTTCTCCAGTCTGACGAACCCTATGACTGATCGCGTTCTTTTTCTCGCGTTGCGTCGTCAGAGAGAATTGAAGTAGCAGGTAGTCATAATGGGTAGGTGCAAACTTTATAATAAATGGCTCGAGAAGATGAATTCTTTTGTTGGTCGAAGCCTGTACCGGGAAAAGTCTACAAGGCAAACTGCGCAATTTTGTAGAAAATGTTTTAAACGGCAGCCCCGCGGTTCCTAATCTTTTTTAAGGCAGCGCCGCGCTGCCCCTGAAAATGCCTTCTCAGCTGCTTCTCTTCCGCGACTGGAGAGGAGTAAGGCAACCCACCTCGAGGTGCACGGCCGCGGTAAGCAGAAACACGAGCTGAAGCGCTGTAGGGCAGCCCGGCTGAGACAGGGAACAGTGAAGTGCAGAAAAAAAACTCCACGCGTGTTGTCCATTAAGCCCAGGACCGGCTCGCTTATTGTGATTTTTGTGGGGCTGTTTGTTCGGCTTCTCAACCCCAGTTAAATAAATTAGTGTCTCAAACGGGCAATACCTCCTTACAGATGCATACAGCATCATAGGGCTTGCACAGGTTTGTGCTCAGACTGTCCATAACACAGGGAGCTTGTGAAAGAAGATTTTCCTAAAATGATTGACAAACAGGCTTAGGTGCTTTCTTTTACAACTGCACCTGAAAGCTTTTATGCTCATGGCTACTCAACCACATGCGCTAAAAATGCTGGAGAGTGAAGATATATAGATGTATAGATGGTATAGCAGAAAAAAGTCAGATGCTGCAGAGGGCATGGAGTGGAGTGATGGAGTAAACAATGTAGGTTTACATTAGCCTTTCGGTTTATCATAATAATAATAATAATACTCAAGGTCGCCTTACAACATTAGTAAAAATACAATGGCACATAATTAAAAACAATTAAAATCATACCCTCTTTAGTTTTTTGTCAGGTTTAAGTTAAGTTATATTATTAAAAGTAAACAATTTATGTGGCAAATTCTTGCTGCTGTAAATTATGTGGTAATTTGGCCTATTTTTTTGCTCAGATTTTTAGGCCCGAGCCGGTGATGACCGGGAGGGCCTATTGTTTTTGCTCGGATTATTTATTTATTTATTTTCTGCAAAATGATCCTAAATTTGACCCAGTGAACATGCACGAAAAGTCATTTTTATTGGTCCCAGACTTCAAGCTCGGCGAAGAATTTATGTATTTGAAGTCCCCGAAAAAAAATACAAAAAATGACTCAGTGGCGACCCATAGAAAAGTCAAAATACATTGGGCCTATGGAAAGTGAAAGTAACTTTTTTCCAACGTAGAAATACGAAACTTGGTACATCCATAGGACACCTCAGGGCAAACAGAAAAGTTTATTACAGCCATACCGTAAACTAAACACGAAATCTACTATGTTGGGTGGAATGCGTGACCACCTAAATTGCACCCCTTGTGTCTAAAGGCTTTTCATCTAAACAGCTCCAAATTTGGTGAGTATCTTCTAGACTCCTTCTAGAGAAGGATTGAGAAGGTCTTGAAAGCCATGTTTCCTGATTCGGGGCTTGTTTATAGCTTAAAGTTTGGACTGGCGGCAAAAATTATTTATAGCCGATCATACATATACAGTGGCAAGAAAAAGTATGACCCATGTCTTGCCAAAAAGAGCTTTCAGAGGAGCTACAATCATTGTTGCTTTACATAATGCTGGAAAGGTTTACGAAGTTATTTAAATTACTTTAGACAGTTAGGCAAACAATCTACAAATGGAGACGTTTTGGGACTGTTGCTACTCTACCAGGAAGTGGGTGCCCAGTCAAAATGACACCAAGAGCACAACGCAGACTCATCAATGAGGTAAAGAAACAACCTCAAATGACAGCCAAAAATTTGAAAGCATCAATGGAACTTGCTAACGTCTCTGTTTATGGGTCTACAATACATTAAACACTGAACAAGCAGGGTATCTACGGCAGGACACCACGAAGGAAGCCAGTGCTTACTAATAAGAACATTGCTGCATGCCTAAAGTTTGCAAAAGAGCACATTAACACTCCACGATGGTATTGGCAAAATGTTTTGTGGACTGATGAAACTAAGATTGAACTATTTGGAAAAAACACACAGCTATACACCACCACAATGGATTTGCAGTGAAACGAATAAGATGTGCTTTAACTGCAGACCTTTAGCTTTATTTCGAGGGTATTTACAGCCAAACCAGGTGAACGGTTTAGGAATTACAACAGTTTTTTTTATATGTGCCTCCCACTTTTTAAGGGACCAAAAGTAATGGGACAACTGGCTGCTCAGCTGTTTAATGACCAGGTGTGTGTTATTCCCTCATTATTCCATTTACAAGGAGCACATAAAAGGTTTGAATGTTAATTTCAAGTGTGGTATTTGCATTTTGAAACTGTTGCTGTCATCTCTCAATATGAAATCCAAAGAGCTGTCACCATCTGTGAAGCAAGCCATTAATAGGCTGAAAAAACAAAACAAACCCATCAGAGAGATAGCAAAAACTTTAGGTGTGGTCAGATCAACTGTTTGGAACATCCTTAAAAAGAAAGAATGCACCGATGAGCCCAGTAACACCAAAAGACCCGGAAGACCACGGAAAACAACTGTCGTGGATGACCGAAGAATTCTTTCTCTGGTGAAGAAAACACCCTTCACAACAGTTGGCCAGATCAAGAACACTCTCCAGGAGGTAGGTGTATGTGTGTAAAAGTCAACAATCAAGAAAAGACCACCAGAGTGAATACAGAAGGTTCACCACAAGATGTAAACCATGGGTGAGCCTCAAAAACAGGAAGGCCAGATTAGAGTTTGCCAAACATCTAAAAAAGCCTTCACAGTTCTGGAACAACATCCTATGAACCGATGAGACCAAGATCAACTTGTACCAGAGTGATGGGAAGAGAAGAGTCTGGAGAAGGAAAGGAACTGCTCATGATCCAAAGCATAGCAGCTCATCAGTGAAGCATGTGGTGGTAGTGTCATGGCGTGGGCATGTATGGCTGCCAATGGAACTGGTTCTCTTGTATTTATTGATGATAAATACAAGAGATGACTGCTGACAAAAGCAGCAGGATGAATTCTGAAGTGGTTCGGGTAATATTATCTGCTAATATTCAGCCAAATGCTTAAGAACTCATTGGATGGCGCTTCACAGTGCAGATGGACAATGACCCAAAACATACTGCGAAAGAGTTTTTTTTATGGGAAAGAAGTGGAATGTTATGCAATGACCAAATCAATCACCTGACCTGAATCCGATTGAGCATGTATTTCACTTGCTGAAGACAAGACTGAAGGGAAAATGCCCCAGGAACAAGCAGGAACTGAAGACAGTTGCAGTAGGGGCCTGGCAGAGCATCACCAGGGATGAAACCCAGCAGTAGCTCAGTGGGTAGAGTGGTCGTCTTTCAACCGGAAGGTAGGCGGTTCGATTCCCACTCTCCCCACAGTTCATACTGTCGTTGTGTCCTTGGGCAAGACACTTAACCCACCTTGCCTCCAGTGACTGTAACACTGGTAATGTAAGTCGCTTTGGATAAAAGCGTCTGCTAAATGAATAAATGTAAATGTAAAATGTAAATGTCTATGCGTTCCAGACTTCAGGCTGTAATTGACTGCAAAGGATTTGCAACCAAGTATTAAAAAGTGAAAGTTTGATTTGAGTTATTAATTCTCAGGGTTCACTTATATTTTCCACTGCCATTTTGAATGTTGAGTGAGTGTGTTCAATAAAGACAAAAACAAGTAAATATGATTTTTACACTTGTAAAGTTGCCATTGGGGTTTTTCTTTTTCCGCTTTTGGATTCTGCCCTCTGGTGGACAGAAGTATATCGCTGTATGGTGGCGCTCTTACTCGGACCTTTTTAAGGGGTTACATGAGAGAGGCTTGCTCTTACCTCTTTTTGTATTATACTAAGAACAATTATCTGATTATATAACTTGTAATATATCAAAGGATCATAAATGTTAGTATGAACGTCTGTTATTGCATTGCTCTTGTTAAAGGTTTCTATACTTGTATCTTGTAGTCACCATTTTTGTCAAGCAAAGAAAAAAATATATATTTTAAATATCTGTCTCCCCGGTCCACAGGAAGAAAAGAGCCGCTTTGAGAACTGGTTAAAGACACAAGTGGACAGTACAGGCCTCCTCATTTTGCACAAACTCTCCATCAAGATTGTGTCCTGCTCAGACGGCCCGAGAGACCCAGTCCTGCCTGAGACTCCCTTGCCATTCCTCATTAACAGCTCTGAGTCCCCCTTCCCGAAGCATTTCAGTATGAAGATCTATGACATGAACCTGAAGACCACTCTTCTAGGACGTATTGTGCTCTATGCTGAGGTGGCTTCTTCCACAATGGATCTACTAGAGGGGTAACACGCTTGGCACAAACACCAAGGAACCCCTTAATATATTTGAAAGGCTGTGTGCCCAGCCTTAGCCAATCACAGAAAAATACCTGCGTGAAGTTGGCCCCCCACCCAACGCAAAATGAAAGCAAAATAGTGTCGTTCGTTTGTGCTGCGTTTTGTGCTGGTTTGTGCTGCAAAAATTTTCGTTTGTGCTGTTTTAGTTTTTTAGACATTAAAAGAATAATTTTAAGTAGGTCAAGTTCACTCAGCCCCCCACATGCTCCGAATTCGCCCAAAAACGGTCTCGTTCGTTTGTGCCGCGTTTGTGCTGGTTTGTGCCGGTGAAAGTTTCGTTTGTGCTGTTTCGGTTTAATAAATATTAAGCACTGAATTATTGGCCGATGACGTCATCAGCCCCCCCACATGCTCCAAATTCAACAAAAATGGTGTCATTCGTTTGTGCTTCGTTTGTGCTGTTTTGTGCTGTAAAGATTTTCGTTTGTGCTGTTATAGTTTTTGAGATATTACAAGATTAATTTTCGGCCGATGACATCATCAGCCCTCCCACATGCTCCAAATTCGCCCAAAATGGCGTCGTTTGTTTGTGCTGCGTTTGTGCTGCTAAAAGTTTCGTTTGTGCTGTTTTTATAATATTTGATACTTCTACGGTCACCTAGTTGAAGTCAAGAAGATCCATACATTCACTTTTCTTCTTCTTCTTCCGTTAAAGTTCATACCGCCAGAAGGCGTATTGTCGAACTTTTAATCGCATTCACTAAACTGTTATTTATCCACCGTGCGCTTTCAGCTTTTAACGGACACAGCGATGTGTGGAATGTAACAAACTCAAAGGTAAGCGTTTTTACTTGGTACTCCATGTTCTTATGTGAATAAAAGTAGTAATAGTACCACTGTAATAAATACACGCATCAATAAGCATATAAACATATACAGTGCCAGTCAGAACTTTGAAAACATTAAGATGAGCTCTATGTATTTACACCAAAAATATAGTAAAAACCGAAATGTTGTGAAATCTGTTCTCTGAATATATAGTAAAGTGTCATTTATTCCTGTGATTAAAGCTGAATTTATTAGATGATACAGTAAAACAGTGTAATATTATATCAGTGTAAAACAGCTGTTTTCTATGTGAATAGATAGTAAAGTGTCTTTTATGAATTTTCAGCATCATTACTCCAGTCTTCAGTGACCTATAATCCTTCATAAATCATTCTGATATGATGCTCAAATATCAATTATAATTTTTGCTCAATTCAGAATTTTTATGTGTATTCTTTGAATAGAAAGGTGGATATGAAATATAAAGGTGAATAGAAAGGAACAGCATTTGAAATTGAAATGTTTTTAACAACAGATGTCTTTACACTTTTAAATTAATTTAATCCATTTAATGCATCCTTGTCGAATAGAGGTGTGTGTATGTAGAAACTTATGACTCAAGGAATTAAACCAAAATTATTTTACTTTTGAAATTGAATTAAAAAAAAATCCAGTAACACAAAATAATGGACCTTTTAAAAACTTAAGCTTAAAAACGCTTAATACTGACAAGGCAGTATTCTTCAAGCCAAAAATACCACACAGACTTTAGTAAAAACAACATCAAAACCAACAGAAATGCAGATACTTCTCCAAACAGGAATAGGAAAACAATGGTGTGTGGCACTCCAAACAAAAAATACTTTATAACTTTACAGAATGTTTCATAAAAAATAAATTGAATTTCAATGATACAATCAGTCTTTTATATAGAAAACAGCATGTGGGCATATTTTGTTGTTTTCTGATGCTCCTGTCACTCCGCTTCTCAGGTCGTCATACATCTCCCAGATACTTGGAGACCTCCTGCAATAGGCCACATAATGTCCAAGAGCATCCTGGGTTAAACCTGCTCTGAAAGCAATGACTGCCCTTAAAGTAAATCTCTGTCCTTGGAGCATCATATTGGAGGGAAATTCACACAAAGGAAATTCTGTGGCGTTGCTTCCCAGGTCGGTGTCAATCCACAGAAGCTCTCCCAGTCTGTAACTGTGAGAAACTTTCCCTGCACAGAGCACTTTTCCCGAGGTATCTGTCTTTAATGCAGAGGGACACTGTGATGGACTTTGGATTGGCCTGAGACAGGGGGACTCCGGGATGTTAAGGCCTTCTTCCACTGCGATCTGAAGATGACCCATGCCAGAAGCCTGCAGTACAGCAACAGAAGTACAAACAAATGGTATTTCCCTTGTGACTTGTGTGCTGAGGCCACAGTACTGTGAGGAGCACTGTTTTGTGAGGGAAACACATGCAGGTTTTGTCATTGACTTTTCAATGATAGTGGAGATGTGGCACTGTGCACTGATTTGGAGAGCACCAGACTTCAATGGGACAGCTTTGAAAATTCCACTCAGCAGCTCTGCCCTCTTTACGTAGGCCTGTGCATTCAGACCCTTTGTGGTGATGGACTTCACAAACTGGAAGAGGTTGCTGGAATCCTCACTGCAAACAATATTTTCAACAGTGACACTGTCAGAAAGCACAACATAAGCATTGACAAAAAGCATCAAATGCACATGTGTTCAACACAGAGATTCTTGATTTCCTGAGTTTAACAGGCTGTTGATTATTTCCATTCTTCAACAGTTCCACTTTCAGTCTTTTCCCCTCACAGATGGATCTGCATGGAGCCATTCAGGACAAGGAGAGAGGTAAGAATTCAACTTCCTCTTTTTGGGTGGAACCGCTAGGCCTCTCCAGTTTTCAACAGTGTCTTCGTTTGTTGGACTTGTGACAGTATCAGACTTCACAGAACAGGAAGCTTCCATTTCTGGCTTTCCATCTACACTGGAAGTTGTGGTGGGTAGTGGATTGGTTCCTGTGATGATCACTGTTCCAAAAGCTGTATCCTCTTCACCCTTTTCTTCACCTTTTTGTTTTGCAGAACAAATCGCATGTTGCCTTCAATGAAGGACAGATGTCGTGCAATAAATCGATCCACCCGAATAGGCAAGTTTTCATGCTTGAAAAGGCCGCATTTGATGTTTTTGAACATTGCTTCAACATTGGCAGAACTTGCTGTGAGGCTGGTACTTGAAGTGAGGGATCATCACACCTGTCCAGAGTGGCAAGTAATTTGCCAGCCAGATTATATTTGGAATTATCTCAGGGAGGAAGTGCATATTGTCATGATCACCATTATCTACGGCAAGTAACCTACTCTCCTCACATATGTCTGTCACCCACTGTCGTATGTCTGTCTGTGTTTGCTCACATGGATCCACTTTTTCCAGGTCCTCACCCTCTATATCTGGAACGATGACACACTCTTCTGCAATTCGAGCTTTCAGGGATTTCTTGCATCTTTCTGCTATGTTGGGGCTCCAGAGCTGTCATTTCCCTCTGTTTCACTGAGAGCCACAATAGTAATATTGCGTAGTATCTCTCTCGCATCCTCCATGGACTGTGACACGAGAAGCTGTGCCATTGACCTCACAAAGAAATCTTTAATGCGATGTGGTTTTTTCTTCAAGCAGTCCCACTGGCAGATCATCTTGATGCAATGTGCAACATCAACTCGTACAAAACAAGGTGGCACTTTTGCTGACTGTTTACCCAGTAAGACAGCATAACACTCATTGATGTAGCTCTTTAGATCAGGATGAGGAGTAAAAGCCTTGACCAGAGCTCCGAGCAAAGCCAGCGAAAAGTCACTCACAACCTCTTTTGGAGTTGGTGCACCTGCGTATCCATTCTGTCAGCCAATTTGTTATTGCGCTAACATCATGTCTTTCTGACAGCATTTGCACCACTGGGACACTTGAGAGCTCAACCCCTGCCAGAACACCCTGATACAAAAATATATGGCCAGATTTGCCAACTGGTCTTTGTAGTTTCCTCACTACTGAGCCAGTTGCATCAAAACTCACAACTGGGTTAGTAGACATCTTTGATAAGGTTTTGTACATGTACATTTGTGTTTGACTCCAATAGTGACAGAAAAATTTGTTCAGTCCAATATCTTTAATGCTGCCACTGTGCGGTTCACTGTATTTTAACATTTGCAGAGACAAAATAGGATCCTTGTTGCCTAACTCCAAGTCATTTCTCTCTTGTTTTGCTTTGCGCAGGGTGGCCAAATTAGGCAGATGACTTGGCTCAGGATCTCCAAAATCCATCAGCTTGGATGCCTCCGATGCCCTCCATACATGGGGTTCCATTCTACCCTCACACAGCTCTTTGGAAACCTGCACACGCAAGTTGCCGGACAGTGCACGCTTGGAACGGCCAGTGTGAAGGGAACTATCGTTGTTTTTAATTAAACACTTGAGCACCACTGGGCAGTTGATCTCAGGCTCTCTGTCACATTTTATTTGGATCTGGCCATGACACTCCTTACAGTTGCCTCTTATTTCAATGTATTTCTCAGTGGCTGATGGATAGACCTTGGCTCTTTTAAAGGCAAATGTGCAGGAGCATTTCACTTCTTGCCAAATTTGATGGTTTATCACATGTGTCCAAATGCCAGGCTTCAAAACTGTGTATTCCCTTTTTTCTGTTTTAGACAACTTGGCTTTGTATTTTACCGTTTCAGGCATGAATTCAATCCATTTCTGAAATGGAACTTCAAGCTCAAAAGTCCAGGAATCTTTTGGTCTGGGGGAAAGGGACCCTGGCTCAAAATCAGCATCATCACTACTGCCACTTACATTTACATTTATTCATTTAGCTGACGCTTTTATCCAAAGCGACTTACATTGTTCTAATGTAATTACCAGTGTTATAGTCACTGGAGGCAAGGTGGGTTAAGTGTCTTGCCCAAGGACACAACGACAGTATGAACTGTGGGGAGAGTGGGAATCGAACCGCCTACCTTCCGGTTGAAAGACGACCACTCTACCCACTGAGCTACTGCCGCTGCCACTTGTTTCTTGATCACTTTTATGAGTAAACCCTAAAGCAGTCCAGATGTTGTGTCTGTTTAATTTAACAAAGGTGTATAGAGCCTTTGCAGTGATCTTATTTTCCAGCTGCTTACTAAGCTCTGTCCAGATGCTCTGATTAGGTGTAGCTATATTGCCATTTTGGACTATGACATCTTTTGCTGAACACAACACAGTGAAAATGGAATCCCTGTCAACTGTTGGTTTCTTGGGCATCTGGGAGAAGCAAAACATAATTACCCACTTAAATAATCCTGACTCAAAGACTCAAAAATGTCATGTACAGTTTAAACTTATTTTCATGCATAACTATATTGGTCTGATTACATTTTAATAATACATGAGGATAATATTATATCTTATATTAGGACAAATATGGTAATGTTGACCCCCTAGATCTACAGTACAATGTATTACAAAAATCTAGCATGGGTCAGATGTGCAATTGCAATTAGCATTAGCAGTATTATATTAGCAATGCTTTTTCTGTTCAGTAAACATTGATAATCTTAGCTCTCTTGTATGGTGCACTATTCTTGAAGTTAACTAATAATGTTATAATTGACAGTGTTAAAACTTTGTACTTACATTGGCCAGAAATTTGATTTAGTAATGACTTCTGCAGTTTGATTTGTATCAATATTTTTCCAACGAACTCTACACTGATTTTAACAAGAGCATCTTACAGAAGTGTCACTTGTGTCTAGTGGTGGAAGTGAAGTGTTTTAGATAATCCTTGTAAACAAAAAAAGTCAGGAGAGACCAGGTAAGTAAAGAATTGTATATTGAATTGTTTAATAGTCCAGACAGTTGAGTTTTCGTTCTAATAAAAACATCTTTACTAACATGAAATATGCTGGTAAGAGATTGAACAAATGAGAAACCAGAAATAAAATAGTCACTGCTCGTGAATCATTAATTTGTGACGGGGGCTGATGACGTCATCGGCCAATAATTCAATGTTTAATATTTTAAAAACCAAAACAGCACAAACAAAACTTTCACCGGCACAAACGCAGCACAAACGAACAAGACCGTTTTGGGCGATTTTGGAGCAGGTGGGGGGCTGAGTGACCTTCTCGTAAGACCGGACGTGCGCATCAGCTGGCCGGAAATGAAGCCGTTAATCCCGAAAATAATTATTATTAATATCTCAAACTATAACAGCACAAACGAAAATTTTTGCAGCACAAACCAGCACAAACGAAGCACAAAAGAATGACACCATTTTTGTCCATTTTTACTACAAATGGGGGGCTGGATGACGTCATCGGCCGAAAATTAATCTTGTAATATCTCAAACTATAACAGCACAAACGAAAATCTTTACAGCACAAAACAGTACAAACGAAGCACAAACGAATGACACCATTTTTGTTGAATTTGGAGCATGTGGGGGGGCTGATGACGTCATCGGCCAATAATTCAGTGCTTAATATTTATTAAACCGAAACAGCACAAACGAAACTTTCACCGGCACAAACCAGCACAAACGCGGCACAAACGAACGAGACCGTTTTTGGGCGAATTCGGAGCATGTGGGGGGCTGAGTGAACTTGACCTACTTAAAATTATTCTTTTAATATCTAAAAAACTAAAACAGCACAAACAAAATTTTTTGCAGCACAAACCAGCACAAACGCAGCACAAACGAACGACACTATTTTGCTTTCATTTTGCGTTGGGTGGGGGGCCAACTTCACGCAGGTCAGAAAAATGTGATTTTCCCAATCTGTATTACAGGAAGCTCAAGTTCATTCAAAGCTAGAGTAAAAAGTAAATTTAAATATTGTTTTTCTAAATTGAGCGGTACATTACAGTACTCTATCAATCTATTTTCTCCCTAAGGTGGAAGTTTTTTTTTTTTTTTTTAAGTACAAATATGAGTATTTGGGGAAAAAAAAAAATTTAACCAAACCAGCCAAAGCAACCAATATGTTTTTTTTTTTAGGCCAATACCGATATCCCAAAGTAAAGTAAACTACTTTTGGTCCTGTTAATACAGTTCAAAAGCTGCAAATTCTATGAGGCTATTATAAGATATGTGTGACTTGGCCAGTGCCATTTAAGTTATGCCTATTATTGTCTACTGACTCTGCACCACCTCTCAGACCTGTCTGTTAGTGTTATGCACGTTCACAAGTATGAACATGGCGGTGCACTCTTTATGACCACCACATAATGTTAAGGTAGAAGAGCACAGACGAGACACCACTCTGCTTCTCATTGGCTAACTGTTCTCTTGGCAGATGCACATGATACCTGGTCAATACAACTAAAGTTTTAAAACACTGGTGTACTAGTCATCGTAATCATGTTTTATTTACGTGCATTCTCGATCTCTACCCTCTATTCTCTACCATATAGCTGTTAAACGTCTGTTTTCAGTTGTCGTGAAAAGCCATTAGCAGCCTCGTGAATCAGCAGTGGCAGTTTTTTTTTTTAAATAAACGTATTTCATTAAGCACACATAACGATTAAATGCTGATATACTTAACTGTTACATTACAATTATTGTAAAAGTTTTAGCAGGGTAATTACGCTAGGTTATCCTAACTTTAGCTTGCTAACTTAAACACAACCTGCATGTATACAACCAGCATACATTGACAAGTGGTTAAGTGGGTTAAATAGGAAAACATATTGCAGTTGTTAATTTTACAGACCAGTTATAAACTTACACTGACAAAAACACTCTGCAAATGTACTCCACAGGGCTTAGCTGCCTCATTGTCTGTGCTTAAAAACTAATGTGCAGCGTGGCCTGTCAAATTGTGACATAACAGCCTGCAGCCTGTCAACCCCTGACAAATTGAAAAAATATTGGTTATAAAAGGCCTTTACCACACATTAAAGCCCAGTCAAAGGGCCTAGTAAAATGCATTTTGAGATAACTGTTTTGCAGCACAGCTCGGCTCTGACTTGAAACTTGACATTTACACCACCTCCTGACCTGGTGTGAGATTTGAGCGTATATATTCATATTGATGAATACCAAAGTTTGCATGGAAATGGCGGTGTGCTTATTTTTCTGGTCTATACAAGTTTGATAAATGGGGCCTATGTGAGGATCTAATCAGTGTCTTTCATCGGGGTGTTTAGATTGAATCTGCGTATACCAAATGATGTGGGGTTGATAGCAGTGGCAGCCCGACAAAGCCAGGGTAGAGGTCAGTACATCAAACAAGCATTCTCTGTATTATTTTCAATAATTTCATGTTTCTTAGTGTTGATGCGTTTCTGTTTGTATACTGTAGGTCGCAGCAAGAATGGCTGGCTCAGCCCTCTTGGTTGTGCCATGTTCACTGTGAGCGTGCAAGTGGAGCTGGGCTCTCGGCTTGGACAGAGGATTCCTTTCCTTCAGCATCTGGCGGCGCTGGCTGTGGTTGAGGCTGTACGAACCCTTCCTGGTTATGAGGTATCAACAGCTGTAGCCACTTTTGTCTGTAGTGAAATTGTACTCTGTGTGTGTGTGTGTAATAGTCTCTGGCAATATTTCCTTTTCTGTAGGAGATAGACCTGAGGCTAAAGTGGCCCAATGACATCTACTACAGCAGCCTGATAAAGCTGGGAGGAGTACTGGTGACATCCACTGTATTAGGGTCCACCTTTCATCTACTAATAGGTAATCAGAGTCACAGCAATGAACAAAACAAAAAACTGGATTGGTCAAACAGCACAGATGGTGCCAAGAGAGCAGGCTGTGAAATAAGAGTACTTGACTTTGACATAATTTCTGCTAAATTTCTTTGTTTATCTCAAGGGCTTGTTGTGGGGCTCCCTTTAGCAGTACTTGCTTCTTGTGTTAAGGATTACTGCTTGCTAACCCTAGCTTGTTTTCAAACAAGTTAATAAATAGGTGGTATTGAATGACCTGATGCGTGGTCTTTTTCACTTTTAACTTTCCTTTTAACTTCTCCATTGCATATTTAATTTTTCCCTATCTTCTTCTGGCACCGCCAAAAAGATCTGGACAGCAGACGAGGTGACAGCTCCAGCATTGAAGCCAACATAGAAGCCTTTGCTCTGCATTTGCAAAGTGCGCATCCCCGAAATGGAGCGCTGCGGGTTTCAGGTGCACTACGGTGTACGATCTTCTCTCGAGATTAAATATTTTTTTGAATTAGGTGAAAATAATAATTATAAATAATTTAATTCCGAAATGCATACACTTGCATAAAAAACTGAATGCAGCTACAATGCTGCATGCCAAGAGACGGTCATGTTACAGAACAGCATCACAAGTCAAATTTCATTTATTACATGAGAACAAGTCAAACAAAAAGCAAGAGAATGGCGGATGATTTATTGTCAAAACCAATGACTGTATAAATATGGATATATAATATGGTTCCCTATTCACCAATATTGTTGTTACCACAGGAGAATAAAATGGCGGTTACATCCGGGTAATAATAAATCTTGAATAAAGTAAATTTTGGATACCGTTTTACTTTGATGTAGGTTTTAGGATTTAGGCTTTAATAACCTACCACTTTTTAAATTATTATTTATAATAATAATTAATAGATTTATTTTCTTGAGGACTGTGCAACTCGCTGGGACTCCAAGCAAAAAAATGATTGATAGGATGCTAAAGCAGAGGACGGCTATCAATCAAGTTCTTGCTTGATGAGCGTAAAGTTAATGTGAGCATCACATGGCAAGACAAGAATGTGTTGCAATCGTTGAACAAAGTGTTAAAGCCAGTGAGCGAGTTTACAGACGTTCTGTCTGGAGACAATCATGGAACCACGTCATCTCTTCTGCTGCATCTCAATAAAGAGAACACATTGGCCCCATCGGATTTGGGCGGACAACTGACAGCCAACCTAAAAACTGCCATATCTATTTTAGATGGAAAATATGAAGCTCTGCCAGAAGCAAGCTGGCAGCGTATGTGCAAGACAACATTCCTGGACCCGTGCTACCGGGGTGACTGACTAATGTTGAAGAGACCAAGAAGATGATAGAGAAATACGCAGTTATCCAAAGTTATCCTAAGTAGGAAAGCGCCGTCAACGCACCCCGTGAGAGAAGAGAGAACAAAAGGAGGAGGAAGCCAACGTCGAGCCGCAGACAAAGAGACAAAAAAAACATGGTTTATTAAAAAGAAAGGAGTCCCCCATTCACGCAGAACAGAATCCTCTGGCCAGGTGGAAAGACTACCAAAGTAGGCTCCTTCTGTTGGCAAAGGTAGCCAAAAAGTATCTTTGCTTGTGTGCAACAAGCTGCGCATTCGAGAGGGTATTGAGCACAATGGGGAACATAGTCACCCCAACAAGATCCCATCTTAAGCAAGAAATGGTCAATACTGGGTTTCCAATTAATTTAAATTTAATAAATGCCAGTGTGTTCAGTGTTATTTATTTATGAGTGCTGACTTGTAATTTATGTAGGCTAAGGTCATTTTGGCGTTTTTCTTTAGTATTTGTTTTTATTAATTTGCTTTCATCTTATTTAACCATTGTAATTTATTTAGGCCTATTTTTATTTATTTTTTATTTAAAAAGTGTTCTAATATTGGCTGGGCAATAAACGTGTATAGTTTGCCAAAAAAACTGCGCGTAGTATTTATGTAACTGTGCGTACCAGGCCAATCCTGGTGTACGCACAACCGCCAGAGGAGTGAAATGGCCGTGATTTGAATGAAACACCCCTAAATATGTACTGTTCAGCTGGACTCACCCACAGAGTTTACGGCATTGAGGCACAAAATACGGCAAAAAGAGACCCTTCCATGAGATGGAAATGACAAATAGGGGCGCAGTGGCTTAGTTGTAGAGCGTCGTCCTTCAACCGGAAGGTAGGCGTTTCGATTCCCGCTCTCCCCACAGTTCATACTGTTGTTGTGTCCTTGTGCAAGACACTTAACCCACCCTGCCTCCAGTGGTGTTCCAGCTGTAACACTAGTGAAGTTGCTTTGAATGAAAAAAAAAATGTAATGTACTGTACTGTAAACTGTTGAATGGAAGCTTCATGTAAGTTGCTTTGGATAAAAGCGTCTGCTAAATGACTAAATGTAAATACTCCAAGATGAAAGAATACAGTGCCTTTCGAAAGTATTCGGCCCCCTTGAACTATGCAACCTTTTGCCACATTTCAGGCTTCAAACATAAAGGTATGAAACTGTAATTTTTTGTGAAGAATCAACAAGTGGGACACAATCATGAAGTGGAATGAAATTTATTGGATATTTCGAACTTTTTAACAAATAAACTGAAAAATTGGGTGTGCAAAATTATTCAGCCCCTTTACTTTCAGTGCAGCAAACTCTCCAAAAGTTCACTGAGGATCTCTGAATGATCCAATGTTGACCTAAATGACTAATGATGATAAATGGAATCGACCTGTGTGTAATCAAGTCTCAGTATAAATGCACCTGCACTGTGATAGTCTCAGAGGTCTGTTTAAAGCGCAGAGAGCATCATGAATCAAGTAACACACCAGGCATGTCCAAGATACTGTTGTGGAGAAGTTTTAAGCTGGATTTGGAAACAAAAAGATTCCCCAAGCTTTAAACATCCCAAGGAGCACTGTGCGAGCGATAATGGAAGGAGTATCAGACCACTGCAAATCTACCAAGACCTGGCCGTCCCTCTAAACTTTCAGCTCATACAAGGAGAAGACTGATCAGAGATGCAGCCAAGAGGCCCATGATCACTCTGGATAAACGGCAGAGATCTACAGCTGAGGTGGGAGACTCTGTCCATAGGACAACAATCAGTCGTATACTGCACAAATCTGGCCTTTATGGAAGAGTGGCAAGAAGAAAGCCATTTCTTAAAGATATCCATAAAAAGTGTTGTTTAAAGTTTGCCAAAAGCCACCTGGGAGACACACCAAACATGTGGAAGAAGGTTCTCTGGTCAGATGAAACCAAAATCGAACTTTTTGGCAACAATGCACAATGTTATGTTTGGCGTAAAAGCAACACAGCTCATCACCCTGAACACACCATCCCCACTGTCAAACATGGTGGTGGCAGCACAGGGTAGATGGTTAAAATTGATGGGAAGATGGATGGAGCCAAATACAGGACCATTCTAGAAGAAAACCTGATGGAGTCTGCAAAAGACCTGAGACTGGGACGGAGATTTGTCTTCCAACAAGACAATGATCCAAAACATAAAGGAAAATCTACAATGGAATGGTTCACAAATATATAAAATAAACATATCCAGGTGTTAGAATGGCCAAGTCAAAGTCCAGACCTTAATCCAATCAAGAATCTGTGGAAAGAACTGAAAACTGCTGTTCACAAATGCTCTCCATCCAACCTCACCGAGCTCGAGCTGTTTTGCAAGGAGGCATGGGCAAAAATTTCAGATGTGCAAAACTGATAGAGACATAACCCAAGCGACTTACAGCTGTAATCGCAGCAAAAGGTGGCGCTACAAAGTATTAAATTAAGGGGGCTGAATAATCTTTACACCCAATTAAAAAAAAAAAAAAAAAAAAAGTTTGAAATATCCAAAAAATTTCGTTCCACTTCATGATTGTGTCCCACTTGTTGTTGATTCTTCACAAAAAAATTACAGTTTCATATCTTTATGTTACCTGAAATGTGGCAAAAGGTCGCAAAGTTCAAAGGGGCCGAATACTTTCATAAGGCACTGTATATTGATTTTTTTGTATGAAATGTGACACATGTTTTTCGCGCACAACAAAACCACATTTGAGGCTTAATTATTTGAATGTGTAACTTTTAAGCATGTTAAAAAGAACTGGAGAAACAAAGCCGGACCGGAACCCTCAATTGTTCTAAGACTGACTTCCAGACCGAGACCAGAGTCGCTGGTCGCTACAATCTCAGTGGAGACAGCAGGGGGCACCTGCTGAGTCCGATACTTTTGTTGCCCTTTTGCAGTGTGTGTTCACTATAAGCAGAAAAGAGAAACTATAGACAGGTTTGTAAGAGAGTTAGTTTACAGCAAACGCTCAGCAGCGGGCTCAGTGTTTGGGCACAGTGTTTAGCCACAGCGGGACCAGCTACACACCAAGCCGGATGCTTGCCTTTGTGCACCCAAAGCCAGCCTCGGTGAAGCCCGGTGTCTGAAAGGGACTTGGCAAGACAGACCAAGATGTGTTGAATATGGACCGCTGTCTACTTTTGATTTTGTGATTGAGCAAACAGTGCACTGACAGACACAACACTGTTCTTGCCTTGTTCTTGTGGCACAACACTGGGATGAGGGAGTGTGGACCACGGCTCTCGGTAAGTGGCCGCTGCTCGTCAATTTAAAAGTTAAACTTATCTTTCTTTTAGTTGTCTAATAACGTGTGTGTTTTTGCCTGAATAATCCACAACTGACGATTTACTTGGGTGACATTACTTGGCATTGTTGTAAAAGCAAGATTGTTGTGTTGTAGACCAGTCATTCCCAAACTGTGGTCCGTGAGGGTACTGCAGGTGGTCCGTGGAAAGGCAAAATAAAATAATATTTTACCTTCATTTTACCAGGAAATTCCCATAAAAAATTTAAAAGAATATGTAGGCCTATATTGATATAACATTTGAATTAAATTGTCAAGTTATTGTGCGATTACTAAAATAGGCCAGTGGTGTTCGGCCGTGACGTTATTATGTGTGTTATGAGGTGGTCCGCAGAATTTTTTGATTACAAATAGTGGTCCACACACACAAAAAGTTTGAAAAACCCTGTTGTAGACTGTATCAATAACACTCAAAATTACCTGAAAGCTTGCGCTGCATATGGCTATAAAAGTAGATAAAATACTAAACTATTGTTACAGAGGAGTGTAACATGGAATATTTTCAACGAGCCAATGTGTTCTTAGTTCTAAATCATGGTTTTGCTGCTCAGCTCAGTGCTGACTTTAAACTTATTTTAAACTATATTTTATGGGAGCGCAGTGGCTCAGTGGTAGAGCGGTCGTCCTTCAACCTGAAGGTAGGCTGTTCGATTCCCGCACTCCCCACAGTTTATACTGCCGTTGTGTCCTTGGGCAAGACACTTAACCCTCCCTGCCTCCAGTGACACAGCAGTGGTGTATGAATGCGTGTGATTGTTGCTTTGGTGAATGGTGTGAGAATGTTGGGACAACGGATGGAAATTAGCCTACGGCTACAATCTGGCATGTTTACATTCATGTGGTTGTGTCTCATATATGTTCATTAACATGGACTGTCCCAATCAAATTAATAAAATATTTACACCACCTCTTGACCTGGCGTGGTATTTGAGCTTACGTACACCCTATGTTCATATTGATGTCAAAGATTGCATGGAAATGAGGAGGATTGGCCTCAAACAGGGGAACACTTAAAGCCATGTCTGACTGTGTTATGAAGTGATAACAGAGATGGTTCAGACTCCAGCCTCTGTTTAAAGTGTAAGCCTCTTTGCTAGTTACTGCTCACATTCTCTCTGTTCTCCACTGGTGATGGAACATTTAAAGTACTTTTGTCCTTAATCTGCTGGTTAATGATGCTGGTTGCTAAATAAAAGCTAACATTGATTTTTTTTTTTTCTGTATTTTCTTCTGTTTAAATGATTCACGGAAAAATATGTTTGGGACAACACGTTACACAAATGTACTGTGAACTGTCCTTGAAATGGGCTTAGTGCTTTTAAACAGCTTAGTTTTTACTAATGTAGTTTAATGGAAAGATGTGGCACTTTCCAGCCAGCGACCTAAATTTGGGTTGGGTGATGTCATCTCTAGGAGCTCTATAGGCCAAAACTGCATCATAGATGACAAAATTGTCATCTTCAAGAAATTTAGTAGATACAAGATTTTGTTCAAAACTCTAAAATGCATGTAAATCTGCTTTTGTGCAGGTTGTGGCGTCAATGTGACCAACAGTAATCCAACAGTGTGCATCAATGACCTCATTGAACAGTACAACAGAGATCACAGCTGCCGCCTTCAGCCTCTCTGCTGTGCTCAGCTCATTGCTCGGACTGTCAGTTTTCTGGAGGCCTTTATTAGTAACTTCCAGAGGGAAGGCCCAGATGCTGTTCTCCCCACATACTACAAGAGGTGGCTTCACAGGTGAGCCTCAGAGAAGCCTTCTGCACAAAAGAAATAAACAGCATATATACAGTGGCAAGTAAAAGTATGTGAACCTTTTGAAATATCATGTTTTTTTAAAATACATTTGTCTAAAAATGTACTCTGATATTTTTCTAAGTCAAGGTTATTGACAAATGACAGTGATGACAGTACAGTTGGGATGATGTTGTGCCCTTTCTACGCCAGACGTAGCACTAGTAGTAGTGTGTTTTTTCCCAAATAGTTCTATCTTAGTTTCATCAGTCATCAAAATTTTGCCAATACCACTATGGAATGTCAATGTGCTCTTTTGCAAACTTCAGGCATGCAGCAATGTTCTTTTTAGTAAGCAGTGGCTTCCTTTGTGGTGTCGTGGATATCCTCCTTGTTCAGTGTCTTACGTATTGTAGACTCATAAACAGAGATGTTGGCAAGTTCCATTGATGCCTTTAAATCTTTGGCTGTCATTCGGGGTTGTTTCTTTAACTCATTGAGGAGTCTTTGTTGTGCTCTTGGTATCATATTGACTGGGTGCCCACTTCTTGGTAGAGTAGCAACAGTCCCAAAGCATCTCCATTTGTAGATTGTTTGTCTAACTGTAGACTGGTGAATTACTAAAGTCTTTGAAATAACTTTGTAACCCTTTCCAGCATTACGTAAAGCAACAATTCTTGATCGTAGCTCCTCTGAAAGCATTTTTTGGCGAGGCATGGCTCACATACACTCGCCTAAAGGATTTGTTTGACCCCCTTTCACCTTCAGAACTGCCTTAATTCTACGTAGCATTGATTCAACAAGGTGCTGAAAGCATTCTTTAGAAATGTTGGCCCATATTGATAGGATAGCATCTTGCAGTTGATGGAGATTTGTGGGATGCACATCCAGGGCACAAAGTTCCACCACATCCCAAAGATGCTCTATTGGGTTGAGATCTGGTGACTGTGGGGGCCATTTTAGTTCATCAAATTATTCGAGCTTTGTGACATGGTGCATTATCCTGCTGGAAGTAGCCATCAGAGGATGGGTACATGGTGGTCATAAAGGGATGGACATGGTCAGAAACAATGCTCAGGTAGGCCGTGGCATTTAAATGATGCCCAATTGGCACTAAGGGGCCTAAAGTGTGGCAAGAAAACATGCCCACACCATTACACCACCACCAGCAGCCTGCACAGTGGTAACAAGGCATGATGGATCCATGTTCTCATTCTGTTTACGCCAAATTCTGACTCTACCATCTGAATGTCTCAACAGAAATCCAGACTCATCAGACCAGGCAACACTTTTCCACTTCTCCATTTGTAGTGGAGATGAGTGGTACCCGGTGGGGTCTTCTGCTGTTGTAGCCCATCCGCCTCAATGTTGTGCGTGTTGTGGCTTCACAAATGCTTTGCTGCATACCTCGGTTGTATTCATTCATTCATTCATTTTCTACCGCTTAGTCCCGTTAGGGGTCGCGGATAAATGGAGCCTATCCCAGCCTGAGGCGGGGTTCACCCTGGACAGTGGCCTGTTAGTCGCAGGGCTAACATTTAGACATAGACAGTGACAAACAAACATTCACTCTATCATTCATTAACTAGGGACACTTTAGATTTGCCAATTGACTTATACATGCATGTCTTTGGACGGTGGGAGGAAGCCGGAGTACCCGGAGAGAACCCACGGTAACACATGAAGGACATGCAGACTCCTCACAGAGAGACTGGAGTCGGCTGAGAATGTTTGAGTCGGCCGGGTTTTTGAACTCACGACCTTCTTGCTGTGAGGCAGGAGTGCTAACCACTCTGCCACGTGCACTCATTACCTTGGTTGTAACGAGTGGTTATTTCAGTCAAAGTTGCTCTTCTATCAGCTTGAATCAGTCGGCCCATTCTCCTCTGACCTCTAGCATCAACAAGGTATTTTCGCCCACAGGCACTGCCGCATACTGGATGTTTTTCACTTTTTACACCATTCTTTGTAAACCCTAGAAATGGTTGTGTGTGAAAATCCCAGTAACTGAGCAGATTGTGAAATACTCAGACTGGCCCGTCTGGCACCAACAACCATGCGACGCTCAAAATTGCTTAAATCACCTTTCTTTTCCATTCTGACATTCAGTTTGGAGTTCAGGAGATTGTCTTGACCAGGACCACACCCCTAAATGCACTGAAGCAACTGTCATGTGATTGGTTGATTAGATTCTTGCATTAATGAGAAATTGAAGAGGTGTTCCTAATAATCCTTTAGGTGAGTGTAAGTGTGTGCAAAGCAAACTCCAAAGATTTGAGGGGTTTTTAATCAAAGTAATTGTAGTCCTCACCACGTCCTCCAAACGAATAACTCATGGGTTCACATACTTTTTTTACAAGCACTAGGAGATTTTTTGGTTGTTCTCAAAGACATTAAAGATCAGAATTTTCAGACATGTTTATCAATAGGCTTGACTTAGATGAAGATCAGATCACATTTTAAGAATTTTCCAGAAAGTCACAAAATTCTAAAAGGTTCACATACTTTTTCTTGCCACAGAAAATATCAATGAGTTATACACGATTGTATTGATTGTACTGTTGATATCAAAATTTGGTACAATCTCAGATTAATATTCACTTTTAGCATCAGGTTTTACAAGTTAATTAAAGAAGTTAATTTATCAAAAACTCACAATGTCTGCCACAAGCAATCAGAAACTCTTTAAACCCCTAAATAGTCTGCATGTCCTCCCCGTGTTACCGTGAGTTCTCTCCGGGTACTCCGGCTTCCTCCCACTGCCCAAACGCATGCATGTATAAGTCAAATGGCAACTGTCACTAGTGAATGAATGTGAGAGTGAATGGTTGTCTGTCAGTGTCTGCCCAACCCTGCAAAAAACTGGCAATTAGGTTGTGCCTAAGGCCCAAAGTTGTTGTGGTAGGCTCCCATCACCCGCATTCATAAATAAGGCAAAAGCAAATTGCCAGTATTCTCCAAGAGCCTGTTTTAGCCATAATTATTTTTGTTTGTTTTGTTTGTTTTTAAGGGGATTACACAGTTAATGAAAGGACAATAAATATAGTGGATAAAAAAAATACAAATAAATAAATACGGTCTTTTATTTGGTTTTCGGCTTACCTACTCAGCAGATCTGCTACTTGCTTATCATTAGAAAAGATTAAGCAAACTCTGGACAAAGCAAATATTTTAGGTGCAATGTTTCAGGATTTAACAAGGCATTTACTATAAACCAAGTCGGCATGTGGCATCTGGTTGTAGGCAAGCCCATTAAACAAGAAAACCACACTTAAACCAACTGAAGACCTTTTCAGTCAGACCTTAAATATTTTACAGCATTTAGATTTCTGTAAGGGGAGCAAAACGAATGAAGTTCAAATTGGCGGCCAATTACTTTTTTGAAGTATGAAGTTTGCTTTTTAAATCTGTTTCATTTAGTCTCTGTACTTATACTTATGTGGTTGTATCTTTTACATATAAGTAGTCTTGTGTGAGTGAATGTTAATCTAAAGTCTGATGTGCTCTCCATGCAGCGGGACTCAGGTGCGTTTGTGGAATGAAGATGGACCAGAGGCTGATGTGGTAGGCCTAGACCAGAATGGCTTTCTCCAGGTTCACAGTCCACAACAAGGCCTTGTTTCTGTTGAACCCAATGGAAACTCTTTTGATATGCTGAAAAGCCTTGTGGTCATTAAGCAGCACTGACAGCCCATGGACTGGCCTGATGACAATGATCAACCTGTGGAATAATAAAATGACCTATATTTTTTTCCACTTTGAATTGATTCCCAAATAATTTCAAATGGACATTGTGCAGAAACACATATGTATATGATGTTCTATCTTAAAATATATTGCCATGACATTGGAAATATTTTTTTTTAATAGAACTAAAAATATACATCATGGTCTTTGCAGACTCTTATAAATGTTGATAAAACATTTATTGGGCAGCACTAGAAGACAAGGGGTATAACAGGTTTTGTTTTGTAGTTAAACTCTCTGAAAATATGTTGAATCTACTGTACTCTCATGGGAATACTGATGGTAACGGCTTTTATTCAAATTTTATCTTTAAGTACATTTCTTGAAACATATTTTGAGTTTTAATAAAAGTCAGATTTCAATAAAATAAGCCAATTGCTTATAAGCACTTTCTGATATTTTATTTAAATATTAAATATAGGTGGTCTAATAGTTTTATCTGTCACTGCTCATTTTGACCAATCAAATATAAATATTTTGTTTCTAATGGGTAGTCATCTGTTTTCCTTTTTTGGGGGACAAATATGAGCCAAGTTATATTACTCCACTCATTTGTGCCACATTTCTTTCACTTTTAACATATCACTTTATATAATTTAAGCATTCATGTATATTTTCAGTGCTTTAACTTAAGGACAGATTTTTACAGATACAGATACAGATAGCTTTATTAATCCCCAAAGGGCAATTCAGTTTCTACAGTACAGTACACCGTCTAGACATACACCCATTCACACAGCCGACGTATGTATATAACAAGGGTAACATGATAGGGCCTGGGTCCTTGAACAATTTAAGAATAATAAAAAAAAAAGATAAAAGACATCAAAGCAGAAAAATAAAATCTCCATAATTATTTCCTCAGCTCTTTGTTTAACAGCATAATTGCTGAAGGAATAAATGATCTCCCATAACGGTTTGTTTTTCTGGGAGGCTGCATATAACGCCGACCTGATGGCATAAGAACAAATTCGTCCCCCAAAATATGATTCTGGTTCAACAGACTTTTTGCTTTTTGAAGAACACGTTTCTCCCACAGAGAGTTTAGGTCGCACATTTGGCTTCCAATAATTTTGGAGCAGATTTTAACAATGTTATTTAGACAATTCCGGTCCTTCACTGAAATATTGCCAAACCAACAAATTAAAGAAAAAGTAAGAAGGCTCTCAATATAAGACAAATACACTGTGCACAGTATAGATTTAGAAACCCCGAAGGAATTAATCCTGCGCAATAAATATACTCTCTGCTGGGCCCGTTTGACCACTGCTTCAGAGTTCCTTTCGAACTTCAGTTGAGAATCAAAAACTGTACCCAAATATTTATAATGGTTTACAATCTCCACATCCTCGCCATGGATCCTGCATACTGAAGTATTTGTCCCTTTTTTTCTAAAATCGATAATGAGTTCCTTAGTTTTAAGAACATTAAGGTCCAAAAGGCTGTCCTCACACCACTTTACAAAATCAGGAAGTGCACGTCCGTGATCTGACTCTGTGCCATGGAGAAGGGAGAGCAGCGCAGTATCATCAGAAAATTTAACAAGAAAACTGTCCTTTTTAAGAGACCTACAACTATCTGTGTATAAAATGAACAGTAACGGGGAAAGTACACAGCCTTGAGGGGAACCTGTGTTGGAGACTAGGGTTTTTGAAGTAACCCCATTTACTAAAACCCTCTGTGTCCTGTCAGTCAGAAAGTTTAAGAACAAAGCCAAAAGCTGATCAGGCAGATTAAAATAAGAAGCAAGCCTCTCAATCAAGGCTTGCTTCTTATTTTAATCTGCCTGATCAGCTTTTAGCTTTTTTCTTCTTTCACATCCCTCTCAAACCATGGCTGGATCTCATTTCTCCTCAATGTCTCGATGTAAAACAGTTTCTCTCATGTCCCTTCCTTTGAAACCACTTCCTTCAAAACCACTTCCTTCGAAGCCAATTCTTCCAAGGAGAGTGTCCTTTCTTGGTTCAAATTAACGCCAAATGGAACAGGCTTCTAAGTGAACGAGCTGCGTCACTACCAAGTCCCGCCTTCTATGTACACCTTATGTTTACATTCAGGGCACACAAAGGGAGGAGTGGGGTACTGAAATCCATCGGGAGTTTTCTCAAAGTAGTGGCCCACCACTACTAGCCTAGCCCCTAGACTCAGCGCGGTGGGCACGGACAGTGAAAAATAGCCCACAGACTACATTACCCAAGATCGCATGACAAAGAACTGATAAATGTGGGTAATCTGGGGCACAAACCCTAAATATAGATTTGGATTACATTCAAGTCAATAAGCAACCTGGCCCCTGGATGAAAAACCACCCTAAAAGCTTTGAAAGCTTTTAGGGTGGTTTATTGAGGGTGTATCTGCAAGCTTTTCACAAGTGTGGGGTATGTGAGAGGGGGAAAAGCTATAAGGAGGTGCAAAAAATTATACGGTGTTCAGCTAAAATGATCTCCAATGCCTAAAAATGGAGAGCAAAATCAAAGAGACATGGAAGAAAACGGAAGACAACCATAAAAATCATCATGATATGGGCATCTTTCTCCTACTCTGGTGTTGGGCCTGTTTAAAGATTTCTTAAAAATATCTTTTGCTTTACACTAATTTTTTTAGTTTTAATATATCAAATAAACCAACAATAAACCCCACCTCCTTGCTCTTTCTCTGTTGAACAGGTCATTACTGTGGGATTTGTGCCCATCCTGCAGCATGTCTTTAGTGGGGAAAACACCAGAGGAACAGGCAGCGTTGTGTTTTATGTCACATTTATCTCATTTGAGTAAATTTTATATGTAAATATTGAATTAAATAATCGAATTACTGATTTGTTGTCTTCTGTGCACAACACACACACTAAAACATTATTTGAACAAATATAATGGAAATATACCCAGCTGCTGGTAAAGGGTTGCTTGGTGGATGAACGTCTCTGTTAATTCCCTCGTCCCTGTAAAAGTGCAAAAATAAAATTGTAGTTTATGTATCAATAATAAAGTATTGGATTTATATGGCGCTTTTCAAGGCTCTCAAATTTTGCGCCTACAGACTCTTCAACCTCTTAATAAACACTGTACATAAGGGGGCGGCCCCCGCTAAAAATAGCTTGAAACTGCTTTTTAAGAAACGGTAAAAGCACTATTTAGTTATAGTTAAAGCATTTTCAATTATAAATATAAAAGTTATAGTTACTTATAAACTCTAAATTTGTGTTATAGAGTGTCGCTGCTTTGCCCCGCTATTTTTATTTAAGAAGCTGCGCGGTGCCTTATGGGTAAAAGTTGGACAGGGAAGGCAACGAAGGAACTACAGATGTATTCTTGCCAACGGAGGACACAACCTTGGGAGGTGCTGAACATTGGAACACGCCTTAGGGAGCTGGTGAAGACGTGGATGCCTTACCCAGCGCCTTGGAAAGCACAATGCCTTGACATTAAGAAACACCCTAAACATGCCTCCTTCATGCTCCTCGATTGCACCAGAAGTTATTCACCGTGCGCCATCTTTAGTGCTGTCCACTGACTGTATTAATATAGATAAACTTCCAACAATTGGTCCCCTACTCACCGATATTGTCATTAAAATAATAATGGCAATAAAATGGCGGTTACATCCGAGCTTTTCGGCTTTTACTGCATAGTAAACAATAGTTTTCAGATAGCATAAACGGACATATTAATTAAAAAAACAGGCTGTTAACATGATTTTTACACTTGTAAAGTTATCAGAGTATGATACTCTTCACCTGATCACAGCCAACTCCTACCTAAATTTGGGTGCGGGGAGAAATGTACAGTACATTTCTCCCATATATGGAGTTCAGAAGTGCATAGACATTAATTATGCAGAAGTGTATAGACATTAGCTTTGCAGAAGTGTATCAACATTAGCTTTGCAGAAGTGTCTCACAAGACATGGTATAGCACACAGTCAATGAGCAGTTCAAAAGTTCACCCAATGATAATATAAAACATTCAATACTTACTTAACATTCCCCCCTGTTTATCATTGTAACTGTATGTCAAGATATGAACAATACATCACTTAGTTGCCTATTTTCTATAGACGTGTCATTTAGACGACAGAAGAACAATCATCATAATTTTCAGTAACCCAAACATTGTACATATCAAGTTCTCGGTTACCAGGTGGTTTACAGGAATTATCAAGATCCGTTTGAGTAACAATGACATAATTGGAGTCAGTGCAGGTAATCATGTTTGAAATCATAGATCTAAAACATGGGATGATACAGGCAAATAAAAGAAAGAAGATGAGTAAAAACACCCCAAAGGGTGCAAGACATTTAAGGATGGACTGCCACCAGGGGCCAGACTTAAACCATGTTAACCAGTCATCTTGCACCATAACAGTGTGGTCTTTTGACATGGCGTCCTTAAGACGACAGAGGTAATTCATCGCAACAGATATATTGGTACCAACTTCATCAGGATATAAGTATAACGGGAGGTGCCTATTTTGACGCAGACACCCCCCTCTGCAGCAGTTTTACCCTAGTGGGGATGGTGATGGCATCAACAATAAAAGTGTGGTTTTCGCTTCAATGTCCTTCCAACCCCAGTCATTTACATTACATTTACATTTAGTCATTTAGCAGACGCTTTTATCCAAAGCGACTTACAAGTGAGGATAACAATGGAAGCAACTTTAACAACACAAGGTACAAAAAGCATAAGTGCACAAAAACTAGTCAGTTTAAACCCAGCACAGTTTTGAGAATTTTTTTTTTTTCAAAGAATTCAGTGTTTGTCAGTCAGGTGTTGACGGAAGAGATGTGTTTTCAGGCATTTTGACGGCTACAGAATCTGCTGATTGTAGCAGCAGTAGATCATTCCACCAATGTGGAACAGAGCCAGAGAAGGTACGCGAGAGTGATTTTTTACCTTTTTGGGACGGTACCACCAGACGTTGTTCATTTGCAGAGCGCAGGGATCTGGTAGGAACGTAGGTCTGTATTAGTGAGTGAAGATATGAGGGTGCAGAACCAGTGGTGGTCTTGTAGGCCAAGAGCATAGCTTTGAACTTGATGCGGGCGTCAACCGGGACGCATTACATTGAATAACTCCTCTATTCAATGTAACCTAATGAATAGAGGAGTTACGTGCGCTCTCTTTGGTTCATTAAAGACCACTCTTGCCGCTGCATTCTGGATCAGCTGCAGAGGTTTGGTTGTGCAGCAGGGAGTCCAGCCAGTAGAGCTTTGCAATAATCCAGTTTGGACAAGACAAGAGCCTGGACTAGAATTAGAGAGTGCTCTGATAGGAAAGGTCTAATTTTCCTAATGTTGTAGAGGATGAATCTACAGGACCGGGTGGTGCTGGCGACATGACTTGTGAAGTTTCATCAATTACCACTCCCAGATTTCTGGCAGTGCTGGACGGTGTAATGTCATCAGGCTGTTCTCCCGTCCATCGTTTCGCTACTGCGTTTGCAATTTTTTCACACATCACCCAGCAGGTAAGAGGTTTGTGTCCACCCCAGGAGGAGGGAGAAAAGAGGAAAAAAAACTGTAATAGGTAGATGTGATAATATGAGCGGATTTAGTGTGTACCTACAGCTACAACCAGTGTAAACGTATACCTACAGCTACAACCAATGTAAACGTGTACCTACAGCTACAACCAGTGTAAACGTGTACCTATGATCAATCAGTCTCCATACGTTTGGTGAAATAAGTATGTTTTGAGTTTGCTTTTGAAAACTTCAACAGAGTCAGCTCGCCGCACTTCCGCCGGGAGCCCATTCCATAAAAATGGGGCTCTATAAGAAAAGGCTCTGTAGCCAGCAGACTTCTTCTTTACTCGAGGAAGTTGAAGGAGGCCAGCGTCCTGAGAGCGAAGGGTACGAGCTGGAGTATACCGGGTGATGAGGTCAGATAGGTCAGAGGGCGCTCGTCCACAAAGGATTTTATATGTTAACAGGAGAACTTTGAAATCTGCTCTAACATGAATAGGAAGCCAATGTAATGAAGCCAGGATCGGAGTAATGTGATCAAACTTCCTGGTCTTTGTTAAAAGTCTGGCGGCTGTATTTTGGACCATTTGTAGTCTGTGAGTACTTTTCCTCGGCAGTCCAGAGAATAAAGCATTGCAGTAGTCCAGCCTGGATGTGAAAAATGCATGAATGAGAATTTCAGCATCACCTAAAGAGAGGCAGGAGCGAATTTTTGAGATATTCCTCAAGGGAAAAAAGCCTAGTTTAGTGACCTCACTAATGTGCTGCTGCAGTGATAGTGTGGAGTCAAAAATTACACCAAGGTTCCTCACAGTGTTGCCGTGCTCCAACACACAATTGTTGATCGAGACAGTAAGATTGTTGAACTTGTGCCGATGACTGGCAGGACCAATTAACAAGAGCTCTGTTTTATCCGAGTTCAAATGGAGGAAGTTTTGAGACATCCATGTTTTAATTGAAACGAGGCAGGCCTCTAGACGCTTGATGTCAGTAGTATTATTCGCTTTTATTGGTAGATACAGCTGTGTATCATCGGCATAACAGTGGAAGTTTACTCCATAACTTCTGATGATTTGTCCCAATGGTGTAACATATAGTGAAAAAAGTATGGGACCAAGCACAGACCCTTGTGGCACACTGAATTTCACTGGTGCCGTGGAGGAGAAGGATTTATTAAAAGAGACAAAATGAGACCTATCACACAGATAGGATTCTAACCAAGCAAGAGCAGAGCCAGAGATGCCAAACACATTCTTTAGTCTGTTGATTAGCACTGCATGATCAATCGTATCAAATGCAGAGCTGAGATCTAGCAATAACAGTAGAGCCGATGAGTCCTCGTCAATCTGAAGGAGGAGATCATTAGTCACTTTAACTAAAGCTGTTTCAGTGGAATAAGAAGCCCTAAATGCAGACTTAAACGACTCGAGGAGGTCATTTTCCGATAGATATAGAGTAAGTTGTTTTAACACTTTTTCGAGGACTTTAGATAGAAAAGGTAAATTGGAGACAGGACGGTAATTATTTAGGCATCCAGGATCCAGAGTAGGTTTTTTGAGAAGGGGTTTGACCACAGCCTGTTTGAAGAGGGAAGGAACGGTGCCAGTAGACAGGGACAAGTTTATAATGTTTAACATAATTTGCCCTACATAGGGCCACAGTTCTTTAAGCTGTTTTGCTGGCAGGATATCCAGAAGGCACGTAGTTGCTTTACATGAAGAAACCACCTTTGTCAGCTCATCGAGGGATACAGGATCTAGGACTGAGAGACGAGAGGTCAGTGGATCCAAGTGAATGGGACCCGGAGCTGAGGAAGACAAAACCAAAATATTATCCCTGATATCTTCAATTTTATGTTTAAAGAAATCTAAAAGGTCTTGTGCACTAAAGGGAGAGGAGTCTTCAGTTGTTCTCGGTTGGATTAGTTTAGCAACTGTCCCAAATAGAAACCTGGGGTTATGCCGGTTTTCTCTGATTTAGAGATGAGAAATAAGCCGTTTTTGCAGTGCTGAGGGCGTGCTTATAGGTGTTTACACACAAACACTGTTTGGGATCAGAAGGACGAATGTTGATAATACGCTTTAATTGTGCATCAGCTCCAGAAAAACTCTTCCGTGTTTTAACAGTTTCTCTGGCATTTTTGTTTTTATCTTCTCTGTCTGGTTGGAACTGACTTCTTATTGTTTTATCCAGTTCTTTGAATTCTTTTATTTCATTTTTTTCTAAAGTCAGTCACTTTTGGACAGGAGCGGGTCTCATCACAAATCTCTGTCTTATCATTCTCTTGATCGGGGGTGTTATTCCCAGATGGACAGACGCTGTTGGAGCCACTCTCATCTCCTCCAACTAATGCTCCACTCTCTGGTTCAGTCAAAACCAGCTTGAATTGTCCTGTTATTTCTCCATTTATTTCTTCAGACAGCGCTTTTATTGGAAACTGTTCAGGAATGTCTTTATATTGAAAAGGCAATAGGGCTGAAGGTTCGGTACAAGTCTTAACAATTATTTCTGGACCCACAACAGCTGACTGCACTGGTTTTGTTTCAATTAGTTCACTTAGTGTCCGTTTTGACTCGTCTCTAAACTATCCCAATATTTCACGTTCTTTTATACGTTTTTTCTCTCGTTTAAAACTTTGATCCATAGCCTTGTAAAGTTTTATATTACTCTCTATTTCATTGCAGCACATTGGGTCAAAGCTGCCCGTAATAGGCCACTGTAAAGCCCCATACGTTCTTTTATGCCATTTCTTCATATGATTCCTGATCTGTTTCTTTTGAGCTGGTTTCTGTCCAATAATCACCTCTAATGGAGTCAAAACATCTCCAGTTTTAGTATTTTTAGTGAATTTTAGTCCCATCTTGACTCCGCTGAAGGAATGAGAATTCCTTTTGCCTTCTTTTAATTATTCATATTAATACAAATTCTTCTTTAACAGTTATTCTCACCTTGTTTTGCGGGATTCAATACTAGTTTTTCCTACTTTTTCATCGGCATTTAACTGCTCACGAGTCTTCCGTCTCCCCAGAGTTTTTCTAACAGCGGCAATATCAAGCCATGGATTTGCAATGTCGCTAGAAATTCTAAATGTCTCTCTAATAGAATAATCGTAATGCTTCCGGATCGCACCACAACTAGACCTACTTTGAGATTAATTCAGACTTTCTTTCCTTTTTAATACTTCTCCGCACGGCCTTTTTTAAATCGAGTTATATTTACTGCTAATTTAACTCGTCTATTCCTGTCTTAGTGCAAACCTGTAATTACTTACTTTACTTTACTTTTACTTTTCGCTAATTATTTCTTTAGCCAGATACATTTGTAGTACTTTTATCTTTCCTTTATGATTAGATTTAAAGCACAGCTCTAAGTAATTTAATTCTGATTTGCCGTCGGCTATTTTTCCTCCAATTTATTATTAGTGTTTAGGCTCTAAACCTTTTTTCTTGTTCTTATAATTTTATTACCTCCTTTTAGTGAATTTATTCAATTTTAATTACCTATATTCCTATTAATTTTTTCTCAGCGCTCTTTTATTAACTTCCTGTTTTTATTATTACTCTTAATTTCTTCTTCACCTCTTTTAATTCTCCTTTTAACAATATTATTTTAATTGTTTAACCTATTTTCCTTCACTTTTAAAGCTCTAAGTCTTATTAACGTCTGTATTTACTTCTACTAGGGCTTCCGTGTACACACACACACTCGCTCACACACTCCTGACTAGTCCACACGGCACCTCAGTTCAGCCTCTCTTTCCAGAGTCTTGTTCTGAACTCATTAGTGGGTTTTGTGTTGCTCAGCCGTACGTCTTATATCAAGGTTTTTCAAACTTTTTGTGTGTGTGGACCACTATTTGTAATCAAAAAATTTTGCGGACCACCTCATAACACACATAATAAAATGTCTACACACAGTCTTACCTGAATTAATCCGCACCTCTAAATAGGCTTACTAGCACTACTATAACTAGTCATCACATCAGTGTGCAACAACACCACTGGCCTAGTTTAGTAATCGCACAATAACTTGACAATTTAATGCAAATGTTATATCAATATAGGCCTACATATTCTTTTAATTTTTTTATGGGAATTTCCTGGTAAAATGAAGGTAAAATATTATTTTATTTTGCCTTTCCACGGACCACCTGCAGTACCCTCACGGACCACTAGTGGTCCGCGGACCACAGTTTGGGAATGACTGTCTTATATCTCAATTCCAGCGCCAAGCTGAACTTTTAAGATAGAAAAGGGACGCTAACTATTTTTCCTTCCCACTAAGGTACTTTAAACTTACGTTTCTGGCGGTCAACAGCGCTATATTTAGTCCAGTCGACTTGGACAGCGTCTTACCCCTTTATTAAAGCAGGCCTTTAAACTAAATTTTTCTCCTTTTTATATTGGGTATTTCGTCTGTTACTCTTTTTTTTTTTTTTTTTTTTTCTTCAACTATACTTAAACTCAGCTGGAAAATCGCATGAATTTAGGTGCTTACTCTTCTGGAGACCTCTGTCTCCCCTCTAGGGATGGGTACCGAAACCCAGTATTAAACTGGCCCCGGGGCTAAATTATGAAAGACCGTAGTATCAGTAAGATCTGACGCTATCGGTTCTGCTTTCGGTACTGGAGGGGAAAAAAATAATGTACTATGTATTTTCGCTTAATAATATGTTACCGTGCACATTTTATCTCACCAAACATTTCTAATGTGGATCATATTTAGACGTTTGTCTGTGAGATCTGCGAGATCTCTCATGCGCGCCGCGGAGGCTGTCTGTCACAGCGCTCTGTCACACACACAGCACAACGAAGGCGGCGCTTGCACACGCACAACAGTACGAAAACCTCCGCTTAATACAAAGAGTGACGATGGCGGAGAGAGCACAACGTTCCAAAGTGTGGTTACACTTCTCCTGCGCGCTTTGCCAGGTTCTGCTTACTTCAGACGTCTCTGTATTCTTTTGCGCAAAGAATTTAGACCGTCTTTAAAACATTTCCTCCTCGGGATATAAACGCCGTTTTAACGCGTATAATCTATCTGTGGATAGAATTAGCCTCACAATCTTTCCGTTTGCGTGCCAACTTCCTCCTCAGAGTTATCTATACGTACACCTTATTTAGATTATACCCAAAGATAGAAATAATCCCTTTAATCGATTTTCTTCCCTGACCCCTATGCCCAAGCTGCACCACAGACACCTAACCGTTCTGTTTGCCTCACAAGAGTCAGAGTCAGGGCTTAAGTATGACACAGCTCTAGTCCAACGCATGTCCTTACACACCATACTCACAGGTCTTCAGAGTGACAGTGTCAAAATAGATATGCAGCCACTCTTATTGGACTCTGAGACACCAGATGAGCTTTTGTTGGAGAGGTTAAACATAGCTTGTGCCAACAAGATGGAGAGAAAGAACAAGAAAAGGTGTTTAGTCTCACTGTCAGCTACAAGTATATCCTGTTAAAAATCCAGTGAATGAGGTTAAAGCCAAAATTCCTCCTGAACTGTTGACTGAACTAGCAGAGCTTAGTACAGGTGTAGCCTCCCTGAAAGGTCTCAGTGCAGAGATAGCTCAGATCAAAGAGACACTACAGCAGCCAGAGTCTAGTCCTCAGTCATATGCCTCTTCACCAGTTATGCAGTATGACAAGGACCCACAGCAGCAGTTTTACAACTATCAGGATCACCGCCAAAGACCACCACTCCCTCAGTATCCAGCACAGCACTACTAGAGAGGAGATGCCATGTCTTCCAGCAAACCGGGGCCAACAAGCGCTGTACACACTGCTATTTCTGTGGAATTGGAGAACATTTTCAAGCTGGATGCAGAAACAGAGGTACGAGACCACCTAAAGAGAGACATTTAAACAGGCAATGGTTACCACTGAGGGACGAGTGTTAACCATTGCTCACAATGACAAGTCTCAACAATGTGCCAACTGCAAACAAGAAAAAACAGATGAGAGTCAGAGACAGTGTTCAGCGTGCAAAGAGATACTTTATTGTTCAAAACCATGTCAGAAACCACAATGGGATGAACACAAAAGACAATGTACAGACTTTATGACAAATAATGAAAAGGAGACTGTCTATTTTTCACCGCCGCCAGCTCAGGTAAACAACCCTCACAAAGTCATATACCTGGTGGGCAAACAGTGTCTCGTCGAGTGTCTCCTGGATGGCCGCAGACTCCAGGCTTTGTGGGATTCAGGCTCACAAGTGTTGATGATGAGAGATGGAAGGAAGACTATTTGCCACACGTTAAGTTGAGAGATGTTGCAAACATCATGGACTTGACTGAACTGAGCTTGATCGCAGCCAATGGGACCAGCTGGCCGTACCTCAGGTGGATTGAGACAACTTTTCAACTCGTTTCTGGAACTGAATCAACTGAGAAGATGATCATCCCCATGTTCGTAATGAAAGGTTGTTACCTGTCATACCCCATTATAGGTTACAATGTCATTGAATATGTAGTGGTGTAAAGTCCCAGGGCACCTGAAGTACTCCTCCTAGCTCCACCTTTGGCCAGCCCATCATTATGAAACTAATGGCAGGCTGCCCCGGCTCTGCTGCTGCTGGGTTTTCTGCAGTTTGGGTGCCATGTGCTCTGGTTTGAGGTTCCTATTAACTGTCAGGCCTGTTTAACTGCTAGCCTGTTGTTTTTGTCTGTTGTTTGTTTGTTTCTGTTTGCTGCTGTTTGTTTTTGTTAGTTCCTGTCTTTGTTATCTCATTTAGTTTTCATTTTTGTCCTAGTTTGGCAAATACTGTTTGGTTGGTTGCAGTTTGTCTTATTTGCTTTAATTTTGTTGCTGTGTTGTGTTTATTGTAGTTGTGTTGTAACTGGGTTTGCCCTGTGGTTAACTTGTTTCTGTAGCAGACCAGTTCCACACTTATCCCTTCCAGACGCCCCAGCAAGCAGGAGTCTGGACTAGCACCGAGATCTCCCCACAGGAGATTAAATGTGCCCTTTCTAAATACTCACAGATGTTTCTTGCTTGGATAAGACCGAACGAGTCTTCATGACTTATAATTAACAACTCTGTTTGTTATCATAAAAAGACAGAGCCCGGAGAGATCTGACACCCAGGTCACAAAAGGCCAGGACAGAATGTCACCATAACCGTAAAGTTGGTTGATAAAGTTGTGTATTCAGCTTTAACAGAAATACCTCCTTTACAGGCACCAGGCCAGGAATGCTTTGATCAGAGCCTTCGAGGATGATCAAACAATACCCCCTGATGTTAAAATGGACAAATGGCTCTAACTTCGCTAAAGGACAGTTGGATGTTAATTTGTTTAAAAGAAAGATATTGTGTTGATGTACTAACGATTATACTGTTCATTTCCAGGACGCGGAGTTTTACAAGCTAAATAATTCCTTATCCCATTTCTCCAAGTTTACGTTTTATTTTTAATAAAATGTAATGAATATGTTTTCATAATAAGTTTGACAAATGCATTGTCTTTGTATAATCCCACAAGTACGAATGTTTTGTGTGTTTTATGAGAACCAGGGAAATTAGGGTGAAACAACTTTTAAAACTTTGTGTAACCATTTAACTTCAGTAAACTTCATTCACTAAGCGACTCCCCTTTTGGCCGGAAGGACACTTGAGACACGCCCCCAGGCCAAAGGTGATAAAACTGGCCGCTGGCCAAAACTCTCTCTCTTTGCTTCGCTCTTGCTTCTGGGCTCTTGCCCCTTCGCTGACCCCACAAGGGCCGGTTCATCAGGACCGTTAAATGCCACCATGGCTAAAGCTTGAGCCTCGTGTTAGCACGAGTAAACTTTTTGTTCTAAGACCGTGCCTGCTAAAGCGCCTGCTCCTTTCCCAAGAGAGCGCGCGCAGAAGCAAGTCTTGACCAGCTAAGAACTCTTTCATTGAGACTGCAATGACCTGCACAACATCAGACTTTTAACGGTACACGGAGGCCCAGATTTTTGGCAACAACCGGACATCTCTCTCTCTACACCAGGCTGCAAACCCTCTGGACGAGACGCGACGGCATCTGTGGTGTGGAACGCTCCAGGAAGCGTCCAGAACGCTCCAACATTCAGGACGCTCGGACCGCTGATAGCGACCCACCGGACGGAGCCAGCCCCGCTGACTCCCGAGTAAGTCCCCTCGTTACACGTCGCAACAGCCTTGGTGTCGTTAAAATGTCCTCTGCCCAAAATCGCCATCCCCTTCTCCGTTAAAAGCCCCTTTGGTTAAATCCCATCATTTAGTTTAACAGGCCTAAACATTCCTTTGGTTCACAAACCACCTGAAAGCAAATATTTACCCCTGTATTTAATCCTTTGTTCGTTCCTGTGTATTGTTTCCAATTCCTTCCCTGTTCCAATGTTAGCTATCCTTATACCTGTGTTAGATCTGTGTGATTTTTAATAAAACCCCATAAAAGACATTAATGTTTCTCTGTTTATATTAAGAAATGTTCGAAAACAATAGAATTCTCTTCCTTTAAGATTAATGAGACTAGATTAAACGGTTTCTCTGGACCTGTTAAAACCAGGGTGGTGCCCCTTTTACTCAGAAATTAATTTTAATGAATTAATATTAATATCAAAATTAATTATTGAAATTATTAAAATTAATCTTCTATATGTTTATACAAACATACATAGTACACTACGCTACATTTCTTATATTTTCTAGTGACGCTGGGAGTTGCCCTGGTGGTTGAGCTGAGGTCTCCCCACCTATGCATGCGAGTTAGTGCACTGGGTCACAAGTTTAGTTTGCATCTTGTCTTTGTCGTGTCTGTGTCCACAAAGGTGAGTATAAGGTGGCACCCCTGGGCACCTCCTTAAAGTAGTCTGCTTACCACCGGCGGCCCCAGCTAGCTAACTTTTGTTTGACCTTTTTGATAGTCTCTGTATTTCTTTAACCATTTTAGAATTAGGCCTGTTTTAACAACTCATTTAGTTTTAGCATAGTCTTATGAAATAAAAGTATTTTTGGATAATTGGTTTTGTTCTACTTCTTTTCAGTTTTCTTGAGTAATCATTTTAAATCTATTTTAATAAATGGTTTGATTTTTGATTTGTGAAACGCGTCTCTGTCCTTTTTTAAATCAGATATTGACCTGTGTGTCCTTTTTTTTTTTTTTCTTTCTTTCTTTTCAATAGTACATATAGTACAATAGTTCCTGGTTCAAACCCCTAGGTGGTGTAGTTGAATTCACATTCCATCTTTTTTCTGTTAGACCATACACCACCCTACTCGCACCGCCACAAACACATCCTGAATAAAACTGAAAAAACTAAAGTACACAGTACAGTGAGAAAAGCATTCCCCAGCCTCAAAAGCAACAAGGTGAAAGCTTTCATTCAGGCTGTCAGTGCAGATACAGTGGACAAGTTTAAAGTTAAAATGAAGAGAGACTGTTACTATATCTAAACAAAGTCACATCCAAGTTGAGTGCCGTGTAGCTGTACATTTAAACAAGACATGATTATGCTATTTGAGCCAGATTTAAATCCTCCGTGGCCAGACAATCTCAAGTTCTTTGACTTTGGTTAAAATAAAAAAGGGAACTTAACCTGTCATAACTGTAGATGTCTCTAATCCCACTGACCACAATATTGTTCTGTTAGGCCCTACAGTAGTTGGCACAGTGCAGACTTATTCCACTGTCCAGATGTTTGAAAAATCTACTGTAACTGCAGTTATTCCTACAAGCACACTGTCGCCATGTAACTCTAGTGAGAAGTGGGACCCACCTGTAGGTCTGAGTCACTTCAGTGAAGAGCAGAAGATGGTTGTCAAACAAATGCTCAGAGAAACGGACATTGACATAGGCTGCATTGAAAAATTAAAAATGACTATTTCACTCAATGACAATGAGCCTGTCAAACGCACATGTCAGTGCCACACCCACTCTATCAGGAAATTAAAAGTTACTTACATGATCTGAAAGCACAAGGCTGGGTCAGAAAGTCCAATTCATCATACTCCTCACCAGTCGTGTGCGTTAGAAAAAAAGATTGTACTTTAAGACTGTGCATTGGTTACAGAGACTTGAATAGAAAAACTCATCCTGACCGCCAGCCAATCCCTCGTGTCCAGGACATTATGGACAGTTTAGGTGGTAATTCCTGGTTTTTGCTGTTAGATCAGGGGAAAGCGTACCACCAGGGGTTCATGTCAGAGGACATGAACCCCTGGTGGTACGCTCACTGCCTTTGTGACCCCCTGGGGATACGCATCCCCTTCGGACTAATGAATGCCCCTGCAGCATTTCAACGCTGTATGGAAGAGTGTTTAGATGGACTCCGATGGACAACATATGCATCCCTTACCTGGACGACACATTGGTCTACAGCAGAACCTTCAAAAATCATGTGGAGGATGTGAGAAAAGTGCTCCAGCGGCTAAGAGACTTTGGCATAAAGCTTAAGCCAAGTAAGTGTGACATTTTCAAGTCTGAAGTGCACTATTTAGGCAGAATGGTGTCAGCAGAGGGGAGTAGAGTTGATCCTGTGAATTTTGAAGCAGTAAGAGCACTCAAATAAATCAAACCACAAAATGTTGGTCAGCTCAGAAAAATTTTAGTCCTTCTATCATACGACAGGCAATACATAAAAGACTTTGCCAGAAAAGCGAGCTGCCTGTATGAACTGTTAAAAGCCAACAAAAACACAAACGACTCAACCACAAAGGCAACAAAGACAAAACAAAAGAAAGTAAGTCCAGTTGTGCCCTCAATAAAACAAATAATGTGGACTGACTCACACCAAAGTGCACTTGAGGTACTAATAGACTGTTTGCTCAATCCACCAGTGCTTGGTTTCCCAGATTTCACACAGCTGTTCATTGTACACACTGACGCCTCAAACAAGGGACTAGATGCAGTGCTGTTCGGACACTCACCCAGATTACCAGTTGACATGTTCTTTGGACTGTATTCAGATTCAGGGTTTAGTGGCTACAGAGACTATGTTGAGAAATGGAGAAAAGGCATGGAAGAAGCCTATGCCATAGCAAACGAGAATGCAAAGAAAGCTTCCGAAAAAAGCAAAAGGCATTATGACACAAAAGTGAGGAGGTCTGTGTTACAGCCTGGTGAGAGACACCAAGGGGAGGCCCAGGGAAATCAAGAAACTATTGGAAGACACGATTCATACAGTTGTCAGACAAATGGGGCCTGACCTCCCAATCTATGAGAGTAGACCAGAGAGAGGCAAAGGACGTTCTAGAGTGCTACACAGAAACTTACTCATGTCAAGTGACCACTTACCATTTTAACATGACCCAGAAAGAGACACTCCTGTAAAACAGAAAAAGAGATTCAAGATTCAAGATTTTTATTCGTCACATACAAAATTATATACAGCATATATAACCAGCAGTGAAATGTTAGTCAGGTCCGCTCCATGGACAGTGCAATTATTAAGGAAAACAACACAGATGAAAATATACATAAATGTAGCTATGTAAGAATGAAATAAAAGTAGACAATAAAAAATATAAGAATAGAATATAAAAAATGTGTATTGTGGAATTAAATATAGAACGCAAAATAATGTACATGAATGTAAACTGTAGTCTTAAATATTTAAATGTACAGGGATGTACCATGTGCATATATGCATTTAGCTGTAGTCTTAAATATTAAGATACACAGGAAGGTGCAAGAAGCAAATGTGCAAAACAGGGTGACACTGTCAGTGTGTCTATGTGAGGTAGTGAATAAAATAAAGAGATAAGGTGAACATTAAGTGGAGGCATGAGGATGTTAAAAAGCTGGTTTAGAGTTCAAGAGCCTGATGGCCTGGGGGAAGAAACTCCTCCTGAGTCTCTCGGTTTTTGCCATCAGGCTACGGTAGCGCTTACCAGATGGCAGCAAAGTGAAAATATGATTACTGGGGTGGGTGGAGTCTTTGATGATTTTTGCAGCTCTACTTACATTTACATTTACATTTATTCATTTAGCAGACGCTTTTATCCAAAGCGACTTACATTACATTACCAGTGTTACAGTCACTGGAGGCAAGGTGGGTTAAGTGTCTTGCCCAAGGACACAACAACAGTATGAACTGTGGGGAGAGTGGGAATCGAACCACCTACCTTCCGGTTGAAAGACGACCGCTCTACCCACTGAGCTACTGCCGCTACTTCTGCCGAGCTACTGCCGCTACTTCTGCAGCGTTTGTGGTAGATGTCCTGCAGAGAGGGGAGAGCAGACCCTGAAATGCGCTCAGCTAAGCGCACAACTCTCTGCAGGGCTTTGCAGTCTTGACTGGAGCTGTTCCCATACCACACTGAGATACATTGAGTCAATACACTTTCTATAGCCCCAGAATAGAAAGTTTTCAGGATTGCTGGTGAGACCCTGAATTTCCTCAGCTGTCGCAGATAGTACAGTCTTTGCCTGGCTTTATTAACCTGTGTTTGAATGTGAGAAGTCCAAGTCAGGTCCTCAGAGATGTTTACACCAAGGTACTTACTCACCCTCTCCACAGGGTCCTGCTTATCATGAGAGGAGTATAGGGCTGCTGCTGCCTCTTCCTGAAGTCCACAATCAGTTCTTTAGTTTTGCTCACATTCAGAGAGAGACAGTTGTCCTGGCACCATGATGTCAATTTCTCTACCTTATCCAAGTATGCGGTCTCATTATTGTTGTGAATGAGGCCCAGAACCACAGTATCATCAGCGAATTTGATAATGGATGTGGAGCTGTGCGAAGACACGCAGTCGTGTGTGTAGAGAGAGTAGAGCAGGGGACTCAGGACACAGCCCTGTGGGGCTCCTACGTTCAGGGTGATGGAGCTGGAGGTGTACTGGCCTAGTTTCACCACTTGAGGTCTGCCGGTGAGGAAATCAAGGATCCAGTTGCAGAGTGATGAATTCAGTCCGAGGTCTATGAGTTTGGAGGCTAGCTTTATGGGGACTATAGTATTAAAAGCTGAGCTATAGTCAATAAATAGCAGCCTTACATAGTTCCTGTTATTGCTGTCAATGTGTGTGAGAGAAGAGTACAGGATGTGAGAGATGGCATCATCTGTGGATCTGTTTGGGCAATAAGCAAACTGAAGAGGGTCCAAAGTATCCGGGATGGAGGAGCAGATGAAGTTTTTAACCAGTCCCTCAAAGACCTTCATGACTATTGATGTGAGGGCAACTGGACGATAGTCATTCAGACAAGAGGGTTTATTGGCACAGGGATGATGACCGATTTTTTGAATGAGGTGGGAACCACCGATGTAGCAAGAGACTCATTAAAAATGGATGTAAACAAACCAGCGAGCTGATCAGCGCAGGACCGCAGAACACGGCCAGAAATCCCATCAGGTCCAGCTGCTTTCCTTACATTCACTCGCTTTAGTGCCCTCCGAACCTCGTCCTCCGACACGGTGATCGTATGATGATCGCTGCTCTGACTGCTGCTCCCTGACACGCTGATCGGCAGACTCACACTGCATCGATTGCTTTCAAAGCGGCCGTAGAAAGTGTTTAGCTCGTCAGCCAGCGACGGGTCTGCTCTCACCACTGTAGAGGATTTATTTCCAAAGTCACAGATGGTCCTTAGTCCATGCCACATGCGTCGGGAGTCATTTAGCTGGAAATGTGACTCTATGCGTTCCCTGTGTCTGTGTTTGGCGGCTCTTACTGCGCGTCGGAGAGCATAGCACGATGCTTTGTACTCGCTCATGTTTCCCGACAGAAGACCGGCGTTGTAAGCAGCAGTGCGTTTGTTTACTGCTGCACGGATTGATCTGTCCACCCACGGTTTCTGATTGGAGAATGACCTTATAGTTATTGTGTCCGTAGCTTGTTCGGCTAGCGTGTTTACAAAGCTTAACGCTACATCCGTGAACTCGCTGACGTCACATGACCCAGTCTACGTCATCAAGAGCCGCCTGTAACGTTGCTTCTGATTGGGCGAACCAACACGTCACCACCCTCTGCACTGGAGGTTCAGAGGTTTATATTCCGGTGTGAGGAAAATGCCGGCATGGTCCGATTTGCCGAAAGCCGGTAGTGAGCGAGCTTTGTAGGCATTCTTAAACTGAGTGTAGCAATGATCCAGTGTATTCGGTCCTCTGGTTGGACATGATACTTGTTGATGAAAATTAGGCATGACTTGCCTGAGTTTGGCTTTGTTAAAGTCCCCAGCGATGGTAATAGCAGCGTCGGGATGTTTGTTGATGTTGCCGCTGAGCGCATCGTGAAGCTCAGACAAAGCCAAGCCAGTGTCTGCTTGTGGAGGGATGTAAACAGCAGTTATAATGATCGATGAAAACTCCCGAGGCAGATAGAATGGGCGGCAAATAATGGATAAATGTTCCAGATGAGGCGAGCAGGAGCGCGACAGAGTGGAGATATTCCTGGGGTCACACCATTTCTTGTTAATCATGAAACAAACTCCCCCACCCTTGGATTTGCCGGCCTCGGCTGTCCTGTCCATCCGTAAAACAGAGAAGTTTTCAGACGGCGTTACAGCAGCGTCCGGGACCAAGGGCGTGAGCCACGTTTCAGACAAACAAAGGATGTTACAGTCCCTAATGTCCCGTTGGAAGTTTATCCTGGCTCTAAGATCGTCCATCTTATTCTCCAGAGACTGGACATTGGCGAGCAAAATGCTCGGTAAAGGAGGGCTGTGTGCTCTTTTCCTCAGTCTGTTGCGAATCCCAGCACGTTTCCCACGGTGTTTCTTGTTCCTCGGGTGGTTATTCGGGTAGCCATTGTACATCTCGGCGTTCCGGAGAAACTCAGGTGGCCACGATGGGTTGGAGGATAAAGTGTCATGAAACAGGTCAGTGAAGCGGTGTCCAATGTCCAAAAGTATTTCCTTGTCGTATGTGATCAGTGCAGAGGTAATGTGTGTAAAAAGAGAAAGCAAAAGTAGGTAAAAAAGTAAATAAAAACATAATCTGAGCGGAGCGACCTGGACGGCGACCGGACACAGCGGCGCCATCTTGAAAGGGAGAGACAACCCTGATCGAGATGTTCAAGTGTCTGATGATGAGGAGAGTGGTGAGGAATACAGCTTTTACTATGCACCACCTCAGCCTTCTTTGTCCCAGCCATCAGACCCTCCTGCTGAGACAAAAAGAGAACCTGCAGCAGTGAGACATCAGCCTCCAGCACCAGCTCCCGCTGCACCACCAGAGCCCCCTGGTGGAGACCAACTGGATGCGCCTGATCCTGCTGCTAAAGAGAACACTCGTGAGGAGATGGCTTCAGCTGCTGGTGACCCATCGGCCCCTCCATCGCTTGCCGCACCTGGGGGATCCGAGGAGCCAACACCCCAACGACCTCAACGCGAGAGACACACGCCGAGACGGATGACCTACAACCAGCTGGGTACCCCATCCTGCTACAGTGTCCAACCTACGCCACCACTGCTTCCCGTGTATCCGGGTATGGTCCCATGGTTTCCATCTCTACAGCCAGTCTCTACTTCACCCAGCCCTTTGGTATGTATGGACTACAACAAACATAAGTTGACACTTGTGTAGTGAAATCCTCGGCCTGCCACAGTGAGCACCCCCACAGAGTTCAGGTAATGGACTGTATCACACAAAGGTTGACCAGCAATAAATGTCACGGACTGACAATTTATGCTGTAAAACCCCTTTTTCAGACTCAGAAAGTGTTTGCTTTACCAACAGAAAAGGATTTTTAACAACCCCCATTAATGCAAAACAGCTGGTTGCTGTTTTTCCAAGAAGGGGAACTCAGGGATAACCCTAATTAACGACTTTACCCTTCTCCATCTCGAAGGAGATCAAAGTGTTATCTCTGACCAAACCAGACTTTCAGTCTCCACCCGACAGGATCTAATCCTGTGAATTACGGTTTGGCCATTAACACCCGACAATGCTCTTTTGAAGTGTAAAGGACTTGAGACTTCTGGGATGATACCATACTGCCCTCTAGCGGCAGTATGGATGAACGCCGCTAAGTCTTTCCTCAACTAAATGAAGGAAAGAATTTCAAAGGACATGGTGTTATTGTGTTTATGCCATTAAAAGTGTGTCTCTAAGTATATGGTAATGCTTTCCCCACAGGATTTAGAGTCATAACAAGAAGAATCGACTCTTTACATCAGTCTTACAAGTTTACAGTTAATAAAAGTGTTGAACAAATTTATGTGTGTTACAGCATGCGTAAAGATGCATTTTATCGGTACGAATCTGCAGTGCCAAATGTATGTGTATGCTTATGATTGTGCAAAACTAAAAATTCAATGTTATTTTGTGGAAGATAAAGGGATTGTTTGAATTAAAATTTAGTTGGGATAAACTTTCCCCCCAAAAAACGCCCTAGGCCACCACAAAACACGCCCCTTTAAGCCGCACAAAAACCCTGTGTGCGCCGGAAATGCTCTTCTTTTACGCCCCCAGGCTCCTCTTAGATCTTTCTTAAGCTTTCGCCCTTGTCCGCCTCGGACCCTCTCCTCTTTAACTTAGGTTAGTCTAAATTTTTCTAGACCCGTTGCCCGCCAGGCAACGTGATTTTTCTTTTTAACCAGCCACACATTGTCTATTTTTGGAAGATACTCTTGTGACGTCACTCACACGAGAAGGAAGACATTTTGGTAGTTCTTGTGAAAGACCAAGAACTCCGCTTGAACTAACAGACGCTTTAAGCCAGAGGAACAACTCCCGAGACCCTTTTGTCAGTGGCCAGCCACAGTTTTCAAAGACTCTAATCTGTTCCTGCCTATGCCAACGGCAGAGATATAGAGCTGTATACAGTTGACGCCTTTCCTCAACTCCGTTTCCCGGCCGCGCAGCTGAACCAGCCAGCGGCATCTTCACGTGACGGACGTCTTGTGAGAGCAGTACCTTCTAACCCAGACGTGCAGCTTCAGGAGGCCCGAAACAAAACTTGTTATCGCGATGTTATCGCGTTGAATCAGGAGCTCCGGTCTACCAAGGAATCCTTGACTGATTCCGAAAAACAAACCCAAGAGCTACAGTCGTTGGTCAAAACCCTCGAAAGGGCTGACCCGGACTTTGAGGAGTTACAGACAAAACTCCAGGAAACTGAGGAAACTCTCAGCGATTTAAAGAAGGAACTGAGCGACACAAGAGCTGCACGCGACATAGCAGAACTCAAGCTCAGTAATCAAGCAGGTGAGTATGGACCTCTGCAGGAGGAACTCACCAAATCAGGACAAAGTGCACAGTTGGCCGCAGGAATGCTATCTCAGGCAACTCAGCAAATAGAGTCCCTGAAAGCACAACAGGAGGCTCTCACTCACCAGAGAGACCTAGACCGACTGCTCATTGACCAACTTCGAGCACACATAACCGAAACCGCCCCAATGCAACCAGGTAAGAAAACGGAGTTTAAAGGCACTTCGAACCTAGGGCCGGTTACCCCAGTATACCGACCTGTAGGGCGAGAGGACAGCTTCCAGGAGGGAGCTACCTCACAACCCATCCCGGCGTTCCTACCTCAGCAACTGCACTTTGACGCAACGGAAAGAGGACAAGCCGCGAGCCCGACCCTCTTTTCGCAAGCTCCTACAGGTAGACCACCGGACTTCTACCCCCACGCTACCACGCGTGGGCAATCGGACTTTGTCCCACAACCAGCTCCAACTCGGAGACACGTGGGCTACGGTCTCACTGACCGAGACCTTGACAGACTCGCGCGGCATATCACTCGCTTTGAGCCCCATCAAGAAGCGGTTCACGACACCAGCACGTATCTTCGAGACATTGACTTCTACCGAACACTACCGTAGAGGATAGAATCTTCTTAATTAAGCTAACATCAAGCAAAGATGTTAGTAGCTTTATCGAACGTCAAACTCCTCGAGTCCAAGCTGACTTCGACCTCCTTCGTGAAGCCCTCATGGAGGAATTCTCTGGCGTCATGGTAAATGTGGGTCTGACTGCCGCCCTGATGGTCAAACAGGCACGGCAAGAGTCCCCACAGCTTTATTATGAACGCTTACGCAAAGCGTACTTTGGTCCACTCAATGAACCAGACATGGAGGAAGACAAAAACTTCAAAGCTCTTTTTGTACAAAACCTCCATCCAACTACCAGCCATCATCTTGGTGTTTCTGCATGTCCGCTAACGCAGACCAGCCGCCAACTTCGCAAGCTGATCATGCGAGCATTTACTAATCAGAGGCTAACTCATACCAGACATCAAGAGCCAGCCGTGCTCTTAACTGTAGATCGGAGTTTAGCACTCGAAGGAGCACCCACCTCCAGGCCAAGGTGGCCAGAAACCTCCCGCTTCCCGGACGGGAAGAAGGGACCTCGGCCACCCAGAGGTGAGCCAGGTCAACACCCAACCTGGACTGAACGTAGGTCAAACGATCGGGGTCCTCAAGGGAAACCCCTGTTCGAGAATAAACCTCGAACCAATGCAAACCGAAGCAAAGGGGGGTCCTACCCAGATCGGGATGACAGGAGAAATTATTCCCGTGGGTCACAAGACCAACGATCTTCTGGCAGTCCACCTGCCGAAAGACGTAACAATGCGAGTGACCGAGCCCCTGAAGCTCAGACTGATCGCGCGAGAAACCCCGCTGGCGAAAGTAGTCTGACAACAGAGGAGGCTCAGGCCATAGAACGCATACTCAGACAGATGCGTGGAAAGTCAAAAGGTAAGGCTGATCTGTATGCTGTCGAAGCCTCTAAGGCTCCGATTCAGAAGCAGTCACCACCGCTCCGAACCGACTTAACTCGCGATGCAAATACAGAGTCCACCGAAGGGGGTGAAGAAACCCCGGACCTGTACTTAGGCTCTGACTATCCAGAGCCACCCAATAACATCCAGGACCCTAGCACGGACCCTACGGAGGAAAGTGACCCAGATCACAAAGACCTCACTCCGTCCAGCGCCGTCCTGGTGGTTCAAGCGAACCCAAACTCCGGGCTGTGCCATGACCACACCCCGACCATCGAATGTGAAACACCCTTTCACCAATTCTTGGGTCACCTAACTGAAAAGGGAGTAGCTCGAAAGCTTTACCTCTCTGTCCTGTTAGAAGACCACTTGACACACGAAGCACTTCTCGACACAGCCGCTGACATCAGCCTAATTTCAGGCAGCCTGTTCAGATCACTCCAGGCTATAGCGAGAAGATCCCACAGGGACTTGAAGTCCCACCCGTGCGTCCTAGAAATAAGGCCTTACTCGGATGATCGGACGATCCTCAATGAGGTTGCCTTTGTACAACTGTCCATCGGACCAATGACACTGATACATCCAGTGTACGTGTCCCACCTTGACAATGTCCCACTCCTGATTGGCAAAGACATCCTCAATCGCTTCGAACCATTGATCGATTTCAAGCAGTTAAAGATTTGGGCACAGGTGCGAGAACCACTCCAATCGCTCTGACTGAATCTCAGTGCTATGCGATCGAAAGGTCCTCGCCAGTAGACAGGGTCGCCACCGACACCGCTGGAACTGCAACCACGCAACCCCTTTGAATCGCGTGATAGCTTCCTATGCACGCTGGAAAATCCTTTGGTGAAACCTCACATCGTCAATGGCATCATACTGGAAGCAACTCCAGTCGACGATGTCGTCATGGCCTTATGGGCCGACAAATCTGCAATCAGCCTAGAGCTGTATGACACTTTAACGCGGGTAAACCCAAGCCTGACCTTCGTAAAGAAACACCTTCGGTTCCCGGCTAACCCCACACCGACTCATGTGTTAACCACCGTAGGTCTCTGCTCTGTCACCGCACAATGGAACAAAAGAGAACTGACACACACCTTTGCTGTCATCCCTGATCTCCCACATTCAGTGTAGATTGGGGCTGACATGCTGGTCAGACTCGACGTCCAAGTCGATACCATTAACAACGTTCTTTGGTCCCTAACGGGAGTACAAAAAGAATCACCCAAGCTGACCGAAGAAAACTTGAAATCGGGACAAACAATACCCGACGTGTGCCAGGTAAGTAACGACTACCACCTCACGGTACCGCCGCGTAGCATCTTGTCCATACGTCTGAAAGTCTTCCCCGGCCAAAGAGCTAACTCCTCACAAGCGTTCTTCCAACCGTCGCCTCTGTTCTTCGAGTTAGGCTTGTCTGTTCAGGCAACACCCTTGGTCGAGCTCCACTCTCGATCAACACAGGTGCTAGTGCAGAACCCCACTGCAGACAGCATCCATGTCCCAAAATCCACCCCTTTGGGTTGGCTGGTCGACGCCAGATTTCATGACTTTGAGCTCAGACTCCCGGTCATAGGACATATGCCACCCTCACTCCTGCCTGAACAGCAGGAGACCGAGGTTGTATACACTAAACCTTCCGGGGTAATTGCCATATACCCCTCACTTACGGTCGACACCGACACTATCTGCAGGGTCGATCTGGCTGATGACAGGGAAATGGTCTTACAGACAGTCTCCCTGCTCTCCATCGATGCAGATACAAACTCGACCGCGACGATACCGAGTAACGTCACCACGGACGGTCCAGTAACGACAAAGGCTGACTCTGAAACCGAACCGGATTTCGAGTCCCAGTTGGAACAAACACTGGACCTGGCTGACGCGATCAATACCGAGGAGGAACGCGACCTGGTGCGCCAGGTCCTCCTCAAATATTGTACATCCTTTGCAAAGAACTCCTTGGATTGTGGCTTAACTCCCATCCATACAGTCCGCATTCCAACAGCTGCAAACGCGCCTCCAGTTTATGTACATCAATACAAAATACCCCTGGCGTCTTATGAACCAATACAGGAAATCATAGACGACCTCTTGAACAAGGGCATCTTCCGCCCATGCAACAGTACTTATTCGGCTCCTATCTGGCCAGTACTCAAGCCCAACGGCAAGTGGCGAATGACGATCGACTACCGTCAGCTGAACAAAAGCGTCCCACTGTCCAGGTGGCCAATGACCCAACTTGGCCAAGAACTGCCCAAGGCACGAGACGCCAAGTACTTCTCTACACTGGATATAGCCTCCGGCTTCTGGACCATCCCAGTAGATCCACAGGATCAACACAAACTTGCTTTTACGTTCGCCAATCGGCAATATTCTTTTACCAGATGCCCATTCGGGTACTTGAATTCCCCTGCCGAATTTAACATTTTCCTGAACAAAGCATGCCCGGATGCCACTAGCCGCGGAACGCTCATCTACGTAGATGACATCCACTGCGACATTCCATGCGCACATTGAAGAGATTGATCACGTGCTGAAGCAGCTCACCACCGCTGGTGCGAAGATCTCTCTGGAAAAATGTCAATGGTGTAGAAAGAAGGTAAACTACGTGGGCCTTCTAGTCGGCGCTGCTGGTGTTGAACCACAGGTCAGTCGACTTCAGGGTATAGCCAACCTAAAACCGCCATCCAACTTGTCAGAACTCCACAGCGTCCTGGGAGTCTGCAACTACTCTCGACAATTTGTCGAGGAGTACGCGGCATTGGCCAAACCACTGACTGACCTTCTCAAAAAGGACACCGCCTTTGAGTGGGGTCCTCAACAGGAACAGGCAATGAAGGCGCTCCAGCAAAAGCTGTGCGAAGTTTGGGCTGTGAAACACTTTGCCCACTACTTAGGAGGCCAAAAGACGATTGTCAACACCAATCACCAACCGGTGACTTTCTTGACGAGTCAAAGACTCAGGGACGGCGTAGTGAATAACGCCCGTGTGGCATCTTGGCTCATGGCTCTCCAAAGCTTCGACGTGGAGATACGCTATGCCCAAAACCACAAGTCACATTTGGGCATGGAGCTTGCCGCATGTCAACAATGCACAATTGACACACCCGCCACAGCCGCCCCACCAAACGAATACACCCCCACCGTACCAACACGCCTCCACTACTTCGATGCGAACGTATGCCAAGACATGACAACCGCATATGTCGATGGATGCTCGTTCCACCACGAAGCTCTGGTTCGCGCCGGTGCAGGTGTAGTATGGCTCAATGACACTCCCTATGAGCCACAAAAATTTCAGTTAGGACCTCAATCTTCGCAATACGCCGAGATGGCAGCCGTCCTTATAACCATCCAGTTGGCAGTGGCCAAGCAGATCAAACTGCTCATGATTTGTACCGACTCAAATTACGATCGCCTCAGTTTTTCGTGCCACCTGCCCTATATCCGTGGCTAAAGGGAGATAGTTTAAGTTCAGCACTTAAAGGAGGACTTAATGGGGATAAATAAACAAGAGAGAGGTCTCAAGTTGATTATCTGAAATTTATTAAGTCATTTACAATAAAGTGGAGCACCTTAGTGGGTCATAATTTGGAGGGGTTTGCATGCATTTTAGACATGTTCCTGGTATGCGACGGTCTGGTCGAAGACCATGACATGCAAGTATACTGGAAGAAAGTCAGAGGCCACTCGCGGGCCCCTGGACTTGACAAAGATCTGAATGACCATGCAGACCGCCTGGCGAAAGAAGGTGCTCTTGATGGTACGCTCTGGCAATTCCAGCCCGACCCCGTGTACAGTCGACCCCTTCCCACCCATCCCACCCATTCTGTCTGTCTGGTCACCCGATCAAAGGCGACCGCAACCGACGCCTCGGTTCCGGCCCCAGCAGCCACGATGGTGGTTGCTCCGACTTTCGCTTGATTCCGACCTCGTTGCCCTTCAGGCAGCGGACCCAGCAATCAACAAACTGATCCTCCATCTGTCAGACCCCGCGTCTCACTCCGTTTTAGACACTGACACTTCCTCCCACGCGTACCTTAAAAAGCTTTGGGCTGTTCGTGCCAGACTTCAGCTGCGTCATGGCTTGCTTGTCTATGTCTCTGACACCCTTACTTACTGCGTTCGTAGTGCCTCAGAGCCTAAGGGGAGTCATGCTAATGCACGCACATGACGCTCCAGTAGCAGGCCACAGAGGTGTGCGAGCAACACACCAGGCACTCCAACAGGTAGCCTACTGGCCACAAATGCAAATGGACGTGGCAGAATATATCAAAGGCTGTTTGGTATGCTGCCAGTTCCAACCGGCAGGACCACTCCACCGTGCACCCTTACAAAGAAGGGGCATCTCATTCCCGTGGTCTGACCTCCAAATCGATTGGATTGGACCCCTAACAAAATCAACAAGGGGCAACAAATACATCCTAATGGTCACCTGTGCCTTCAGCAAATGGGTGGAAGGACTTCCAGCCCCAAACGACACGGCACAGACCACAGCCTTTCAACTCATGAACCACATGTTCTCCAGATTCGGCCTACCCTGCAAGGTCGATTCTGACCGTGGTACTCACTTCACAGCGGAGGTAATGGGACAACTGTGGCAAACCATGGGTGTGAAAGCGAACTTCCATGTCAGCCACCACCCCCAATCCTCAGGCCAAGTAGAAAGAGCCAACCGAACGGTGATCGACATCCTAAAGAAGTATGTCGCGTCCAATCACCGAGATTGGGACGTCAAACTGCCCTTGGTCCTGATGGCTATCAGAGCCACGCCACACACGGCGACTGGAGTCTCCCCATTTGAGCTCATGACAGGTACATGACTGACCTCCAAGCACACCTCAGAACCACCTTTGCCTTTGCCCAGGAAAAACTAGGCAAGAGTGCAGAAGGCCGGAAGGCCTATTATGACCAAAAATCATCTAGGGATGAACTGCAGGTGGGAGACAAGGTGTGGTATTATAATTTTAGCCAACTCACCGGACAAACGAGCGGTGGTGCCAACCGACTGATGCGGAAATTCCTCCCGCGTTGGGCGGGACCATACGCCATTGTCAACAAGCTTTCCCCTGTGGTGTATCAGATAAAGATCATCAAAGACGAAAGGAACCCACTCTCAAGTGGATACACCGCAACCAGATCAAGTTACACAAAGCCCCATGGGATCTACAGGGGATGTTTAAGCTCCCAAGTAGTCTCCACTAAACCCCTCAGCCCACAACTAAACACTCACTAACAACTGCTAACTCAGTCCTCTTAACATTTTCCACTTCTCATTGGTAACTGCGGGTAACTCAATAACTATAACTGGTAATTCTGGTATTCACTGTCAGTGAAACAAGTCTTGTTGCGACCTCCGCTGTGTGTACCTTGATCAACCTCGGGTCGTCCACAAGCGAATACTGTTAGTAATTCCACTGGAGAAGACGAATCTCGCAAGGCGCAGATCAACCAACCACAACAGCAACTCCAAACGGTAGGAAAAACGTGAGCAACACTGTGTCGGTGGTAAACACTCACAGTGAGGCCCTGAACAAAAACCTCCGCGCTATAGACTTACTTCTGACAATTTTCCACATTTACTACGTACACACTCAAATGATCACGTTGATGGTAAGCGACACGCTCAGAGGTATCAGCTTCTCAGTGAACAGCCTAGCAATAAGAATTAGGTAGTATGTTTCTTGTAGGATCACATATAACCATTATGTGCCCTATATAATCACCATGTTTATTCTCATCCCTAAAATGCATGCAAACCCCTCCAAATTATGACCCACTAAGGTGCTCCACTTTATTGTAAATTACTTAATACATTTCAGATAATCAACTTGAGACCTCTCTCTTGTTTATTTATCCCCATTAAGTCCTCCTTTAAGTGCTGAACTTAAACTATCTCCCTTTAGCCACGGATATAGTACAAGCCAAGTGAAGACCACTTCACACTTATACGCACATGTGTTTCTGCTAATCATGTTTACATCGGTACATGTATTGTAATGCCAAACTCTTTCTGTGTCTTAACGTGTGGTTTGCTCCCTGGTCACTAAGGATGGTCGACACAAAGTGTGGAACCCTGCTTCGTGTCGAAAGGGGGGACTGTAGTGAAATCCTCGGCCTGCCACAGTGAGCACCCCCATGAGTTCAGGTCATGGACTGTATCACACAAAGGTTGACCAGCAATAAATGTCACGGACTGATAATTTATGCTGTAAAACCCCTTTTTCAGACTCAGAAAGTGTTTGCTTTACCAACAGAAAAGGATTTTTAACAACCCCCATTAATGCAAAACAGCTGGTCGCTGTTTTTCCAAGAAGAGGAACTCAGGGATAACCCTAATTAACGACTTTACCCTTCTCCATCTCGAAGAAGATCAAAGTGTTATCTCTGACCAAACCAGACTTTCAGTCTCCACCCGACAGGATCTAATCCTGTGAATTACGGTTTGGCCATTAACACCCGACAATGCCCTTTTGAAGTGTAAAGGACTTGATACCATACTGCCCTCTAGCGACAGTATGGATGAACGCCGCTAAGTCTTTCTTCAACTAAATGAAGGAAAGACTTTCAAAGGACATGGTGTTATTGTGTTTATGCCATTAAAAGTGTGTCTAAGTATATGGTAATGCTTTCCCCACAGGATTTAGAGTCATAACAAGAAGAATCGACTCTTTACATCAGTCTTAAAAGTTTACAGTTAATAAAAGTGTTGAATGAATTTATGTGTGTTACAGCATGCGTAAATATGCATTCTATCGGTACAAATCTGCAGTGCCAAATGTATGTGTATGCTTATGATTGCGCAAAACTAAAAATTCAATGTTATTTTGTGGAAGATAAAGGGATTGTTTGAATTAAAATTTAGTTGGGATAAACTTTCCCCAAAAAAAACACAAAACACGCCCCTTTAAGCCGCACAAAAACCCCGTACGCGCCGGAAATGCTCTTCTTTAATGCCCTCAGGCTCCTCTTAGATCTTTCTTAAGCTTTCGCCCTTGTCCGCCTTGGACCCTCTCCTCTTTAACTTAGGTTACTCTAAATTTTTCTAGACCCGTTGCCCACCAGGCAACGTGATTTTTCTTTTTAACCAGCCACACATTGTCTATTTTTGGAAGATACTCTTGTGACGTCACTCACACGAGAAGGAAGACATTTTGGTAGTTCTTGTGAAAGACCAAGAACTCCGCTTGAACTAACAGACGCTTTAAGCCAGAGGAACGACTCCCGAGACCCTTTTTTCAGTGGCCAGCCACAGTTTTCAAAGACTCTAATCTGTTCCTGCCTATGCCAACGGCAGAGATATAGAGCTGTATACAGTTGACGCCTTTCCTCAACTCCGTTTCCCGGCCGCTGAACCAGCCAGCGGCATCTTCACGTGACGGACGTCTTGTGAGAGCGGTACCTTCTAACCCAGACGTGCAGCTTCAGAGGCCCGAAGCAAAACTTTGGACCTGTGACGGAAATCGAACTGGGCCAGTACCAGCGAAACAAGTAAGCCGCACGTGACACAGCAGGAGTTTTGGCGTTCTAAACTGTATTTTATAAGCTCAAGTCACTACACCTTCATCCACCTCCCTCCAAATCCAGTAAACGTCCCTTAGGAAAAACAGCAAATTTAATGGTTCAAACTCTCCTTTTCACTCCACAAAGTTCTAGTCAGTAAATGTTATTCTCTTTAATCATTCTCATTATCTGTCAATAATTTCCCCTTTGTGTCCTATCCCCATCATTTCCCATTAATATGTTAACTTTGTATAATCTTTAATAAAATCTCATGAAACGTTAAAGATTTTGATTTGGTGTTTTAATGTTTATGAAGACATATTCCAAAAACATTTAGAATTCTATTCCTTCAGATTAATTGAGACTTAGTAAATATAATCAGTTTCCCAGAACTTATCTGGGTGGTGCCCTCAACGAGACAAATTTGATAATAAAAATATTAATTGATAATTTTCCCCAAATTAATAAATTAATATTTCTATTACATTACACAGTACACTACAGTAGTTTTTAGTCATTTGTCCCTCACTTATAGACAATCACCAGAGCAGAGTGTGGAAAATATCAGTCATACATTCCAATGTTAGTATTGTGACAACACTATCTTCTATTGCACTTCACCTGCCTCTAGCTTACCTCCACATTCAAAGGATAGGATACACTAAAATGATAAGAACATTTATTTAGAAAATCTATTGTAACTTTTTTCCATAGCAAAAAAACAAGTAAATATTACTTGTGTTTGAGTAAGTAACATTTACGAGCATTTTTCAAAAATATATTACTTGCAATTTGGGATTTCCCCCACATAAACCTGTGGGTAACATTTACAATTTTTCATGTGGCTATTTACTCACTATTTCCAGTTATTTTTTACTTACCCTGCCTTTGTATTTATTAATTATAATACTCTAAATTACTATTAATAATTATTATGACTACTAAGTAATGTTTACCATAAACAAAACACAAGAATCTGTGTTTTTGAACAGTGCATGTATTTTACTTCAATATAATATTAGTACAATTGGTACCATTTGAACAGCAGAGCCTGTTGTTGTGACCAAGTGACCAATGTCTGCTTACCATTCATTGTACAGCAATAGTTTTTGCAGATGGATGAATTAATACTTTGTTGCCACAACTTCTGAGAACTTTGGAACCTAAAAGAAGACCAAACAATTATAATTTAGCAGAAAAAATGTTAAGTTAACATGTTGAAACATGTTAAATATTTATTTATTTATTTATTTATTCACATTTTGGTGAGGAATAATCCCTTGAGATGAATCATCTCGTTTTTGAGGGGGGTGAGACATATTAATGTCCTCAGCTCTGAAACTATAAATCAGCTTTAATACATGTCAGCTTACAGTGAATATGCAGCAGGTGAATCCCCGACTCCTCAGATCGCCTCTGTGGCTTTAGGACTAAAGATAAACCATGTTAAGAACTTTGTGTGTGTGTGTGTGTACGTGTACGTGTGTGTGTGTGTGTGTGTGTGTGTGTGTGTGTGTGTGTGTGTGTGTGTGTGTGTGTGTGTGTGTGTGTGCGTGTGTGCGTGTGTGTGTGCACAAGGGCGGAGTCTCCTCGGAACAGACAACTCCACTCACTTGCTGCAGATCTGTAATCAGCATACTACTTAAAACCTGCTCACCAGGCAAACTCTGCCAGATTGTTACGTCAGTCACGTGGTCAACTACCAGGCCGCTCAGTCTCCGAGTATTTTGTTTTGTTACCTGTTTGTGTTTGGTTTACTTTTTCCTTTTTCTACTGTGATCTCCAGTTCCTGTTTGAGACTCAAGTGTTCCTCCAGCCAGCCACTTGCTTTGCCTCGCTGTCTCCTGAAGACCTGCAGCCCACTGCTTTGTACATTCTTGTGGCGAATAAATACTAATTAATTAAACATAAGCAAATAATTTGCCACATAATGCTAACTGTCTAAGCTAACAACCTGAATCAACTACTCAACCACATCTGACCACACACACATTTTATGTGAAAAATTAAACAAAAGGAGAAAAAAGAAAATGTAAAGCACAAAATATACTCACCACATTATAGAAAATGCTTTGAATCACCACAAATCCAGCTGCCATGCTCTTCTCTGTCTGAAAGACGTTGTGTTTCAAACTGAAAAGTATTTGCAGAACCCTCTGACGTCACCGGTATAAAACAGAAAGATATAATTAATATTTGTTCTTCTACAGAATTCATTCAGTTTCTTGAGTAAATGTCCCATAAAGTTAAAACGTCATGTAAAAGAGGATATACATATTAACTTACAAATACCGAGTAGCATATTGGATATTACCTTAAAATCTCAAGTACAAGTACGAACATAAGCATTTCTTGTAAAAACTGTTCATATATCCAAGTACTATCTACAGGACCAAAAATCCTTTTTTTTCAGTGTAGAAGACCTCCTCCCTTGGTTTTCCTGGCTAGTCTCTGCACCAGGACAAAAAAAATAAATAAAAAATGACTATGTAGACTCTTCTATTGCACCCCGCCTGCCTCTAGCTTACCTCCACATTCAACAGGTAGCCTATAACCGCTCCTCCCCAGCCTCATCAAACCCTCCAACCAGAGAGTGCGGCTTGGCTGCTTGAGTGCCTCTTTTCCTGGCTAGAAAAAAAAAAAATTAGATAAGGTTGTGCTTATAAATACCCTGGCAGAAATTGTGATATATTATTTTTTTGTGTCATTTTTCAGAGAATATGAATAAAACAAATAATAAAACAAAACAAAAAATCATACATAATGACAACAGAATCTACCCAAATGACTCTGATCAAATGTTTACATACTCCAGTTCTTAATACTGTGTATTGCCGCCTTTAACATCAATGACAGCTTGAAGTCTTTTGTGGTAGTTGTGAATGAGGCTCTTTATTTTCTCAGATGGTAAAGCTGCCCATTCTTTTTGGCAAAAAGCCTCCAGTTTCTGCAAATTTTTGGGCTGTCTTGCATGGTCATCCTATAACTGGAAGGTTGGCAGTTTGATTCTCACCCTCCCCACAATTCATACTGTCTACTGTTTATGGGCAAGACACTTAACCCATCTTGCCTCCAGTGGTGTTCCAGCTTTAACACTGGTGAATAGGAGCTTAATGTAAATCTCTTTGAGTGCCTACTAGGTGGAAAAGCACTATAAAATCAATAAAATAAGAATGATAAAATAAAATAAATGAATGAATAAATGAACTGCACATTTGAGATCTCCCCCAGAGTGGCTCAATGATATCGAGGTCAAGAGACTGAGATGTCAAATCCAGAACCTTCACTTTGTGCTGCTGTAGCCAATGACGGGTCAACTTGGCTTTGTGCTTTGGATTGTTGTCACGTTGGAACGTCCAAGTATGTTCCATGAGCAGCTTCTGGGCTGATGAGTGCAAAGTTTCCTCCAGTATTTTAGGATAACATGCTGCATTCATCTTTCCACCTCAGCAATCCACCTCCATGTTGCACAAAAGGAATAAAGGAATAAAAGCAAAAAATAACGTCCCTCAGATATCAAAGTGTTCATCTGAGGTCAAAGCCTTGACCTTAGTCATTTGGCAGGTGCATGTCCAGGAATGTTGACCCAGCAATGGCCACATTCATCAATCTCACCAACAAGCTCATGGAAAGCAACACAAGCAAAAGTTATCAGACATGGAAGTGCAACAACAAGTACATGTACTGTATCTCAATACAGATTCTAAAATACAGAAATCCACCTACAGAAGGCTGCCATTGAATGGACCAGTTAACCGGGTAGCTGGGTCTGGCGACTGGGCTGCAGTCCAAGGTGAGTGAGGGCAGCAGCTTCGAGACATCAGGAACAGGCAGACCAATGGAGTAAGCAGGAGTCGGGTAATGGTCAGTGTAAGGAGCCTGTGTAGAGGCAGGGCACCAAATCTGTGTCTGGTGTGTAGAAGGACCTATTTGGGGTCCTTGCTGTTCTATTGGTATGTCAGTGTTTATCTGGTGCTGCATTTTAAGTCAGTTACAAATGCGCACTCAAGTGTTTTAAATACTGTATAGATTTTTACTAATTTCCAGCACACACTTTACAAAGCACACATAGCCACAGGTATTGCAATATCGAACACTGTTAACACATGTTTCATGCAAAAGGAAATACCACACACATAGATGGGGCCTACTCATCAAACACAATACACCTTATGTATACGAGCTGTGGGTCATGACCGAAAGGACAAGATCCCGGACACAGGGGGTTGAAATGAGTTTCCTCCGCAGGGTGGCTGGGTGCTCCCTTAGAGATAGGGTGAGGAGCTCGGTCACTAGGGAGGAGCTCAAAATAGAGCCGCTGCTCCTTCACATTGAGAGTATCCAGCTGAGTGGGCTCAGGCATCTGTTCCGGAGGCCTCCTGGACACATTCCTGGGGAGGTGTTCCGGGCATGCCCCACTGGGAGGAAGCCCCGGGGAAGACCTAGGACACGCTGGAGTGACTATGTCTTTCGGGCTGGCCTGGGAACGCCTCAGTATCCCCCCGGAAGAGCTGGAGGCAATGTCTAGGGAGCTTTTTGGTTACCAAAAATCAGGTTGTATTTTAAGCAAAATGTAGCTTTAAAGGGCTATTATAAGACAAAGTGGGTCAAAGCCTGTTTTTTTTTCACCACCAAACCCTAAAAATAAACCTTGTAGCATGTTGTTTAAAACGTCACCCCACGTTTCCTGGAAGGCACCATGAAAGAGGCAGAGTCATCACTTATGCTTCGGCACACCTCTCGGCTGTGGCCATGCCCCCCACGCCAGAACAGGGTCAAAAACTTTAAACATGAAAATAAATCTGCAACTTTAATTTGAAACCAATATTATCATTTGTAATACATTAAAACGTGAACTTTCAGTTTCACATTTTTGTTTTTCAGTTACAAACATTATGAGCTGAATTTAGCTCCATATGCCTGCTGCACATCTTCTACTGTGTCCTTTCGTATCTAGTCACTTTTTATTTAATTATATACAGTGTACATGTATGTTTTTATCTACTTAATGCTTAAATTAACTGTAAACTGTATGTGTGGTTGTGTATGAAATGTGCATTTTTTGCAAGCCAAAGACAACTTACTGCATTTTGTTTACAAATGGGAGATAATAAAGTTTATTCTATTTTTTATTCTTTAAACATATTTTTTTAGCCTTTTAACATTATGGCCTCTAATGTTTAAAAAGTTTCTTTAGTTACATAGTTTGTTTACTGTCAGATACTGGCTTTGTCTGCAGCATCACTCTTTGGACCAGTCCATTTAAGTCAGGAAAGGTTTGATGAAACTTCCCATAGTCCACGTTTCAAAGGGCTGTATTGTCCATCAGCAGCACCACATCCCCTGGTTTGAAATGTATTTTTTGTGTGGACCATTCCTGGCGACCCTGGAGGAGACGCAAGTACCCACGGGTCCATCTGCTCCAGAACAAATAAGCAAGGTATTGGACTTTGCCAACATGGTTATCAAAGATACAGGTCATCTTTGTTAAAGATGGGGGCATATTAGGCTACACCATCATCAAAAGTAGACGATTTGATAGGTCCCCTAAATTGTCTTTTAACAGTTGCCCAGCCCTGTGTACCTTTAAAGGGTCTAAAGTGATGTTGCATGAGGGATCCAATGGGTTTGCCTTAACTGTGACAATACTGTATGTAGCTGTGCTCACAGTGCTGTTTTGTCATGAATATCTTGCCTGATGCAACTCTCGAGTGCTTGGAGAGAACTGCAGGGTGTTCTTCTGGCTCTGGCATTGCAGGATTATCCATTAAGTATGCCAAGTTTGTACAATTGACGGCTGCTTTATGACTCAATTACTCTGCAGTGCATAAGATGTGACACTAGAAGACAGTGTTGTACTGTCATGCAATAGTCTTTAGGGATACATTTGGGTGTCCACTTGGCCACCGCAGGAAACACAGCAGGTCTTTTGTGACTATCACCTGAAACGTGACTCCAGTTAGCATTTTGGTGAGATCAGGTCCCTGCAGCATTTAGTGACACGTCTTAAAATAAAGCTGTGTTGACAACATACATTTTCTTTGAGTGGTACACGTGGTGATGTAGGATGTACCAAACTCATGCACCTGAACACTATAGTTTTTTTTCAAGCAGAGACATCATAAAGGTTTTGGGCAGCTGGATCTTTTCCAAGTTTTCTCTCAAGGCTTGTAGCTCTCTGGGTTCCATCACATTGTTTGTCTTTTTAACAGTGGTTCATGGTTTGTCCTCTTAAGACATTTCCGCCTTGTGATCATAGTGTTGCTCTGGAAAGTCTGTACTGCTGGATCAATAGCTGCTCTATTTCTATGAGTGTGATATGATTGATATTATAATGTACAGATTTTTCTCTGCTGCTCCACACACCACACACTGTCTTTATTGCAAAGGCCCATCCTGCTGACTGTTGTGTTGTTTGCAACAATCAAGAGACCAACATCTGCATCAATATGAGACTTCTCTGAGGTAAGGCCATTTTTGTAACTGGTGTTGCTTGGATATGTTTTCCTATTGGTCAGGAATGCTGCTGTGCGTGAAAACCTTTGGTAATTGAACGTGAACTGACTCTTTAAGGCCACAAACTAAATGCAAATGTTGAACAGCTTTAGTTCTTTAGTTTAATTTGATTTGATTGATTAATTGAAATGTAAGATGCTAAAATATATAAATATAATATATATTAAAATACACATCAGATCATCTGCTCCACAGAAATTAATAAATTATTGTACATATTTAAACAGGATACAACATTTGCTGCCTTCTATCCCAACCTTTTCAAATAAAATCTTGCTAAAAGCTCATAATTTTATCTTCTGAATACCAAAACACATTTGATTTCCTAAAATTTCACTGTTGAAAAAAACATCTTAGATCAGAATACAAAGGACAAAATTATACTCATCAGGCCCATTTCAACTGCCAGAGAAAGGCTACCACTTCTTAACTGGGCACATAGAGAGCTTTCTGTTTCGTTATTTATAATTTGAATCAGAGAGGGAACATAATGTGGCAGTTCCATTAGCCTAGGTATGATTGTTTGAACAATCCCAGATAAAGATCTTTTTGGTCAGCATCTCAGCTCTCTGCTTTATGAGACAGGGTTCTCATCCCATAACAACCTCCACAGCTAACTTAGTGGGTAACTTATGGACACCCAAAAAAGTTGATCTTGGCCCATTGTATTTAACACAGTCTATGTGTTGGCTTTTCTTTAACGTTCAATTTCTTTCTGAGCTCATCTGTACAAAATGTTCTTGTACTTCCGGGGTGTCTCTAAAAGCAGATGTTTCAACACACTCGGCTCCTTTTCAAGATCTTCCTTTGACTGGGATGATGGCTAGCAGGCAGTTGAAGTGCAACTTACTGTTCCTGAGTTACAGTCTTGCAGTTACAGAGGCTCTGAGACAGTTTCTTCAGTGATGTCCGAGCGGTCTTTAACATGAACCTTATCTGGATATGTGTTTTAAACAGTGTGCACAACATTTTCTTTCTTTCCTGCATATTTTAATTAGATGTCCTGGTATACAATATCCATTAAAAATTGAACACAAGACAGTTCTTGGACCTTAAGGTAGGACTCTAAAGTGTGATTATTTTGGCAGAAGAGACATAGAGTTTGAAAGGCAAGGAAAAGGTTTAGATGGGCTGACCTGTTTTGCTGTTACATATGTAGGTTGACCATACGTCCCATTTTAGCCACAACAATCCCGTTTATATGCCCCCTGTCCCGCGGGATATCTACAAAAACGTTTTTTCCTGTCCCGATTGTCTGTGTGTCAATCAGAGTTGCCATGGTTATGGTAATATTAACCAATTGGAAAAGATCAACAGTGTTCCACATGTCTGTAACTCAAAATTGATTGGTCCAATCACGTGCTTAAGCGTGAGGCTATTTCTAAGCATCCCTTCTCCAGCTTCCATCGTTTCAGTCTGTCATCAGCCAAAAAGAAGTTGCCATTTACTAACGAGCTTCAGAAACAGTACAACGTTTGGCTCTTAGGAAAGAACGAGGCCCCTTTGCGAAGGGCTGTCAGGTCCCTGTACAACTGGAGCAGGAGCTTGGATCATTGCCGGCAGTAAGTCTGACTTGTTCCCAGGGCATGTTGGACTCCGGTCCTGTTCATTATCTTCATGGACAGGATTTCTAGGTGCAGCCAGGGGCCGGAAGGTGTCTGGTTTGGGGACCACATGATTTTATCTCTGCTTTTTGCAGATGATGTTGTCCTGTTGGCTCCATCTAGTCAGAACCTTCAGTGTGCAATGGGACGGTTTGCAGCCGAGTGTGAAGCGGCTGGGATGAGGATCAGCCTCTCCTAATCCAAGGACATGTTTTTCGGCCAGAAAAGGGTGGCTTGTCCCCTTCAGATTGATGGAGATATCTTGCCTCAAGTGGAGGAGTTTAAGTATGTTGGGGTCGAACGGAGCGTGAGATTGACAGACGGATTGGTGCAGCTTCTGCAGCGATGCGGTCGATGTACCGGTCTGTGGTGAAGAAGCTCTCAATTTATCAGTCGATCTACAGTACGTTCCTATATTCTCATCTATGGTCATGAGTGTATTGATTTTGTGCAGATAATTACATAAAGGAATTTCTGTGAAGGTGCTGACCTTTGATTTGTATATATAAAAGTGTCTCAGTTTAAAGGTTGAACATTTGGTCTCTGGGTTTGGATAGTTTCCTCTCAAAATCAAACACAGACTGGCTAAAAGTTACACAGGACTTTATCCTGCACCACAATAAAACACAAGCCTCTTTAGAATTTTCTGTACCTAACCAAAGTACCCGCTCTTCTCCTTATTTCAGCTGCAAAAAAAGCAGATAAAATGAAATATTGTGACTCAAAGCAGCTGAACACAGAAGCATAAAGAATGAAAAAAATGGACATTAAAGTAAGACCAGAGACAATTACATTTAAAAAATAAAATCATACTGTCTTCATTACAATTTTCAAAAGTACACCTCCCCCACCCAGCTCAGAGTGCTGCAGGCTGCTGGAGTAACAGGGAACAAGGGAGGAGGGTGCGTCTTTTATCTCCCTCATTAAAGACCAAGCAGCAGGGGCCATCAAGTGTGAGCCCAAAGCCATGGGGACAGGGCCCTCACATCAGACGGCAGAGCTAAAAAAGGGAACGTCTTAAACTTAACCTGCTCTCCTCTGGGAGGTGATAAAAAACTCTTATCTGTGGTCACCTCCTCTGCCAGGACCAGATCAGGCCCTTAACAACAGCAGGGCAGAGGGAGGCTGCTCTGCTTCAGCAGCTCTGCAATGCTACAGCACTGATGAGCTTCCATATGGGATGGACTGATTACTAAAGGAAATGGGTCAGATACAAGCAGGGAATACGAAAGAGCAGTGGGCTTTGCATTAGTTATTCTAATAAATGCTCTTCAACAATAACCTTAGGCATTAATGAATCTGACTTCTGCCTTATGGAACCCTGTAGCAACCGGTAATGTAATAACAACCAATAACATAATACCTGCCAATGACGTGACATTTTTGCAACTGAACAGACAGTCCGGTTTTTAAGCCCTCTGTCCGGACTGTCCGGACTGTGTGTATATATGTATATGTGTGTATATATGTATATGTGTGTATATATGTATATATATATATAAAATTATGACTTTGGCCCAAAAGTTAGGACAACAGGCTAAAAGTAAGGACACACACAAACCAAAACTTTTTTCATTGTCAAAAACTTATAGTATTGTTAATTTTGTCAAAGTTTTTGCCACATATAAAAAACAAATGTTTTTATACATATATATATATATATATATATATATATATATATATATATATATATATATATATATATATATATATATATATATATACATATATATACATATAAAAACATTTGTTTTTATATGTGGCAAAAACTTTGACAAAATTAACAATACTATAAGTTTTTGACAATGAAAAAAGTTTTGGTTTGTGTGTGTCCTTACTTTTAGCCTGTTGTCCTAACTTTTGGGCCAAAGTCATAATTTTCCTTGTCATGAAACTGGTCACCCGACGAGATGATTCAAGATAATTCCTAGGTAATATGTACATTTGCAACCAACTGGATAGGAGCAGGAATTTTAATAAATCACACTCAGAGTAATCAGATGCACCAGATGACGTTGGTAGTGCACGCTTCAAACATATCGCTATAACGCAATTAACCATTGTAAGGACATAAGAAACTATTTATGAAGGTAAAAATGTTACTTAGTTCTGCTTTTATAAGAGACTTAAGTTCTCTGATAAAAGAACTAAAAAGAAAGGATCTTTAGTTGTAAGCACACTTTCAAATCCCCACAGAACCAAAGTCTGTAAAGCAGGACCATCTGGCTTTTGTTAGGACACACTCCTTAGAAGTGTTATTTTTGCAAAAGATGCAAAAAAGTTAGAATTTTGGCAAACAGTCTCTGGGCAATATCAAACCCACTGAACTTTACTGAACACCAAAGGGTTTTTCATGCTCATTAAATGTGGTCCCCCGACAAAAGTCCGTCAGTTCATATTTCACGAGTGCAGAATAAAGTGTGCATGTTTGAAAGGGAATCTGATCAAGCCGATGGTGGAGTGAGGAATGAGGAATGTGGGGAGTCAGATCTCTGTGGCTGCAGAGTGGAAAGAAAAAACAGAATTCATCTTTATATTAGCTGAGCTCTCTGTGAGATACACACTCATTTCACTATGGGCTGTATTGACGCTGTTGAAGTTGTTCTGAAATGCACTTTCATATTTTTATCTCTTGTGCCTTCAAAGGGCATTCTGGAGAAGGTTGTGTGCTCTCTCTCAGCCAGACTGACTGAACATTAGCAATGAGGAATACAGGACCTCTGCTGTGACAAGCCTTTTTGTCAACCCAGGGCTGAAGAGTTTGCATATTTTAAAGGCTAAAGGGGAAACCAGAGCACTTAGGGAGGACCCTTGAAGAGCCTGTAATAAAAATGGGTTTTATATTTAATTTATATAATAAGTGTTGTAATACTGAACACCCTGACTGAATAAAATGATTGCAAGAAAGAATTTTGCCCCAACAGTAATGATATCCAAGGGCCCTAGCATCACTATGAAATGGTCAGAATGCCTGGTTGACGTACTGAGTGACTGACAGACCGAGGTACAGGAGGTATCTGGCAGCAGCAGGCTCAGCCTCCAGTCAGGAAAAGAGATATGTCTTGTCAGGGGCGTAGCAAGCTTTTCAAAAGTGTGGGGGATGTGGGGGAGGGGGGCACTAATACAATTTTCCTGATCGTCTCATTAGCTTAAAAACTTACAGGGATAAATTTGTAATTTATATTGCTTAAAAGGGGCATTGTGTATCTAACAGACCTAACAGTTACTGACACCAGTGATCATTCTAGGTTAATCAACTCACCTGACTCGCGCACTCTCTTTAAAACCTTTTCCGCCCTCCTTTGTCCGCCTGCTCCCCCACCTTCATCGTATTTAACAGCTGATGATTTTGCGTCTTTCTTTGTAAAGAAAACGACCACCATCAGCAGTCAGTTCTCTGCGCCACCACCTGTCGAGCTCATTCAGACCCCTGATGTGTGTTTGCTCACTTCCTTCTCTCCTCTAAATGAAGCAGATGTTTCCAAGGTCATTAGTTCTAACCACCCTACTACCTGCCCGCTGGATCCCATCCCCACACATCTCCTTCAGGCCATCTCTCCATCTGTCGTGCCTGCTCTCACCCACATCATCAACTCATCTCTTTCCACTGGGTCATTCCCCACAGCTTTCAAAGAGGCCCGCATCACACCACTACTGAAGAAACCCACTTAACCCTACACTGCTAGAAAACTACAGACCGGTTACCCTCCTTCCCTTCATTGCCAAAGCTCTGGAGCGAGTTGTGTTTACTCAGCTCTCATTCTTTCTCACACGGAACAACCTCCTGGACTAGAACCAGTCTGGGTTCAAGAGCGGTCATTCCACCGAAACTGCCCTGCTCTCAGTCATCGAAGCTCTGAGACTGGCAAAAGCAACATCCAAGTCATCTGTACTCATCTTACTGGATCTGTCTGCTGCTTTTGACACTGTTAATCATCACATCTTCCTGTCTTCTCTCAGGCGATGGGTGTCTCTGGAATGGCGCGTTGCAATGGTTCAAGTCTTACCTCTCGGATAGGTCATTCAGAGTATCCTGGAGAAACAAGGTCTCTGAGTCCCAACATCTCAATACAGGGGTGCCACAGGGCTCAGTGCTTGGACCGCTTCTCTTTCCATATACATGACATCCCTTGGCTCTGTCATCCAGAAGCATGGCTTTTCCTATCACTGCTATGCAGATGACACTCAACTCCACCTGTCATTTCAACCTGACGATCCGATGGTCTCTGCTCGCGTCTCGGCATGTCTGAGTGACATCTCACTTTGGATGAAGGACCATCACCTGCAGCTGAACCTTCCAAAAACAGAACTGCTTGTGATTCCAGCCAATCCAAAGACCCACCACAACCTCTCCATTCAACTAGGCCCATCAACCATTACACCGTCCAGCACTGCCAGAAATCTGGGAGTGGTAATTGATGATCAGCTAAACTTCACAAGTCATGTCGCCAGCACCACCCGGTCCTGTAGATTCATCCTCTACAACATTAGGAAAATTAGACCTTTCCTATCAGAGCACTCTACGCAAATTCTAGTCCAGGCTCTTGTCTTGTCCAAACTGGATTATTGCAATGCTCTACTGGCTGGACTCCCTGCCTGCACAACCAAACCTCTGCAGCTGATCCAGAATGCAGCGGCAAGAGTGGTCTTTAATGAACCAAAGAGAGCGCACGTAACTCCTCTATTCATTAGGTTACACTGGCTCCCGGTTGACGCCCGCATCAAGTTCAAAGCTATGCTCTTGGCCTACAAGACCACTACTGGTTCTGCACCCTCATATCTTCACTCACTAATACAGACCTACGTTCCTACCAGATCCCTGCGCTCTGCAAATGAACAACGTCTGGTGGTACCGTCCCAAAAAGGTAAAAAATCACTCTCACGTACCTTCTCTGGATCTGTTCCACATTGGTGGAATGATCTACCTGCTGCTACAAGATCAGCAGATTCTGTAGCCATCAAAATGCCTGAAAACACATCTCTTCCGCCAACACCTGACTGACAAACACTGAGTTCTACTTCCTTTCTATCGATTCCTTTCTTTAAAAAAAAAAAAAAAAAAAAATTCTCTTATCCTTAGCATTGTATACTGCGCTGGGTTTAAACTGACTAGTTTTTGTGCACTTATGCTTTTTGTACCTTGTGTGGTTAAAATTGCTTCCATTGTTATCCTCACTTGTAAGTCGCTTTGGATAAAAGCGTCTGCTAAATGACTAAATGTAAATGTTAGGGGAACTGCAGTCAGTGCGCTGGTGCGTGCTCATACGTGCCTGACTGTGTAACTGGAGCATCAGACAGCTGTTCACAGGATGTCAACATTTACTGGCATAATGTTTACAGAGAAGGTTTATTGTTTGACAGACTTTATTGAGAGTAAACTATATTTGACTCTCGAGTGAAGAGAGTCACAGCAGTAAAGAGAACTCCTGAGACATGGGAGAGAAGTGGGCGACTAATGTTTGACAAAGGCTTGTTTTATAAAGCGTTGTGCATTTAGAGCTAACGGTAACTTTGTATGAGATATTATCGACTTCATGTAACGTTTGTCAACAACTCACGTAGCTTTCACCAAGGCCCGCAGCAGGATAACAACTAATGTTAGTGAACAGGATACTGTACGTGTTACTATTACTGTTATTTTGTCGAGTCTTTGCACAAATGTTGGAGCACTTCATTTTTATCTGCTCATCTAATGTCTAAACAGCTGCAATGTTCCTAAACCACCTTGTGCAGCACATCAGTGACAAGCTCTACAGTAAAACAAACTCAATGACCTCTTATTTACTGTAGAGAAAAGAATATAACTTATTTGTTTCTATGAACCATAACTGTACTAAATTAGTTTTGCATTAGGTTGATACAACATAAATGTAACCTTGCTGCATCATTTCAGCATGTCATAGTTTATTTCACTGTTAGTGTCAGTCAGAATACCTCCAACATGAAGTTTAGCACAATAAAACTACAGATATGTCTTTTTTTTTTTTTATTCTCAGGACTCAAGCTCAGGAGAGTTTCAAGTTCCTGTGAAGGAGAACTTTGAACCAGGGGTGGCCACCTTTAGGTTAAAGGTGGTCAGGGGCCCCTAGGCTGTTGTTTGTGTGAGAACACAACAACAACAGAACACAACTTTCAGGACTGGCAGAAGGACTCTCGATGCAGACCCAGGTAGTTCATAATGAATTTATTGAACCAAGGAAGAAGTACAAAAATCCAAAATCCTAGAGACTTGGTCACAAACAAGGCGTTGGTCATAAACACTAGAAGTCTGGTACAAAGACACGAGGAAATGCTGGATATCTTACACAAGGGTGAAGCGACAATCTAGCAAAGTGCAGGGGAAAACACACAGGTTATAAAGGGAACAAAACGAGGGACAGGTGCAACACATTAGGGGCGGAGCAGGTAATCACTAGGGAGAGGAAGACACAAGGGCAGGAAGTAAATCTTACAGACAGACCGGGGAAGGACTCTTCACAATAAGACACAGGAAGTTTAGTACAACCATACACAAACAGACACAAGGGGGATCATGACACAAATAAACCTCTGTAATCTAAACAATGCTTGTTGTTCCAGGGGGAGGAGGATGACGTTCTTTAGATGGTTGTAACTCATCTGCCAGGGTTTTTTCTGGATGTGATGAAGTCCAGGGCAAGCCGAACCAAACAGGGTCATGCCGACAGGATCCAACAAGGTGTCTCAGCCCACCAAATGGTGTTTTTAAATTGCAATATACAGTACAATGTTTATGAACAGACATACATATTTATATAATTATTTATAAAGATATAGAAGCTAAATACTTTTCCACTGCTGCATGATACCTAAACATAATGTTCCTGTGAGAGTGACTGACACACCTGTCCTCTGTGGAGTTGTGTTCGTGCCAGTTCAGCAGTAGGTGAGAGCACAACTCCAGGGAGAAGACCAAGGGCCCGCGGGTCATCTGTCCTCTTGGGAGTCCCCCTGGAGACTTTAGACAATTCTCCCAAATTCTGCTCTGCAGCCGAGGGGTGTAGCTGTAGTCCTTGGCCACCTTTACTTTGTGGACATGTTTGAGTTGTAATAATAATTAAAGCCGCAAGCGGCGATAAAGGCGAGGGGTGTAGCCACCTTTACTGTGTGGACACGTTAGTGCTGTAATAATAACAAAACATTATTATTAGATGTTATGTTTTTGTTTCATTGTGTTGATAATGTCACATAAATATTCCTTATTCACACATTAACCAGATGTGATTTTTGTTACTATAAACAGACCAGTAAATTAGTGGGACTGAAAATAACGAGACAACCAATGCCAGAAATGTGAGTTAGCATTAGATGGGCTTTGATAACAATTACATTCTAAATTACATCCTGGCTACATTTATAAAGTTGTCATGGCTCACGTTATCTCTGGTAAAGGTTATTGAACAAATGAGCCAACGGAAGTAACGAAGAAAAGAGTCCCTGGTGAAGTGTCACTCAAAATGCCACAGAGTTAGCATTAGCTGCTTTGTAAAGACATTTGAAATAATTTGAAAAGCCAAGAGAGTAAATGCATCACTCAAGCCTCGGAAGTCAGGACCATAATTCATTCATGGACTGAAAGTAATTAAAGAGTAACTACACCCTAACACAACTTTTTTAAGTTAATGATCTGTAAGAATGGGGCTTTATTAGTGCTGTCCATTGATTTGAGTAATAAAGTATATTAATTCTACAATATATATATTTAATGCATTACCATTTACCATTACCATCTTCAAGTTGAACGAGCTCACCACGCCCTTGGTGTAAAAACCTCTCGTTCCCAAGCTGGAGTATTGAAAACACGACACTAGACTTCTAAAATCAGTACTAAGCAGTTTGTTACCACAACTCACTGATATAGTCAATAATTCCTTACAGTCTGGAACGTTTCCAAGGCCCTTAAAAACTGCTGTCATCAATCCTCTCCTAAAGAAGTGCAGTCTTGTTTCTATAATGCTATGAAACTATCGACCCGCAAGGAAAATAAATAAAAAAGTTGTATACAGTTGTGCTCATAGATTCCTGGCAGAATTTGTGATTTTGTTTGGCCATTTTTCAGAAAATATGAATGATAACCTTTTTTTTTTTTAAATTGTCACCACTGAGGTTCTTTTTGATCACTAAAATGTACCACAGAGAGCAAACACCAAAGCAGGTTACAATTTTTTATTAAAACAAAGTAAAAATCTTAGATAAAAAGGTAAAAAACAATCTTAGATAAAAAAGGTCATTGTGACAAAGTGGGTTTGTCCCATAGTTCACCTTTACTTTATGTAGTTGTTCATTTCACACGTGTTAATTTACAATCAATGCCATCTCAACAATACAGCTAAACTAAACTATCCCGGGTTTGTTTTGTTTAGTTTGTATTTAGTTCTTCAGTTAATTAGCACACAACACACAGTTCTGTTAAATATGTTTAATTGTAAAGTTGATACATTTGAGTTAAAGTCATTCATCTACAAACTTACCTGGTCCACCACATGGTTAGGTCAAAGAGGGGGAGGGCCTTATGTCGGCCATTTTTATAACCTCAGGGGGAGGTCATGGGCTAGACCATATATGTCAAGGCCAAGGCCCGCGGGCCAAATCAGGCCCGCGAGTGGGTTTTATTTGGCCCGCGTGATGATATTAATTTATTATTAGATCCGGCCCGCGGGCTGCTGCAAGCAGATATTTTGTACACGCCAAAACTACATTTCCCACAATGCAACGGTAACACACTGAGCGGGAGGCGGCTTTATTTCCTAATTTACTAGCGGTCATTAGCATAACAGCAAAAAGCCTACCCATCATCAATGGCAAAACGAAAGGTGGACACCGAGAAACGGGGGTTTCAAACAAGGTGGGAGTCTGAGTACATGTTCACGGACGTCGCTGGAAAACCCGTGTGCCTTCTGTGTGGAGAAAGTGTGGCGGTGATGAAAGAGTATAATCTGAGACGACATCATGAAACAAAACACGCAAACAAAAACGAGAATATGGACATGGAACAAAGGCTACAGAAGGTGGAGGAATTAAAACGAGGCCTTAAATCTCGCCAGGGTCTGTTCAGAAAAGCCAAATCACAAAGCGAGGCTGCAGTCAAGGCCAGTTTTATTTTAGCAGAGGAGATCGCTAAATTATCCCGGCCGTTTACAGAGGGGGACTTCATAAAAGACTGTATACTTAAAGTTTGTGACGAAGTTTGCCCGGACAAAAGACAGCTCTTTTTGAACGTCAGCCTGAGCAGAAATACCATTGCTGAGCGAATAGACCAGCTGTCTATAAATTTAAAGGAGCAGCTTGTTAAAAGGGAAAAGATTTCATCGCATACTCCTGGCTGTCGATGAGAGCACTGACATTTCTGACATTGCCCAGTTGTCAATTTTCATCCGCGGAGTGGACTCTAGCCTAAACGTGACAGAGGAGTTGCTGGCGTTACGTCCTATGCATGGCACAACTACAGGACATGATTTGTATGAAGAGGTCTCAAGATGTGTGAACGAGATGGAGCTGCCTTGGCAAAAACTCGTGGGTTTGACAACAGATGGAGCACCTGCGATGTGTGGACATAGGAGTGGACTGGTGGCAAAGATACGGGAGAAGATGCAGCAGGAAAACGACACAGGTGAGCTGACAGCTTATCACTGTATCATTCACCAGGAGTCGTTGTGTGGTAAAGCCTTGAAAATGGAACATGTAATGAGGACCATCACGCACGCAGTTAACTTTATCAGAGCCAAAGGGTTAAATCACCGCCAGTTCAAGGCATTTCTGAGCGAGTTAGAGGCGGAGCATGGTGATTTGCCCTATCACAGTGAGGTGAGGTGGTTAAGCCAGGGAAAGGTGCTGCACAGATGTTTCGAGCTTCGTGAGGAGATTTGTCTGTTCTTGGACAGCAAAGGGAAAGACACAACACAACTCAGAGACGAAGGGTTTTTGTGTGAAATGACTTTTCTGTGCGACATTACGAGCCATCTGAATGCAATGAACCTGCAGCTGCAGGGTCGGGGTCGTGTCATCTCTGATATGTACAGTACTGTCAAGGCGTTTCAAACCAAACTGACTCTATGGGAGGCACAAATGCGGAAAGAAAACTTGAGCCACTTTCCTAGCTGCCAGACCATGAAATATCAGCTCTCTACCAGTGTGTTTCCGAGCGCAGAGTTTGCTGATAAAATTAGTGTACTTGCCGCTGAATTCCGACGCCGATTTGCGGACTTTGAAGCACAAAAAAGCAGGTTTGCACTGCTCAGCAATCCATTTGCAGTTGACGAGAACCTCACCGCCAACCCTCCAAATGGAGTTGATCGAACTACAATGCAATGATGTGCTGAAGGCAAAATACGCAGCAGTGGGCGCTGCTGAGTTTGCGCGCTTCCTCCCCGACACAATGCCCCAGCTGCGCACTCAGGCTGCTCAAACCTTGTCTATGTTTGGCAGCACATACCTGTGTGAACAACTTTTTTCATTAATGAAGCTGAACAAAACCTCACACAGAAGTCGACTTACTGCTGAACACCTTCACTCAGTTCTGAGGATTTCCTCAGCTCAGAGCCTGACCCCGAACATTGATGAGCTTGTACAAAAGATGAGACACCACCAAATATCATCAGCCTCAAAAAAGTGAACATTACTGTGCAATAACATATTTAGAGTTTTACTCTGTTCAAATTTAAAAGTTAAATAATATTTGTTTTCACTGCACATATGACTTTTCCTTGAAGAAAGTCTTGTTTCTGGTTCATAGATTTTTGTACTTTTTTTATTGTATTCCAATGCAATATATATATATATATATTTATCAGTGGAGTGAATGGCAGAAAATTGCTGATATTATTTATTTCTTTAAAGTTGCTTAAATTCAGCCCACTTTTGCTAAATGAAAAAATATAGCTGATGGTGCCTTGAATAATATCACTTTGTTCATTTAATGTTCATGTTATGAGGTGTTTTTGTATTGACATATTTGTCTTTTGTGCTGGCCTGTTGAAAATTAAAAATTACTGACATAGTCATAAGAAAATATTGCTTTATTTATCTAATCGTAATATATTTGTTAGGTTTTCAGTAGGTCAAATTTTGATTTCAATGAACATTCGGACAGTCTGGCCCTCGACTTGTAGCAAAATGTTTTATTTGGCCCTCCGTCCATTTGACTTTGACACCCCTGGGCTAGACCATGTGGAGGGGAAATCTGTTGGGATTTTATTTTGGAGTTTAATGTATTTCTGTATTGTGATTAAGTTCTTTGTGTTTATAGTCTTAGTTAAACAATGTTATAATATATGGGATTTAAATCATCTTTGAAGGAAGCAAGTTCTTACCCTTTGCAAACAGGTAAAGTCTTGGCCTTACCTTAAAGTTAGATAGACCAGTCCAGGGGAGGGGCCTTACCTGCTGGGAGAGTATAAAAGCTGACTGGGAGTAATTGAGAGAAGAAGTAGCCTGGTACACGTGGGGTTTCCTCAGTTGTGTTAATTTCTGTTGCTTTTGACTTAGTTAAGCTCAGTTATGGTTTTGTAAATATGTATTATTTTTCCACGTTTACCACGGTGCAAAATAAATTGGGTTTGACGGGAATATTCTTTGAGTCTGCCTCCTACTTTTGACCACTTTGGCCAGCTTCCCCACAGTCATAAAAACAAGTTATTCTAAAAAAAAAAAGGCAGACTGCTGAGCAGGCAGTCTGACAAAATAAAAGAGACACTGTTTACTGAACAAGGATGGAAACTCCTCTGTCCATTTAGGCCGAGTGTGAGAAGTCTTAATCGGCAGGCCTGTGTTCACCGATGGGCTGGGCAACGCCCTAGCACCCTCTCGTGTCCCAAAACGTAGGATAAGAAGTCCAGTTCTCAAAGTCCACCCTCTGCCTTTGTTGTGCCTCTGCGACCCCAGCTGTCTTCCTGCCGGTCACCCTGTTGCAGGCACGAGCCGGCTTCTCCCCTCCAAACCTCGGGTCTGCAGCGACACTGCGTGGCAGGGTCTCCTGTGTTGGTCTCGGCACCGTCCACTCTTCCCCCGTAGTGGTGAGGCGGAGCTGTAAACACATACATGGCCTCAGCAGCGAATTCGACACATTTAACTCTTAAAATCTCCGCTGGGCAGTTGTAAACACATTCCTTCACTTAGCTGTTTAGTGAGCGTTGTACAGTTCCTTCGTCTTTGTTTCCCCGTACGTCTTTCCTCGGCTTCTCTCGGCTTCTCCCGGCTTCTCCCGGCTTCTCCCGGCTTCTCCCGGCTTCTCCACTTCCTTCCGTCACCAGCCTGTTCCTTCTCCGCCGTCGTTCCTCGACCTTACCAGTCTCCGCCTTCGTATTTACTGGGCTCGGGTCGCTCGCGGCCTCCTCCCGGCTTGGTTTCCTTCTCCCTCTTGCCTCCGTTCCATCCTTTCTTTTTGTCCCCGTTCCTTCCTCCCCTCCGTCGTCCTTTCTTCCTGTTGTTCTTCCGGTTGTTTCTCTCATTTTCTTGTCGTTCTTCCTGTTGTGCTTTTAAACAGAGTCCGGGCTCGTCCTATTGGTCCCCGTCGCTGCTCAGCTGGGATGGGGTGTTACCCAATTTAAAGTAAAAAAAAGTCAATTGGCCTTAGAGGGGCCTCACACACACACAACACCGGACATACGACACCCCGTGACAAAATCATAGTTAGTGGTTGGGTAAAGCTATTTATTGTCAGACAATAGTGTTTACTCTTTTTAAATCATAATGACAGAAACTACCAAAATGACCCTAATCAAAAGTTTACAAGTTCTTAATACCGTGTAATTGCCACCTTTAACATCAGTGACAGCTTGAAGCCTTTTGTGGTAGATGTTTATTTTCTCAAATGGTAAAGGTGCCCATTCTTGTTGGCAAAAAAACTCCAGTTCCTGTATATTCTTGTGCTGTCTAGCAGAATTGTTATAAGGATATGTCTCCTTTGATGTCACATCACTCTTTACCTGCATACCCACCAATGAAGCACTTGTGGTGGTAAGGAAGAGACTACTACAGGACACATCTCTACAGGACAGGACCAACCTCACCCCGGACCATATTTGCAGTTTACTGGAGATATGTTTGAACACTACTTATTTCCAGTTCAGAGGTAACTTCTACAAACAAAAACACGGCTGTGCCATGGGATCACCTGTCTCCCAGATTGTGGCTAACCTGTTCATGGAGGAAGTGGAGAACAGAGCTCTGGTCTCTTTCCCAGGTACAGTGCCCAGTCACTGGTTCAGATATGTTGATGAATCAGGACCCAGGAAGTAGAAGCTTTCACAGAGCACATCAACACAGTGGACATGAACATCAACTCAGTGAGGCTTTCTTAGACTCTGCAGTGGTTATTTGTGAGGACAGGACTCTCCAGTTATTTATTATTTATTATTCCGTCAAATTTATATAACACTTTTAAGGATGCGCAAAGACTCTTTACATATCCATTATTCATTCACTCAATAGTCACAAACTGGTGGTGGTAAGCTACATCTGTAGCCACAGCTGCCCTGGGGCAGACTGACAGAGAAGTGGCAGTCATTCCGCGCCTACGGACTCTCTGACCATCACCAAATACATTCACTAAACATTCCTACACATTCATACACCAGTGCCACAGACACTGGAGGCAAGGAGGGTCAAGTGTCTTGCCCAAGGACACAACAACAGAATAAACTGTGGGGAAAGCGGGAATCAAACCGCCAACCTTCTGGTTGTTGGTCAATCGCTCTACCAATGAGCCACTGCGTCCCAAGTAGAAGTTTATAGGAAGCCAAAACACATGGATCCCCAGCCGTCAGAACACTTTTATGCAATAACTCATGAGCAGGCATATAGTTCAATGGCGTTTAGTCTTTATCACATCAAACTTGGGTTTTTATACATTTTCACATTACAGTTTACCATTTATGATTGCTCCTCAGGGGGACAGAAGACCCCCTCCTTCTAGTGGAGACTTGACCATCCTTCTAACCTTTGACCTAGTTCCCCAGTAACCACCCATGTCCGTATCTTGTGTGTGTGTGTGTGTGTGTGTGTGTGTGTGTGTGTGTGTTTGTGTGTGTGTGCGTGTGTGTGTGCATTAAAAACTAATCATATTTTAAACCATAAACTCTGACTTTATGTTTTCTCTTTTCTATTAATATAGTCCACCTGCAGTCCACCTCCACCTCAAAGAGAAAGGGAGATACAGTGGCAAGAAAAAGTATGTGAACCTTTTGGAATTTCATGGTTTTCTTAATATTTTTTTTTCACAAAGCTATTTGGAGTCAGGCTTTAGCACACCTGGTGTCTCGTTAAGATAATAGAATCGTTGCTTTACATTAAGCTGGAAAGGGTTACAAAGTTATTGCAAGGCAAAAACAGGCTGGAGCAGAGCGGAGCAGGTAAATAGATGGCAATCTGGGAAAAGCACAGACAGTCACAGGGTAAGTAAATTAATATTTCACAAACTAGATACTAGAGATTTGGCCTAGTAGTCTTTTCTCTGTGTAGACTGTAGATCTTGCAGAGAAGTGAAGGAGAGTCTGGCTTTAAATGCTGCAAGGGTAGATTAAGTGCCGCTCTAATGTGTGTAGCTTTGGCCAATTTGTCATGTACTAGCGCCTTAGCAAACACAGACGTACTACGTTAGCAGCTAATACACTCATCTCTGTGGCCATGAGGCCAACAAATTCCAAATCTATTGCAAACGAGCACAAATATGTGACTTTTCTATTTAAACTTAAGACATCGATTATTTAAATATCTGCATCAAATCAGAATTGACTGCTTAAAAAAATCAATGCCAGCTCGTTTTCCTCAAGGCAAAGCTACTCAGGGCCTACTAATCGGAATTGCATTAGACATGAAGTTAGCTAGGCGAAAATCTATGAAGAAGTAAACAAACAAACATGGCGTGCAAATACATCTTTAAAAAGCAACGCTCTTACCGTTGTCTGCTGTTGAGGTTTCAAACACATAATGTTGTCTTGATTATTTAAAACTTATTGAAGAGCAGAAGCAAACAAACTCTCAGGAGTCCCATGCGCCATCTTGACTGTTTTGAACAAGGGACTTGGGTCGCCTAAGTGGAATTGGTTGGTACGAAACTTAAGTGAGGAACTGACTAATTTACGGATCTTTGCCAGACTGAGTTCCTGTATAGAATATACAGAAAGCTCATGTCAGGCTGTGCCAGGCTACTCTTTTACACCATTCACCCCTAAATTGGGGGCTTTTGCCCTGAAAACCCATCAACATTGAACATAGCTTTACACCTTTTTACAGGCCTTTCATGTAGGAAATATTGATAGTTAAGGGCAGTGGCCCCTTCTCTGAGGAAAGGGCTTAGATCTACGTTTTAAAAGTGAGAAAGATATGTAATTAGTTTAACTGTGCTATCTCAGTCTGAACCAGGTTTTTGAATTTAAGCAGGTAGGTAATTGAAAACCAATTCTCATTTACAATGACAGCTGTTGTACTGTTTTTGGTGTGTAGTGTCAAAACTGACCTCTCACTATTGTATGGAATGAGTTATGAACGCATCACCAGATCCAATGCCATTAGAGTCTTTATTGTTTCACAACCAACACAACCACCCGAGTAATCTTCCCCAGCACTACTAAAGATTGAACAGTAGACATAAGCTTTTATACAGTTTTGATATGACAGTATAGTGATAACTCTTTCCTGTAAAGCCTTGAAGTTCATTATTAACTTTCTGATATCATTCTGTAAGGCCTTAGGGACTCTCCCTCAGGCTCTGTATCCTCCGATAACAGACACCTGTGTCTTTATCTAGTCCTTCCTGTGTGTGTCTGACATTAGGTTTTGTCTTTTATATTAATATGTTTAAATGAATAACTAACTGGGTCTACATAGTTTAAAACACATAACATATAAAATATTACACCACATATTCCCTCTTCGAGACCTCTAGGTCTCGTCTTTGCTAAACATTACAACTGGTTCATAATTCATGTGCATTACAATCAACACACGGATCCAAATTATACCTATTTAGCTCAAACAATTCCCAGTAGATCCCCCTTTGTCTTACCATAACAACATATGGTTAACTTGTCGTACCTTCAATTAACACTGTTACAGAATGCAATATAAGAATATATAATTACTCATACTAAAATATAATACTTATATGAGTACAAAACTGTCATAAAAAAACATTTCCTCTCAGTTCTTGTATGGTAGAACTGAGAGTCACTCCGAATCTCCGCTATATCTTCTTATGTTTAAGTCCATAAGACGCACTCGAACTTCAAAGCACGCAAAACCTCATTTTGAATACCTGCTGAATACAGTCCGGTGTAATTGTCCAAGTGTCCAAACAACTCTTCAAATCTCTCTCTGTCTTCTCCGTATTCGACGCTCACGGCGCTCGATACGTGCACGCTGTCTCCCCTCTCTTGGAAATGATATGGGGGCCCACCTCCATTCCATCACCAGACATTCTCACAGGCACAATGTCCTGTTCACCTACTTCATTTCCGCTTTCATTGTTCTCCACAATGAAGCTAGCTCGTGCAGCCATCCGATCTCTGTAGATAATTAGTTGTTGCTCGATTCGTTCAAGAATGTCATCATCCGTCAGCATCATTCGCCTTTCCTCTGCTGCCGGTACCGGTTCCATAGATCCCTCGTCCGACACACCGTCGACCTCCGGTAACTCTGGTCCCAGCGTGTCCTCGCCCCAAACTTTGTCCGAAGTTTCGTTCTCGTTGTCCTGGCTCCTTACCGGGTGCACCTCTGCAACTGGCCTTCTCGACCACCGAGCGCGTCGTTCTCCTTCCGACGTCTCCCTCTGGCTCCAACCCCATGGCTGGTCACCCAGATTTTCATCGCTATCACTGCTTTGCTCCAAACTCCCTGGAGCTGGGAGAGCCTGATACACCGTGGGCCTCTCGGCTGACTCACTGGGGAAGCTCTCCGGTGATGTTGGAGAGAGCCCCAATGACGTAGATGGGGAATTCCAAGGCGTGTCCTCAAACACCAGTGTACCATTGGTCCGGCCGATTCCCCTCTCTCCGGTTTCTGATTGGTAAGACATTATTCTTCTGAAAAAGTCACAGAGTAAGCATCTCATACCACAAATCCTGTTCAGCAGAATAGTCTCTGTATAAAATTCGTAATTGTCCTCTTAATAATATTCTCAATACGTCAGTATATTCTCCGTATCTCTTCCTCAGGTCCTTTGTTGTGTTTTCAATGTGCATTCTGCCCCGTCTTTTCAGCTGTGTACGTGTACTAAATAAAATGTCCAGTCCTAATTTTAGTGTCACTATTTCTATTTTTGTTTTACTGAACAAAGGGATACATACAACTGCAGCAGAATTAACCATATCATATCTATACATCAAATAAACTTCATCCCTCTCCACAGTTAATCCTGTTGGCAAAGTAAAAACATGTTTCATCCATTTCTTACAAATTATTGACTCTATTCGTAATTCTACTGGGGGTGTAGGTAAAGGGTAACCTCGTGATTGCACTGATACTGCAAGATATTGTACATAGGTTTTTGATTTGTTAATTAAAATTGGCCCATAAGGTAATTCCTTTAGAACCTCTTGCAAGTCGTTGTTAAATTGTCCTGAATCTAAGCCTTTTGTCCATCCTCTTCGTTTCCGTTTCTTTTCCCCAACCATTATTCTTTATATACACTTCCAACAGATTATTCATCTCTTCATAAATTGGTTCTTCCTCCTCTATGTCTTTTAATTGTAAATTATCTCCTGCATACATTGGAAACTGTCCGGCAAATATGTTTGTAGCTCAGTTGATTATTAATTTAATGAACGGCAATGCGCAGCACAGAACAACCATAGCTATTAATAGAATCCCTGCGATTGCTAATCATACAATTTGAAATAACTTTGGCCATGTTAACTGACTTAACCAATTTGTAAAGTCCTCTAAGCCTTTAGGCTTCGTATTCCAATTAGAACCTTACACATGCTCATTCCTTAATAACTTCAAATTTTTTAAAGCCTTCGTAAGGTTGCCTTCATCAGCTGTGTGCATTGGAATAGCTGTGCAACATTCTCCATCTATCACTTCACAAACACCTTCTTCTTCTGCTAGCATTCCATCCAAAACAAACCTATTTTGTAATGTCATTAATGATGTTGCATGCACCTGTTGACCCAAACCTTTAATTGCATCTATTGTCCAATTTATAAATCTCTGTTGATTGTACCATAAGTAATTAATCCATCTGCTATTGCGTGCAGCGCTCGCAGCGTTAGCGGCCTACCCTACCCATGGTAACCACCCAAATGTCTCCCCTGCAATGATCCATGCTTCTGAGATGGCTTTATGCTGCTCGGTAATTCCTCCTGGTTGTTGATTCCATAAGATATAAACTCCTGAGTCCTTTTCCCATTTTCCTTCTGTGCTTCTGGCCTGTCTAGTGCTACTTCTGTTCTTATTATTAAATTTTTCTAACTCTATTACCACCACCTGACTTGTTAACATAATTGGTGCACAAATACTAGTCCAATTCTTAGGTAAAGTAACTTTTATACTACTCATTTCATCGCATAACCAGAATATATCTGCCAAAGGCTGTGTTCCCCTCGCTAGCATGGGCAGCCAATATTGCGTAATAAAGGTGTTATTGCGTATAACTCTTCAATATGTCTTCCATCTTCAATAACTTGCTCACACTTAATAGCAGCTCTCTCAGTTGTTTTACATATATACAGTCTAGCCTCACTTGCATAACCTGGTCTATAACGAGCTGGTAACTTCTGATATTCACATTTAATTCTCTGATCCATTGAGGCATTAGACCACATGGCTGCTCTAATTGAGTTACCTCGTGCGATACAAAACGGATGTATTATTTCCTCAGACATGTCAAGTACAGGCGCTATCCATGCCTCTATCTCAGATTTTATTGTTCTTGGACATATAGTTACATCATCTGTCCAACTTCCCCTAACACCACTTGCTAATTCTACTGCACACATAGCAAAACAAGTTCCTTTAGATTCACATGCATCTGTATTAACTCCTGGAATTGGTCGAATTGTGGGCACTCTTTTAGAATTGTAACATGTAATGCAATCTTTCCTTGTCTAGCTGAGAACTTCATCCATTGATAAAACAAATTGTTGCTGTATTGAGCAATTCTTGTCATCTCTTTATTTTGATGTGATGGTTTAACCTCTCTTTTCTCCCTGTGTTCAAATTTAGCTGTTATTAGTTCTCTAGCTTTCTCTTTGTTTATGTTAAACCCTTGCTTTACATCAATGCACTGATCCTGTGTACATTCAATTTCTAAGGCGGGAGCTCCCTCTCTCCTACACTGCCTGAATTCTGATTCACCATGAGTGATTGTTTTATTTGGTCCTGTAACCCAAGTTCGATTTAGTATGTTTGATCTTGCATAGGTTACATTTAGCCTGTTTCCTAATGGTAATTCTTCTGCTTCAGCTGCATGTAAATTTAGTGCAAGCGCACATTTCCTTTGTTCCAATTCAATTTCTGTCTCGTCTGTTACATTATTACTATGGTCGTGAGAAAAAGCTTTGTTCTCCAATTAAGCCATCCTGTTTCTTCTCCTCCTTCTGCCTCATAGTTTACAGTGATTGAGCAGCGATGGCTTCGTCTCTTTGGTATGTACATCATCCTGGTTTTTTTTTATCAGAAATATTCCTTCCACCCCTCTTTGATCCTTTAATTAAGGATCACAGACAACTGTGTCAGAGCTAGTATCCAAGTCTATGTGAGTATTCTCTCCCAGATGGGCCTCTGCCCTGCTCACAGTCTCTTCCTGCTTGCCTCTTACCCTCGGAGAACGTCTTCTTATCACTGGCTTTTCATTATTTATCTGATCTTTGCTGTGCTCCTCAGGGGCCTGTGCCCTTTCTTTCAAAAAGGTTTTAATTGTCTGTACCGGGAATGGAGCTTCCGCCGGTCGACAACACGATAAATGGTACCAGACTTTCATCCCAGCAACTTTTCCGTGGACAGCAGCACCTAGTATGGACCTGACCATCTAGGCTCCGCCCACTTTCGTCTGACCACTTTGATGTACACACAGTCACCAGGCTTGACGTTTTGTAAGGATGCGTCTATTTCAGCAGTGCTTTCTCCAGCTGCTTTGACCTGTTGAAATACGACCTTATGGATTTCTGTTCAATGTTGTAGGTAGTTTAAAAGTCCTTTCTCACATTGTTCCACAGGTGGGTTCTCCCCAGGTCCATTATAGTTCGGGACCGGGAAAGGCCTACCTGTCAGCATCTCGTGTGGTGTGAGATGCGTTAGTTTATTGGCTTGTGACCTCATGCTCATCAGGGCCAGAGGTAATGCGTCCACCCAATTAACCTTATTTTGACTGTCTGCTATTATTTTAGACAATTTACCTTTTAGTGTACCATTAACTCTTTCGACTGTCCCTTGCGCACGTGGATGGTACACACAGCCAAACTTTTGCTTTATCCCAAGCTTTGCCATTGCCTGACGCATCACTGCTGATGCAAAAGCAGTGCCGTTATCGCTCGACAATCTCCGCGGAACGCCAAATCTAGGAAAGACTTCTTTACACAGAAAATTAGCAGCTGACTTAGTGTCAGGCTTTCGTGTCGGTACCGCCTCTATCCATCTACTGAACCTGTCAACAACAACCAATATGTATCTGAATCCTCTTATTCTTTCAGTCATATCTATGTGGTCCATATACAAGTGAACAAAAGGACCTGGCACTGTTGGTATGTTCCCAAGAGGGGTTACAAAGACTTTCTTAATGTTGTGAAGATTACAGATTTGACATTCTCTTAACACACGATCCACAGTGGGGGCTAGGAGAGGTGTCCACCACGTTATCTGAATATTCTTCAAAACCTCTGCTCTTGATCTATGGTCTGGGCCGTGGGCCTGCTCAATGACAGTTTTCACCAGGGAGGTCGGTAATACCAACTTTCCTTGCACACTCCTCCATTATACCCTATCAGATCCTGCTGGAGATGTTTTTATGGCACCTTTTCGCTCCAACTCAGCTTTCTCAATCAGTCCTGCTTTCTCCTGCTCTGTGCTGATAATGTCCAAGCTCATTAATGGCCCATTATCTCTTTTGGTCTTTTGTGGACCTTGACACACTCCCGAAGCCGCTTTTTTTGCTAATTTGTCTGCTAAGTTATTGCCTTGACTTAATAAGTTCTTTGCTCGTTGGTGAGCGGCACTTTTAATGACAGCAAGCTTGGCAGGCAACTTTATTGCCACTAATAAATCAGGTTTTGCCTCCTTGTGTATCACAGGTGTCCCATGGGCTTTCTGAAACCCCCGCTGCTCCCATGTTTTGGCATGTAAATGCACCACTCCATAGTGGGAAAAGTAAATGTTTTTACTTTTAAGCCTTTAGCTAGTTTACATGCTTCGGTCAGCGCCTTTATTTCAGCTAATTGAGCTGAACATGGCTGTGGAATTCCTGTAGCCTGTACTGTTGTCAACGTATTGTCTGCATTAAGTTTCGCGATGCCATAACCTGCATGTATTCCTTTTTCATCTGGGAAACAAGATCCATCTACAAATAGGGTCAAATCTGCTTCAATAGGCTGATTATACATTTCTTTCCGTGGCTTTAGAAATTCATCTGTCGATTTTACGCAGTCATGCTGTTCTCCATCTAAAGGTGTAATCATTTTGGTGGCCGGGTTGACTGTATTACAGCGTTGTATTATTAATTCAGGGGCGGACAGAATTACTTCATAACCCGTTTTTCTAGCCTGTGTCAACACGAATTTAGGACTAGTCAACAATGACAATTGGAAATTGTTATCACTGAAGCCTTTTTAAATGCAGTCACAGCTGATGCTAATGATCTGTAACACGGGGCTAAACCTTCTTCGATACTATCTAATTTTGAGCTGTAATAAGCTATAGGCTGTTTGCCAACCGCACTGTTTTGCATAAGTACTGCTGATGAATAGCCATCTCTCTCTGCTACATATAGATGAAACATTTTTTTATAATCAGGATTTCCAAGTGCTGGAGCTATTTGCATGCTGTCTTTTAATGCAGAGAATGCTCTGTCAGCTTCTTCAGTCCAGTTTAATCGAGCCCGATTATCACCCTGACCTGCGGATTTCATGAGACCTCTTAATGGTGAAACTAATTGTGCAAAATCACAAATCCATGGTCTACTATAGCCAGCTGTGCCTAAGAATGTCATCATCTGTCCCACAGTTTGTGGTTTTGGCGCCTTTGTTATAGCCTCTATATGAGACGGAGCAATTTTTCTCTTATTCCCACTTAGGATACGACCTAAATATTCCACCTCAGGTTGACAAAATTGTAATTTTTCTTTACTAACTTTGTGTCCTCCATGTGCTAAAGTTTGTAACACTGTGATAGAATCTTTTTCACACTGTTCCCGTTTAGGGCTACATATTAGCAGATCGTCTGCATATTGGATTACTGTACTCACGACGTTCAAACTTTGTAGGTCATGAGTCAGCCAACGCCTGGTTGAAATTTGAGGTGGACAACTTTAGGCCTTGTGGCAGTCGGCTGTAGGACAGGCTCCTTTCTCTCCCGTCTTGATCATAAAAAGTAAAGCAAAACAGGTAGCGTGAATCAGGATGTATAGGAATACTGAAAAAAGCTGAACACAAATTGATAACTGTGAAACACTCGGAATATTAGACATTATCAGACAGGGGTCGGGAACAATGGGTCTTTCATCCTCAATAATTGCATTAATTGCTCTTAAATCATGTACCAGCCTATAATCAGGTGGATGTGGTTTCTTTATAGGAAAAATTGGTGTATTACAAGGACCCTTTAATTCAATCAATACTCCTGCATCTAGTAGCCCTTCAATTGTTGGCCTTATTCCTTCAATTGCTTGTTGACTTAGGGGGTATTGTCTTATTTTAGGCAGTACACTTCCAGGTTTAATGCGTATTTGTATTGGGGGTGATGACTTAACTAGCCCTACCATCTGTTTTTCTTTTAGACCAGAGTTCAGCTGGTACTTGTTCTAACAAGACATTTTGTCTTTCTAATAATACTAGTTGTTTTGAAATGGTTCTGTCTACGATTACTCTTTCGGCCTGGACTATGTCACAGGCTTCAATTTTAATTCTAAAATATTGATAATCTTCTGAGACATCAACCTCTTTATCTTTGGTAGATAGCCAATTATATAACGCACATTACAGCCTTTACCATTGGTTTAAGTGCACATGACTCCACTCCCCCTGCCAGCATTAAGGTGACATGAGGACTAGAGTCTGTGATCAAAAACCAAGATTCAAGTTGGGTAATAAGTGGTACCGCTACAGCTCCTTGCCTGCTGATATATATATATAATGACTTGTAACAGAAACATTCTTGCCAGCCATGTGTTCTTGCCAATTGTCCTCATAATCCATATTGTCTTGATTTTCATCATACATCAGTGTACAGTGTAGTGGCGTCTTTGGTAAACGGAAGGTCTTAAATTGTCTCTCAAATTTTCTCTCCTGAATTTCCATTTCAGCCAATTATGTTCGAGCTGGGAGTTCTCAGCCAATACACAACAGGCTTAACTGTCACTTTTGTGTCCATCACGGCAGTGGCAGACCATTTTATTCTCCGTGTCGTCAGGGAAATCCACCTGGAGACCTCCTTGTGTACATGTGATATTAGCCTTCAGCGCACATGAGACATCTCTTCCCAAAATGTTAATTGGTGTAGTTCTGGAATACAATAATGCTGTTCTCAAAGTCCTTCCTGCTACATTCAGTTGTACTTTCTTTGTGAGAGGAATAATTTGTGTTTTCCCGGAGAATCCCACTGTCTTTATATTTGTCTGATAATGGTATAGCTCTTCCTTCTTTTCCAATACAAGAGTAGGTTGCTCCTGTGTCAACCATAAATTGATAGTCATTGTCTTGTATTGTTACTGTAATTATTGGCTCATCATGTGATTTAGTGGATACAACTGGGACAATTTTCTCCTCTCTCTTGTTCTCCGGGCACCACTAGTACATCCTCCCTGGTCTTGTCATTGGGCCGTTTGGACACTCCCATTGCATGTGCCCCATCTGGCCACAGATCCAGCACCCTTCAGGTCTCTGCCTTGGCCCTGAGATTAATGGCCTGCCGGCTGAATTAAAATCCGTACTCACAGGATGTCGCGTAGGTCTGTTTCTTTGTCCATACCTGCTTCTTTGTGTGGGCAGTCGTCGTCCTCCCCATGGCCTCCCGTCCTGAGTCCAATTGGCTTGTTGTGGTAACATTTGTCCTGCTATGGGATATCGGGACACAAAAGAGTTATTCAGCTCCCTGGCTGCGGCCGGATGCTGCTGCGCCTGCTGCTGCGCCTGCTGCTGCTGCACCTGCTGATAATTTTCAGAAGTTATTATAGGAGCTTGTAATTTCCTTTTTTTTAATTTCTGTTGGTTAAGTCGTTAACTTGCAGCTGAGTTAGTTTATTCATCAAACTTTTGCTAGCTTCTTCTTCTATTTTCTTTTCTCTCCTACAAGCTTCCACATGATGTATAACATGTTCAGCAAACAAAGTCCACTCCATCTTCATTAATCCTATTACTGAGTCCAGTTTAGTTTGGACTTCAGGAGGCATTGCCTTCTTAACCATCACTTTGAACAGGCTTTGTGTGGTTTTGTTTAAGTTCCAGGCGCTGCCAGTTTCATCTCTCCATCTCTTTTGAAACGTAAACAGGAATTTTGATGGACACTCATGTAGCGTACGAGGGTATGTTTGTATAAACATATAGAAGATTAATTTTAATAATTTTAATAATTAATTTTGATATTAATATTAATTTATTTAAACTAATTTCTGATTAAAAGGGGCACCACTCTGATTTTGCACAGGTCCAGAGAAACTGTTTAATCTAGTCTCATTAATCTAAAATTTCGAACATTTCTTAATATAAACAGAGAAACATTAAAGTCTTTTATGGGATTTTATTAAAAATTACACAAATCTATAATGGTAAACAGTGTTGCCAACTTAGCGACTTTGTCGCTATATTTAGCGAGTATTCAGACCCTTCTAGCGACACATTTTCAAAAAAGCGACTAAGCGACAAATCTAACAACTTTTTCTGGAGTTTTGGAGACTCTTGGAGACTCTCTGAAGTGAAAGCACACATCGTTCTTAGCCTAATCAATGAGCAGCGGGTGCTGCCCCACCCCTATCCCAAAGGGATAGGCGACCCAGTCTTCGCGCAGCAGCCCCTCCCAGCTGCAGTCAGGGCAGGAGTTGTTCACCCCTCTACGTCCAGACTGCAAATGAATCGCGCATGTGTGGAAACTTGGCAAGCCGCCGCTGGTGGATCCTCTGTGTTTTTACTCACCTTTTGTCTCTTCAGCGATTTATTTCCTTTCTCTCCTACAGCGTTCGTCACAATCACATGCACAATGCAAATGGTCAATATGCAAGTGAGGCGATGGTGTCATTTAGCGGCTTATAGGACAGCCAATCACTTAATTGAGATGAGAACTGAGAAGAGCTTTATTGGGACAGTCGGCTATATCATAATAAATACAGTAGAAAAGACTATGTGAGCACGAATTTGTCAAGAAAGCACATTAGGCAGGCCGAACGCAAGAAAGTATGCAATTTAGTATGATGACGTGATGACGTAATGACGTTACAAATATGCTAATTTACGCATGACGTCATCTAGCAACATTTAGCGACTTTTTGGCCAGGCTCTAGCTACATTCCTTTGAAAATAGTAGGCAACACTGATGGTAAATAACATTGGAACAGGGAAAGGGATTGACAAGACACAGGAATGAACACAGGGATAAACATTTACATTTATTCATTTAGCTGACGCTTTTATCCAAAGCGACTTACATTGTTCTAATGTAATTACCAGTGTTACAGCCACTGGAGGCAAGGTGGGTTAAGTGTCTTGCCCAAGGACACAACAACAGTATGAACTGTGGGGAGAGCGAGAATCGAACCGCATACCTTTCGGTTGAAGGACGACTGCTCTACCCACTGAGCTACTGCCGCCCCATTGCTTTCAGATGGTTTGTGAACCAAAGGAATGTTTAGACATGGTAATCTAAATGGTGGAAACTAAAAGGGGCTTTTAACGAAGGACAAGGAGAGCGGTTTCGGCTGGAGTTTGGGCAGAGGACATTTAACGACACCAAGGCTGTTGCGTCGTGTCACGTGCGGACTTACTCTGTAGTCAGCGGAGCTGAGAGACCAGTCCGGTGGGCTGGCCCAGTTCGGTGGGCCTCAGGGGTCCGAGGCGAGAGTCCTGGGTGTTTTCCAGCAGTTTCGTCACGTGCTGAGGAACATTCCACACATCGGGTTTGCAGCCCGGGAAGAGAGAGGGCGTCCTGTTGCTGTCCAAGTTAGCCTGGGCCTCCGTGTACCGTTAAAAGTTTGAGGTTGTGTAAGTTATTGCAATGTCCATGAAAGAGTTCTCAGCTGTTGCTTTGCTGATTATAAACTTGCTTCTGCGCGAGCTCTTTTGGGAAGAGCAGACACTTTAGCAGGCACGGTCTTTAGAACAAAGGAAAGTTTACTCGTGCTTACACGAGGCTCGAAGCTTTGGCCATGGTTGCCGAGACGGGGCGGTCCCCGCAGGGAGCAGACTGTCCGTAGACGATATCCGACAATAAAAAGCCAAGAGAAGAGAGTGATTTTTGGCTAGCAGCCAGCTTTTATCAACTTTGAGCCGGGGGCGCTCTTCCGGCGGAAGAGGAAGTTGCTTGGGAACATTTAAACTAAGTTAAACTAAAGTTTTTAAAACATTCCTTTTGTTTCACCATATTTTCATAACACACACCAAAACAATTGTACTTGTAGGGTTATACAAAGAAAAGTAGAGTATTATGAAAATGTAGAATGTTGTTGAAACATTTATTACATTTCATTTAAAACAAAACGGAAACAAACCATAAAGGGAGTTATTTGGTCACAACTCTGTGTCCTGGAAAAGAACAGTATAAACAACACAATATCAAATTATATCAAATATTTGCCTTGTAATGTCTTATGTTACTTTCCATTTCATTACAGCGCATTAGATCAAAACTTTCCGTAAGGGGCCACTGTAAAGTGTTCTGTGTTCTTTGATGCCACTTTCTCATATAATCTCTAATTCGTTTTTCATGTTGGGGTTTTTGTCTAATGATTATTTCCAATGGAGTCAGAGTGGTTGTATCTTTTGTGTTTTTCGCTCCCATCCTGACACCGCTTTGGGTAATATATTACTTTAACCCTTCTAAATTATTTTTATTAGTATAGGGTCTCGGGTAGGTTCTAGTTTTGCTGGTTTCTGTCGGGTGTTAAGAATTTTTTTACATTTACATTTACGTTTATTCATTTAGCTGACGACTTACATTGTTCTAATGTAATTACCAGTGTTACAGTCACTGGAGGCAAGGTGGGTTAAGTGTCTTGCCCAAGGACACAACGATAGTATGAGCTGTGGGGAGAGCGGGAATCGAACTGCCTACCTTCCGGTTGAAAGACGACCGCTCTACCCACTGAGCTACTGCCGCCCTTTTTCTTCCTGTTTTAATTCTCTTGAGACCTGTTAATTGAATAGAAATTCTAAATGTAAAATGTAAAATAAAAAATTTCTTCCCCGGGATAAAAACGGCGTTTTAACGCGTATAATCTGCAGATAGAATTAGCCTCACAATTTTTCCGCTTGCGTGCCAACTTCCTCCTCAGAGTTATCTATACGTACACCTTATTTAGATTATACCCAAAGATAGAAATACTCCCTTTAATCGATTTCTTCCCTGACGTACAGACTACACCCTATTTAGATTATGCTTTCTGGATAAAATTTCTAAATTCTTCCTGAAGACACAAACAGTGTTGTTCTTAGCCTGCATTCAATGGACAGAAATGATTTATAAATAATCCCTAATAAAGTCCCCTATGCCCCTACTCTAGGTTCTTTTGAGGTGAGGTTTTTATAGTGGTCTGCATCACAGATACCTAACCGTTCAAAAAGTTAAAAAGTCTCACCCTCGATGGTCTCAGCATCTCCGGGTGGTCAGGCAGAAAGAGAGTCACTCTTTGTGTATTTCTATGTATTTTTCAACTGTCCTGGACACATTCCTGCACGGCCTGTCCGTCCTGGGAGTGGATCCCTCCTTCTGTGGTTCTCCCTGAGGTTTCTCTTTTTTCCCGGCTGGGTTTTTTTGGAGTTTTTCCTTACCCGATTGAGGGTCTAAGGACAGGGGATGTTGTCTAGTGCAGTCTGTTAAGCCCTTTGAGGCGACTGTTGTTGTGATATTGGGCTATACAAAAATAAATGTCTTGTCTTGTCTTCCACAGGTCCTCTCCTGGATACTGGCTTGCCAATTGTAGTGTCAAAACTGATCCCTCAGTCTTTGCTACTATTGTATGCAGTGGCGGTTCTACATTGAAATACACCCTGGGCGAGACCCCTTTTGAGCGCCCCACACACACACACACACACACACACAAAAATAACAAACAAAGTTCTGCACAAACAGTTATATTTTATTATGCACATACACGATATGCACACCTGAAAGCTCATGCTGGGGAGAAGTAGAGGCAATCAGAAGAAATCAAAAGACCATAGGATAATGTTTTATAAAGCTAAAACAGCCTGGGGTCAAATTGACTCAAAACATAATAGATCAGATATTTGTGGAGACATGTGTAGCGGAGGAGGTGGTTGGCTCATCCTGAAGGGTCGAGACCATTCCAGAAGAGGCCTGTGTAGCGGGGGAGGTGGTTGGCTCATCCTGACCAGTGGCAGAGGATGCTCCAAAATATTTTAGAAGTGCTCCTGAAATTGCAATTGAATTGCATTTGAAATCAAAAGACCATAGGATAATGTTTTATAAAGCTAAAACAGCCTGGGGTCAAATTGACTCAAAACATAATAGAAGGGTTACATAAACATGCTCTTACACACTAAATGTATGTCATTACACACTATATCCTCCAAGACCCGGAAAAAAACATTTATGTATTTTATTGAATAAATAATTTTATTTTATTGAAAAATTATATTTTATTCATGTTATGCTATGGTCACTGGGACTCAGTTGTTTAAAAATAAAATTACTTTAAATTATATGTATAGGCAAAAACAATGGGATTTTATTTTTTTAATCACCAAAAACTTTTTGGGTTTCAGGATATTAATTTGTATATTAATCTAACTTTCATGAAAGAACTATTAGCTCTTTGGTTACTGCCTCAAATTCTATGCATGACACACTTTTAGTTATGACTTGTAAAACTATACTTAGGAAACTATACTTAGCACACTGTGTAGCAAATAGCTACATAGCAAATGTTAAATCTTTAACCTAAAGATTTGAAAATGCTGTTGGTTATTTACAGAGCCTAACGTTAAACCAACAGATGGAAATGATAACTGAACTTGTAACAGTTTTATTGCAAAGCACAATATTATAAATTAGATCTCGTGATTGAGTTGAAACCAAATTATTGTTGTATAAGCATAGCAAGCATCATTAGCAAAAAGGCTAACAAAGAGTTATACCCACCACCAATTAACATTAGCTCTTCATTCATGAAATGGATCATACAGAGAGAGAACATAGTTGCATACCTTAATCTTTTGCTTGTTTCTCCTCTTCTTCTTTCTTTTTTTCCAAATTGGGCACCTGATGGCTTTGACCTTTTCTTCTCCATCTCTGTTTATTTGGCACTCGACGATCAACAGATTTCCCATCCCCCCAACTGTCACTCACGACCAGAAGTCAAGACTAAACCAATTCACCTTGATGACCGCATAATTGTTTTGTATTACCTAGTTTCATTTGCAGGAACTATAGGCTGTCCGTTCCATTTGAGAGAGACCCAGAGGTGAAATGTCGCTCGCGCCTCTCGCTCCACCCCCTTTTACACTTTTCTCACAACACACAGCTTCTGTGCATGGTACATTTTCAGCAAGCAGGCGCCGGCAGCTGCAGGAGCGCCAATTAAGCCAATTCCACACACAGTGACATGATATAAATGATGAAAACCGCTTCGCGACGCAGAGGAATTTTTTTTTTTTTTTTTATTTTTTTTATTTTTTATTAATTAATCTGCTCGTGCTGCCGCCCCCAATGTGTCACGAAAAAATGACGCCCCGGGCGGCTGCCCGGTTCGCCCGTGCCTAAAACCGCTACTGATTGTATGGAATAAGTTATGAACGCAACACCAGATCCAATGCCATTAGAGTCTTTATTGTTCAAAACCAACACAATAAACGACCCGAGTAGACTTCCCCAGCTCTACTAATGTTTGAACAGTAGACATAAGCTTTTATACAGTTTTGATATGATAGTACAGTAATAACTCTTTTCTGTAAAGCCTTGAAGTTCATTATTAACTTTCTGATATCATTCTGTAAGGCCTGGTAGATCTCCTCATTAACTCCCTGATGTCATTCTGTACGGCCTTGGGGACTCTCCCTCAGCTCTGTATCCTCCGATAACAGACACCTGCGTCTTTATCTAGTCCTTCCTGTGTGTGTGTGTCTGACATTAGGTTTTGTCTTTTATATTAATATGTTTAAATGAATTAACTGGGTCTACATAGTTTAAAACACATAACATGTAAAATATTACACTACAGGTGGTAGGGTAAACCAGAGTACCCGGATGGAACTTACGCAGAGCCACCGGCCACTCAGCCCACTGTCCACCACTGGAACACAGCGTGGGGATAACGGGATGTCTACAGTAAATGTTTACAGCACACTGGTCACAAATACGTGTGAAGTGTTGGAGTTTGCTCGGTTCAGCCACTGTTGTCGTGGCAAGTGGTGAGAGAAAGAAAAGAAAGAAAGAACTCATTGACTGAACACTTTTACTTGTTGTTTTGGAATTACAAACATAGGCATAACTAAATAAATAAAGCCACAAGGCTGCACAGAACAAGTATTTGTTTAATTCCCTGACGGCACTGTTAAGTTATCACTAAACAGAACGGCCCGGCCCCCCAGGAATTCTCCCGATTAGCCACGCTGGCCCTGACATGAACACATCAAAGGAAGAACAACTTCCTGTATTGGATGTTATGACTCTCTGAGGACCAAATAAATGCACCAGTAATCCCCAAGGGCAAATTCATTTGTTAGGACAAATTAATTAAGGTAATTATAGTGAGTGCACGTGGCAGAGTGGTTAGCACTCCTGCCTCACAGCAAGAAGGTCGCGAGTTCAAAACCGGGCCGACTCAAACATTCTCGGCTGACTCTAGTCTTTCTGTGAAGAGTCTGCATGTCCTCCACGTGTTACCTTGGGTTTTCTCCGGGTACTCCGGCTTCCTCCCACCGTCCAAAGACATGCATGTATAGGTTAATTGGCAAATCTAAAGTGTCCATAGTGAATGAATGTGAGAGTGAATGGTTGTCTGTCACTGTCTAAATGTCAGCCCTTAGTGACTAACTGGCCACTGTCCAGGGTGTACCCCGCCTCAGGCCCAAAGCTGCTGGGATAGGCTCCAGTCACCCGCGACCCCTAACGGGACAAAGCGGTAGAAAATGAATGAATGAATGACAAAAAATGTCGCAGCAGTTTTCAAGTTGGAAATACTTCTCTGCAGTTTTTGAGCCTTGGAGGATATAACATGTCTTGTGGACCTAATTATTTTACTGGATATTATTCCCTGGACCTTTACGAACAGAAAGACACCAAGCTTATGTGGATTTGTTGCTGTTTCAGTCCAAGAGACCCCTCAAAGGTAAGACAAGTCCAAACTAAATCTTTGTGCAAATGAATACAGTCTGAACAATCATGGCTGACTCTCTGCAATTGTTGTTTATTGTTTTATTAAGATCCCCATTAGCTGCCCGCTAATCTTCCTGATAAATCAAACCAAAATCAATGGATATACATGACTAAGAAAGGAAAAAAAAAAAAGGTTTTAAGGCATAAAAAAATTGAATTACAATAATCATCATAGTCTTACTTCAAAATATGGTCATATGGTCATCTGCAATAATTGTAATGTTAATGTCTTTTTGAGTTTGTGTTTAACTTTGACTGTACGTGCAACACTAGGGAGCTGATTCCAGTTAAAAATAGCTCTGTAAAACACAGTTGACTTTAGAGAATTTGTTTTAGGTCGAGGAAGCTTGAGGTTGCCACCTAGTGCCCATCTAGTCTGATATCTGTGAGTGTTTTTAACAAAAACTATCTTTTCAGCAAAAAATGTTGGCTGTTTTAAAAATAGTGCCGTCCAAATAAATAAAAAAAGCCATAGATAAATTCTGTTGCTGACTGTGAGCCATGAGAGGCGTGCGTGCATTAGATCCACACTGGTCTTATATGAACACTGAAGAACGGCTCTGGCAGCTCGATTCTGAGCCACCTGAAGTTTATGAAGCTGTCTTTGTGATGCACATGACCATATGACTGGACAATAATCTAGATGACACAAGACAAGAGATTGTACCACTTGCTTAGCTACAGGTATGGGTATGTATGCCATACATTTCCTTGTCATGGCAATACCTTTACCCATTTTAGCCACTATATTATCGATGTGTGCAGACCAGGACAAGTGAGAGTCCAAGGTGACGCCTAGTAATTTGGTTTGCTTAACCTGTTTCAGCTGGAGCCCATCAATCGACAGTTTCATACTGTCATTTGTTATTTTAAATTTGTTACCAAACATGATGGATGTGGTTTTAGTTATATTTAGGGCCAATTTATTGTCCTTTATCCATTCATTCACTTTTTTCAAATCCAAATTAAGTAAGTCTGAAACACGTTCCACTGTTTGTGCTGCACAGTACAAAGTCGAGTCGTCTGCATACATAACCACAGTTGAATTTTGCAGTGAACAAGGCAAATCATTAGTAAAGATGGAATATAAAAGAGGTTCAAGGCAGCTGCCTTGAGGCACTCCACTGTGTACCACTTTCATAGAGAAATACTGACCATTAAAAAATACGCATTGCTTTCTCTCAGATAGGTAGCTGCCCATCCATGACAGAGCTGGAGATGAAAAACCATAGCATTCTAATTTTCTAAGTAAGATTTCATGATCAATCAGGTCAAATGCGGCGCTTAAGTCTAACATGACGGTATCTACCAATCTATTTGAATCTATTTCCTCTAACCACTGGTCATGTGAGTTAAAGCAGTGCATGTGGAGTGTCCCTCCATTAGAAATGATATTAACCCATTAGAAAAAAAATATTGATGAATCTGTTCAGATGCAATCTTTTCCATAATTTTGCTCAGTATAGGAAGTAAACTAATTGGTCTGCTGTTCTGCCCAGTAAATGTGGCTCTTTTATCTTTACATAATGGAATAATTTTTGATTCTTTCCATTTTTCTGGAAAAATGCAATGTGATATGCTTTGATTCACTAAATGAGTGATGGGAAAGGACAGCGTTTTGGCAGCTATACTAATAAGCTTGGAGTCCAAATGGTCTATTCCAGAGGCTTTTCCATCAGGAAGAGATGTAAGAACTATTTCAATATATTCTCTGTCAACAAGGTGAAATGCAAAATTACAGTTTTTGTCATTCATTATTTTATTTAGGATAGCATCATATGATGATGCTGACTGATTTGTATTCATTCTACTCCTTAGTTTATTTACTTTGCCTGTGAAATAATTATTGAAATAGTCAGCAATTTCTTGTGGCTTTGTGAGAAAAATCCCAATGATGTGACAGAGTGCTGAGTTCTTCCCATTATCTTATTTAATGTGTTCCATATCTTTTTACTGTCATGTTTTGTTCTAATTATCTTTTCCCAATAATATTCTCTTTTCTTTTTATTATTTATTTTAACTACATTATTTCTTAGAGTTCTGTAATATTCTTTGTCCACCCCTTTACCAGAGTTGTTTGCTTTTGTTTTGGCATTATCTCTTGACAGCATTAGTTCTTTTAAATATGCATCTAACCACGGGGCGCCTCTTTTCCTTACAGCTCTTTTTCTCAAAGGTGTGTGCTTATTCACAATTTTCATTAATATTTCCATAAACCTGTTAAGGGCCGAGCGGAGCCAGGATTGCCGTCTTCACAAACTGTTGACCAATCGGCAAATTGAATTTCATTTATGTACAATTCTTGATTAAAATGTTTATATGATCTTTTATGAATTATTTTACTGCCACATTTAGATTTAGTTTTTCTCGTGACATCTATAATGTTGTGGTCACTGCAGCCAGTTGGAATTGAAACATCTTTAGAGCATTGTTCTGAAACATTTGTAAAGATGTGATCTATACAGGTAGATGAAGTTCCTACGGCATTGGTGGTGACTCTAGTTGGCTGGGTTATTATTTGCTTTAGGCCACATGCAGTAGTTATAGAGTGAAGTTTTTTATACATTGGACAATTTGATAATAGCCAGTCTATATTTAGGTCACCTAAGATAAATATTTCACCATATTGATCACAAACTGCATCAATTATATCACATATTTCATTCAGATATTGGGCACCAGGAGGGCGATACAAACAACCCACTAAGATAGGTTTTAAATGTAGCAAGTGAACCTGCAACCACAACACTTCAAGATTCTGCCATACAAGGTCATTTCTTACTTTTACTGGAATATCATCTCTAACATATAATGCAGTGCCACCACCATGTTTGTTTCTGTCTCTCCTGAATAACTTGTAACCATCCACCTTTAACTCTGCATCTGTTAAAGATGAGTCCAAGTGTGTTTCAGACAAGGCTAAAATTTGAATACCATGTGTACATATAATGTGATTAATTTAATTGATTTTATATCTCAAACTACAGATGTTCAGATGAGCTATAGTAAGACCTTTACATTTAAAAGAATTCATAACAATTTAAAACCTTTTTTTAAAAACTGGTAGAAAATAGTAATGTTTAAATATCCTTACATACATTTGACTTTATGTTTGGGGTCCTCTGTTCCTGGGTTTTATGACCAGTCATATTTGAGAGTGGCTATGTCTCCTCTCTCTCGAGCGGCACGTAGCTTAGGCCAGTCATTCCCAAACTGTGGTCCGCGGACCACTAGTGGTCCGTGAGAGTACTGCAGGTGGTCCGTGGAAAGGCAAAATAAAATAATATTTTACCTTCATTTTACCAGGAAATTCCCATTAAAAAAAATTAAAGAATATGTAGGCCTATATTGATATAACATTTGCATTAAATTGTCAAGTTGACAATAAAAAGAGGGGGTGGGGGGGTTGTGGAGAGATCTGTTATTAGGCCCGAGCCGGTGATGACCGGGAGGGCCTATTGTTTTTGCTCGGATTATTTTTTATTTTTTTAATTTTTATTCTTCTCCCCATATGATCCTAAATTTGACCCAGTGAACATGAACGAAAAGTCATTTTTATTGGTCCCAGCCTTCAAGCCCGGCGAAAAATTTATGTATTTGAAGTTGCCGAAAAAAAAATACGAAAAATGACTCAGTGGCGACCCCTACAAAAGTCAAAATACATTGGGCCTATGGAAAGTGAAAGTAACTTTTTTCCAACGTAGAAAAAGGAAACTTGGTACATCCATAGGACACCTCAGGGCAAACAGAAAAGTCTATGACAGCCACACCCTAAACTTAACAGGAAGTCCGCCATGTGGGGTGAAACGCGCGGCCACTAAAATCGCACCCCTTGCGCAGAAAGATGCAAATCATTGTGTTTTAATCTAAATGGCCCCAAATTTGGTGAGTATCATCTAGACACATGTGCCAACCAAAGTTGTGACTTTGTTTATGATATCTTATCGGGTATGGGTGTGGCAAGCCTGTAACGAGGTGGCCATTTTTATGAAAATAAAACGTCTCTTAACTCTCAAACGGCTTCTCGGATCGAGTTGGACCCAAAAAGGCGTTTGTGCACATTCATGACCTGAACAAAAAAATTTGTAAAAAAAAGGGTTATCTTTAGAAATGGCTCTCCAGCGCCCCCTACAAACTTATAATGGGACCCAAGAATTTAGTTTGTCATAGAGACATGAAATTTGGTACACACATCTCTTATGTCATGACGAGCATAAAAGCCAATGACAACCACCATCTATCTATAAATGTGTTGCCATAGCAACGTCCCAAATATGTCGAAAAAGTCAATGGGAAGTGAAAATTCTAGTTTGTCGTAGGCAAATGAAACTTGGTACACACATCCAGTATGGGCTTATGAACAAAAAAGCCAATGGGGACCACACCCTATCACACACGGGAAGGCGGCCATTTTGAGTAGAAAATGTAAACTGACTTAGAATACACCACTTTTTTAAAAGAACACAGAAAATAGCTGCTTCATTCCACAGACACCAAACTTGGGCAAAATGAGCTAAACACATGTATGTAAAATAGACAAGCGTTTTTCTAGACTTTTTTGCTCGTGTTATATTTTATTTTATTATAATTTGGTATATTTTTTTTATTATAATTTTTCCCAGTAAACGTGCAACTAAAAGTCATTTTAATTGGTCCCAGACTTCAAGCTCTGCGACAAATTAATGTATTTGAAGTCCCCGAAAAAAAAATACGAAAAATGACTCAGTGGCGACCCCTACAAAAGTCAAAATACATTGGGCCTATGGAAAGTGAAAGTAACTTTTTTCCAACGTAGAAAAATGAAACTTGGTATATCCATAGGACACCTCAGGGCAAACTGAAAAGTTTATTACAGCCATATCGTAAACTTAACAGGAAATCTACTATGTTGGGTGGAATGCGTGACCACCTAAATCGCATGCCTTGTGCTAAAGGCTTTTCATCTAAACAGCTCCAAATTTGGTGAGTATCATCTAGACACGTGTGCCAAAAAAGTTATCAATTTGTTTTTTGATATATTTGTGGCTGTGGTCGTAATGAGTCTGTGAAGAGGCAGCCATTTCTTTGGGAAATAAATGCCATTTCCCAATTGCCAGGATCCTTCCTTTAGAGGAGGCCCCTCCAGAGCCACGGCTAGAGTCTTAGAAAACTCCTCAGAATCCTTTGGAACTTGTAACCTTGTACTTTTAGACAAGTTATATTTACATTTTGCCTTTTTAAACAGGGGGGTGCAGCGATTCCTGAGTCATCTCAAATCTCCGGCCAGTCCTTTGTTTTTCTTGCCTTAGCCCAAGCATAATCTATTATTTTCAAAGGTTCAGACAGCTCCCAGGAAAACCAGGGATTGTGGAGACCTTTAACTCTAAATTACAAGGTGGTGTAGCAGGCCCCAGCAGTAGCACAGGCCCGGTTATTTGACATTACCGTGAAGTTTACGCTTTAAAGCACGAAATGCGATCCTCCGAGTGCATGTGTCCCCGCGGTCTCAAGGGAGGCGAGGGCCTTTATCGCCGCTTGCGGCTTTAATTTTAATTTCCATTTGTTTTCCGTTTTTTTGCTCTCGTGTTTCTGAAATGTTTTTTTCAGAATGTTTTTTTCAGAAATGCCAAAGGTTTTGAAATGTTGACTATCCAAGTGTTCTTTTCCATTGCTATGGAAATACGCCTGTTGTTCAAATTAACCTGATTATGCCCTCGGGCACATGAGTAAATAAATAAATTAAATATGTGGCAGCCTTTGTGTGCAGTAAACTTTCTTTTAACAAGCCTGTTGCACACTGATGTGATGACTAGTTATAGTAGTGCTAGTAAGCCTATTTAGAGGTGCGGATTAATTCAGGTAAGACTGTGTGTAGACATTTTATTTTGTGTGTTACGCAAAAATTTTTGATTACAAATAGTGGTCCACACACACAAAAAGTTTGAAAAACCCTGGCTTAGGCAACAGTTCTTTTCTCTTCTTCAGTACAGCCTCAGAGAAATCCTCATTTATATAGATGTTTGTGCCTCTCAGTTTCTTTGCAGAAGACAGGATAGTCTGCTTGTCCTTAAAACGCAAAAGTTTAATGATAATCTGTCTGTGTCTCCCACCTTCTTCATTCTGACCCACTCTGTGGGCGTGCTCAATCTCCACATTTTTGCCATCTAGTCCCATTTTGTTCTCAAACATGTGCCTGATTGTCTTCTCTGATGCATCCCAGGTCTCACCTCTATCCTCTGGAATGCCATCAACTATGTTTCTTCTTGATTGGTTTTCACTGTAGTCCAGCTTCAGAAATAACTTTTCCAGGTCCCCTTTTGATGTCAAAATTTCCATTTCAAGCTTTTTCAACTTGTCCATTTCTTCTTGCACTTTTGTTATTTTGTCAACTTTATCTTGGGTAAATTCGAGGCTTAGTTTTATACCTTAAACATCTTTAAAGACTTCATCCAGTCTTTTGCTAGTGCACTGCAATGCAATACACTTCATTGTGCTCTTTTCTTTCTTGACTAGTTTAATACAATACAATATTTAGTAAGAGGTTTTCTGCATGGCAATAATAGTAATCTTAAATTACAGATCTAGAAGATCTTTTTTCTGAGGTATCCCTAGTCATTTCCTTTATTTTCAGGGTGTGTTGAAACCATTGGAAGCAGCCTGCATCTGGCACCACTGTTGTTCACTATGTTTCGAGTTTGTTTTGACATGCCATTTAACCCTTGAAAAAATCTGTATCTGCTTTTGTAAATAAATGTCTTAATGCAGAGTTGTGACTTGTCCTGTTTCTGTGGATCATTCTTGACATGTACAAATATTATGCTTGAAATTCTGGACTGCTTAAAAGTATTTTGTGTTCCAACCCATATTTTAAATATGGTCTATCTTTGGGTCAAGGTTATACTCTGACGAAGACCTTTACATGTAACGTGCTGTTTACATGTTAATGTGTTGTTTAAAATGTTAATGCATATTGTGGGTTAGGCTAAACTCAGACTCTAAGGGATATAAAACTCTTTCACCAGTTGAACTTAGATTTGACAAAGTCCCTTGGATGAGGACCAAATGTCTTCACCTTAAACCTATGTCCAGATCAATAATTGTAAAAATAATGGATATCATTTGCCCATTGCTCCCCCATTCACCGATATTGGCCAACCACAGGGAAATAAAATGGCAATTACATCCGGGCTTTTCTGACTTCTGCATCAGAGGATATTACTAAAATGAGCAGAGTGTAATGCGGGACTGAGGACTCAAATGCGCACAAGACAGTGAAGGTAAGTGATACTTTATTAAAGTACAGATAGTGATAGGAAGCTGGATATGGGATCTGAGTCTGTAGTCCGTGCTGAGTAACTTCGCTGATGGCTGAAGTGAAGTCCTGAACTGGAACCAAGCCGAGGAGCTGGACCCAGATCTGGAGTGGAGCTGTAGAGTGGCAATGAGGATTGGAGCCGAGCCGGTGACGGGGATCAAGCTGGAGAGATGGGCTGAGAGTTGGAGTTTAGCCGTGAAGCTGAACCGAGACCTGGTACCGAACCGGTGACTGGAGACCAAGCTGGAGAGCTGGTCTGAGAGTTGGAGTGAGTCGTGGAGCTGCGCCGAAGCCGAGCCGGTGACTGGGACCAGGCTGGGAAGCTGGGCTGAGAGTTGAAGTCCAAACCTGAGACCTGGAGCGAAGGCTGGAGCGAGGGCTGAAACAAGAGCTGGAACAAACGCTGGAAACATTCACACAAAGTATGCTGAACGATCTGGCAGGGAAGAGGTGGACAGGAGAGGTTTAAATACCTCACTGATGGTAATAGGTTACAGGTGCTTGGGACAGGTGGCAGTGATGAGATGAAGGAGAGAGAAGGAAAGTGGAGCGGAATCCTGAGAGAGACGGAGTGGATCTGACACAGAGAGGGTAGTATCTGAACTGCTCCAGCGCTTTTCAAACGCCCTGTTCAGTAAACATGTCCCTCATCTAACGCTAACGGCTGCTGCTAACAGCTGCAGAGGCCTCTCCACTCTCATCTCCTCTCGTCTCTCAGTCTGGGGTAAGTCTGCAAATCTTTACAACAATCTTTATTTCAGCTCCTGTTAATGTCAGATCATTATCATTATCAATATTAGAGCTTTTTTATGATATTCTATCATAATTTTAAGCATGAGCACATTTTTATCTTGGTCTGATAAACCTTTCCAGCTCTGTTACAAAAAAAATGTGTTTTTTTCAAATATATCATTAAATACATTATATTTGTTTAATACTTGTATTGACTATAAAGATGTACTGTGAGTACGGGCTTTTGCCCAAAATACCTGGAACAGACAGTATCTCGCAGTTATTTACAATTTTATGCATGTTATAGGAGTGTAATAACAGTTAAAAAAATAAAACTATAAAAACTACAAATACTGAACATAAAACACTGAAATTGTAGATGAATAACAGATTTTGCAAGTTAAATGTGAAATTTAAAAAGTATGAAACAATATTTTTAACACATTTCTTGGTCTCTGAATGTGCAAAAACAGGCCATGAAATGGATAACATTTAGCAGACGCTTTTATCCAAAGCGACTTACATGAAACTACCAGTGTTACATTTTACATTTTAGCTGATGCTTTTTTTTCAAAGCGACTTACATTAAGTTTCCATTCACCAGTGTTACAGCTGTAACACCACTGGAGGCAAGGGGGGTTAAGTGTCTTGCTCAAGAACACAACGACTGTATGAAATGTGGGGAGAGTGGGAATCGAACCGCCTACCTTCCGGTTGAAGGACAATCGCTCTACCACTGAGCCACTGCGCCCCCTATATACATCATATTTCTTTTCTACACAGGGTAATTATCTCCTGACATGCAAAGGCCTTGGTGGTGGTGACAGTAACAGTTGGCTGAAACAGTGCTTCTCTTGCAGAGTTTGAAATGAGTTGGCGTATGCTTTCTCCCTCTATAACCCTAAATGTGCAGTGTTGCCAACTATTTTCAAAGGAAAGTAGCTAAAGCCTGGCCAAAAAGTCGCTAAATGTCACTAGATGACGTCATGCGTAAATTAGCATATTCGTAACGTCATTACGTCATCACGTCATCATACTAAATTGCATACTTTCTTGCGTTCTGCCTGCCTAATGTGCTTTCTTGAAAAATTTGTGCTCACATAGTCTTTTCTACTGTATTTATTATGATATAGCCGGCTGTCCCAATAAAGCTCTTCTCATTTCTCATCTCAATTAAGTGATAAGCACACGAGAAGAATGTAAATCAAATCAAATCAATCAAATCAGTAAGGAAAGTAGCTATTGGCTGTCCTATAAGTCACTAAATGACAACATCGCCTCACTTGTATATTGACCATGTGCATTGTGCATGTTATTGTGATGAAAGCTGTAGGAGAGAAAGGAAATAAATCGCTGAAGAGACAAAAGGTGAGTAAAAACACAGGATCCACCAGCGGCAGCTTGCCAAGTTTCCACACATGCGCGATTCATTTGCAGTCTGGACGTGGAGGGGTGAACAACTCCTGCTCTGACTGCAGCTGGGAGGGGCTGCTGCGCGAGGACTGGGCCGCCTATGAGTGCTTTGGGATGGGGGTGGGGCCCGCGGCAGCACCCGCTGCTCATTGATTAGAGTAAGAACGATGTGTGCTTTCACTTCAGAGAGTCTCCAAAAGTCTCCAATAACTCCAGAAAAACTCGTTAGATTAGTCGCTAGTCGCTTTTTTGAAAATGTGTTGCTAGAGGGGTCTGAATTCTCGCTAAATATAGCGACAAAGTCGCTAAGGCCTAGTCCACACGGACACGGGTATTTTTATAACCGTGACTTTTTTTTACACAGTTCGGCCGTTCGTTCACACAGAAACGCAGTATCAGGTCACTGAAACCGAACATTTTTGAAAACCCCTGCCAGGGTGAGGATTTTCAGAAACGCCGAGGGTGATATCGCCGCCTGTTGGTGTGGCATGCTCTTGACAGCGCTTGATAGCAGTGTTTTTGCGTTTTCATGCGAGCGTTTGTGGACAGGATTTTTTTTTTAAAACGCAGGAGGAAAAACTCCGGTTATGAAAATACCTGTGTCCGTGTGGACTAGGCCTAAGTTGGCAACCCTGGGAATGTGTCCAACCTGCTGTCTGTTTTTCTCCACCGATGTGTTTGCACGCCCTGTCCCACACAAGTCCCCATTTTATGAAAGAGCACGAAGTGTGTGAAGTGCAGAAGAGTCCAAAGCCGTTAAATTGAAGGATTTGGACACCCCTGTATATGTCACGCTTCTCGCTAACTTTAATTCTGATCAGAAGAAAACCAAATTTCGTGATGCATTCTTTGTAGAATTTTTGGTAGAATTTTAATTTCTGTATATTACGAGATAATTTATGTACATTAAACCAAGTTTTGAGCACATCTAGTTGTGTTTCAAATGTGTGCAGGAGTTCTTTAAAGTTTCTTCAAGAGCAATACAAGATGGTGTCATCTATAAATAATAATACATTTTAACACATCCTAAACTTGACAAATATGATATAAAGAATGAAAGTTTTAGACAACTAATATAACCCAGAGGCAGACCACAGGTTACCCATCTGAATTCTGATACCGTTTGATTTATTTGTACACATTGCAATCTCTTTTCTAAATAACTTTGTAACCATGAGTAAATTGTCCCTCTTATGCCATATTGTTCAAGCTTTTTTAGTAAATAGGTGTGATCAACGTTATCAAAAGACTTATTTAAATCAATAAAGATACCAACTGAACCTAAATCTTTTTTAACTGTTGTACTTTTTCTAAATCCATATTGTGGTTCATTTAATAATTTATATATTTCTATAAAGTTGTCCAGCTGTTTTCTAGAACTTTAGAAAATTGTATAAGTAAAGCCACTGGTCTATAACTGTCCATAGTGTGTTTATCTAATATAGAAACTACTTTGGCCAATTTCATGTCCTCTGGAAAAAATACCCTTTAGATTGCAAATATAGGCTAAAGGTTTTGTAATGAAATGAATAACTTCTTTAAAGAGTAACTAAACCCTAAACCAACTTTTTTAAGTTAATGATCTGTAAGAATTGGGCCTGTAAGAATCTGAGTAAAGGTTTTGACATTTGAGTATAAAGTATATTAATTTTACATTTTATGGTGTAAAACCGTCTAAGTGCACGCGGAGCTACAGTCAATGCTGACACGATGGAAACTTCGAACGTAAGCACTAACCCCTTTCTCGTGGATATCAGAGACACTATTATGGACCCAGTTAAACACCGCGGCCGATATGCCGACAGCATAAACCCTTTCACAGCGGGCATGGAGGGAACATTAGCCGCGGACGGAGCGACTGTGTACGGCCGGCTGCCGTCGTTCAACCTAGCTGCGGCCCTCACGCCACCGCCGTCACGGTTGACTAACCCATTCCTAACGCCCGGAGGGCTACAAAATAAAGCAGACGGTGAGTCCATATACTTTAACCAGCAAACTTGTGACTGTTCAAAACCTATGGCAACCAGCCCAGTTGCAGTTTTTCCGGAGGGTTTGGGAAATAGCCCCGCTCCAACGTATGCCACACGTGGTGCTAACCAACTAGCTAACCCATTCACTTCTATGAACTGTACGGCCCGAAATTATTTTTCTCCTGCCCACGTATTACACTCCCAGTTCACTTCAACACCCTTCCAATCATGCATGCCCCGGTCTGGGGAACTTTGTGGAGTAATGTACTACGATGATGATTATGCCCCACACTATGACCGATACCAATACGGTCATTCAACTAAAGAAAGGGCCCAGTCAGCACAGTTGCCATCACGCATACCGCCGGCCGTTGAAATAATGGACACTAGGGATGATGGGCATTATGGACATAAAGAGAGAATTCCAATATTAATGCCAGGCCATTTTGAAGGAACGGGTTCCTGGAAAGACTTTATTCATCGGTTTGAAAGCTGTGCAATGGCAAACCATTGGTCAGAAACGACAATGGCGGTTCAATTAAGATTCAGCCTGACTGGCGCGGCTGGAGCTATCATCCATAAAAACCCCAGATCTGACCGTTGGAGCTATCAGCGGATTGTGGCTGAAATAGAGGCCGCCTACGGGCCGCGCTCTGAACATGCGGCGGCCATTGGCATTGAACTGAGGCAAAGGGTTAGAGGGCCAAACGAAAAACTGTACGAATTAAGGGATGACATCTACGAGAAAGTGTCCATAGTGTATGCGGACCGTACGGAGTTGGAACAGGACGCCATCAGTGTGGAGGTTTTCACCAACGCCCTGGCCGACGCCGATGTGGTGCAAAGACTACTGGAGAGCAGCCGCGCACCCTATCCAGAGCATATGATATCGCACAAGGCTACGAAGCTACCAAGAGGGCCGCTAGAACAGTCACCCAATTAATACAGCCCGGCCAACGCGGATTTGTAAATCAAAGGGCCAGGGCTGCCACGGTACGTGAAAATAACAGCGGGCCAGCTGGTGTGGAGCCGGTGGGGGTAGCTGTCTGGTCCATAAATTTGCCAGAGAGGGCCCCAAAGTTTAATCAGCAGTGGCGCCAGAAGAGGGGCAAAAATGTCAAAATGCCCCAGGGGGATATCCAATGCCACAACTGCTCCGGTCTAGGGCACATCCAAAGGAACTGCCCTTACCCCCGTCGACCCCGACAGCAAATCCGGGCCGTCGATCAGAACACCGCACCGGACCCAGGTATAGTGGTCACCTGCACTGCGAGTCAAGAGGAAGACATGTGTGTTAAAATATCGATAAATGGACTAGAAATGTGTGCTCTGCTTGACTCTGGTGCTAGGAGGAATGTGTTGCCCCTCCACCTCTTTAACTCTATTCCCACAGAATCCAGAACCACAATAGAGCCATCTGTTGCACAGGTCCTACAGGGCATCGGTCCCGCTGGTCTGGCAGTGCTGGGGGAAGTCAACCTACCAGTACAAGTTGGGAGCAGAGCGACCAATGTGAATTTTATTATGGCTGACACAGCCGAGAATAACCCTATTCGCAGAAAAGGTACCCCGTTATAACCCAAGCCATCCGCCCCGGGCACACATTGTCAGAGTGGCTCGGACAACAGTGTTGGAGTCGGGACGCGAGTATGTAGTGCCCGGCACGGCCCAACTTCGCCATGCTGCTGAGGGAGACTTGATGCTGAGCCCAACCAAAGGTTTCATCGAAAAGCACCACGTGCTAGTGGCTCACGTCATCGTCCAGGCGCTGGGGTCCACCAACGTTCCCATTAGAGTCTTCAACCCTTGTGCCTTACCTGTCACTTTGAAGAGAGGCGCCGTGGCGGGGATTCTACAGCCAGCCACGGTGTTGGAAAAGGGGGAGACCCAGCCACCCTTGATCCCATCGGTACCCGAGCCTATTAACTCTGTTTGTGTTTCTTTACCCAGCCACCTGCAGGTCCTGTATGACAAAAGCTGTGCTGGCCTGGCCAGAGGTGACCAAGAGAGGTTGGCCCACCTGTTACGATCTTACAGTGACGTCTTCTCCACGGGGCCCACTGACCTTGGCCGTACTGGCCTCGTGCAGCACGACATCCTCACCACCCCTGGTCCGCCTGTGAAACAGCAACCGCGCAGGATGGCCAGAGACAAACAAACGGCAGCAGACCAGCAGGTGCAGCAGAGCCTGGACACTGGAGTGGCCCGACCCAGCAATAGTGCCTGGGCTGCACCAATCATTATGGTAAGAAAGAAGGACCAGTCATTGCGGCTATGTGTTGACTACAGGCCTTTAAATGAAAGAACTCTAAAAGATGCTTATCCACTGCCCCGCATCAGGACACCTTGGACACGCTGTCCACTGCCAGGTACTTCAGCACGCTGGATTTAACATCAGGGTACTGGCAGGTGGAGATGACACCGAGAGCCCGAAAAGCTGCTGCTTTCTGTACCCGAAAGGGCCTATTCGAATGGAACGTGATGCCTTTCGGACTGTGCAATGCGCCGGCCACGTTCCAGAGGCTCATGGATCGTGTCCTGGCCGGGCTGCAGTGGGAGACCTGTTTGGTCTACCTCGACGACATCATTGTCCTGGGGCGAGACGGAACTGAAATGTTGGAGCAGCTTGGCCTAGTGTTCGACAGACTACGCGCAGCCAACCTGAAACTTAAACCTAGTAAGTGCGTCCTGTTCCGGGAACAAGTGGCTTACTTGGGGCACATTGTCTCAGCAAAAGGTGTTGCCACCGACCCCCAAAAGATCCAAAAGGTGGCTGGGTGGCCTGCACCCAAAAATCTATCCGAAGTGCGTCAGTTTGTCGGCCTGGCTTCATATTACCGACGGTTCGTCAAAGATTTTGCCACCATTGCCAAACCCCTCCACGAACTCACCAAAAAGTATGCACGCTTTAACTGGACGGACGAGTGCCAGGAGGCGTTTGAACAATTGAAAAGCCGGCTGACGTTGGCACCTGTGCTGGGCTACCCCCTCGACAGTGGAAAGTTGGTTCTCGACACAGACGCCAGTGACTGGGGAATCGGAGCCGTTCTCTCTCAAGTACAAGGAGGTGAGGAAAGAGTACTCGCTTATGGGAGTAGGAGGCTGTCGGCCCCACTGAGCAAAACTATTGCACCACCAGACGAAAACTGCTGGCAGCTGTGGAGTTCACCTCTCATTTCCGGCAATACCTGCTGGGGAGACCGTTCATCATTCGAACTGACCACAGCAGCCTGCGCTGGTTGACTCGGATGAGGGAGCCCGAGGGCCAGCTCGCTCGCTGGCTGGAAAAGTTGGCAGAGTACGACTTCCAGGTGGTCCATCGTCCAGGGAGGCACCACCAAAATGCGGATGCGCTCTCCAGAAGACCCTGTGGGACGTCGTGCCCATGCACAGTGACAGAGCCTGGCCTCCATAACCAGCTTCAGCACAAGGGGGTTCAGTGCAACATGGCTGAGGATGTTGGAGAAACTCCTGCAGAGCAACCTCCAGTGGGGGTAGTGGTGCCCGAAGGTAGCTGTGGAGGCAGCCCCGCAGTCGAGTATAAGTATCCCCAGTGGGGGTAGTGGACACTTTCAGTGAAAATCAAGCGGGTTGTTCCATCCAGGTGTCTACAGGGTGAGTGAGCCGGCCCAAACCAACCTGTTTAGTGGCTGGACCCAGGAGCAGTTAATCAGTGCCCAAGAAACTGACCCAGACATAGCACCAGTGAGGAGGTGGATGGACGAGAGGAGGAGTAGGCCACCCTGGGCAAACATTGCACATCACAGCCCTGCCACTAAAGCCTACTGGTCACAGTGGAAAAGGCTTTATCAAAAAGACGGACTTTTGCTAAGGAAATTTTACTACACGGATGGAAGGGTGTTCTATCCACAGATCCTGCTGCCTCGTGAGTACCGCACTTTAGTGACAGAACAATTACATGATGGTCCAGTCGGTGGCCACTTTGGAGGAGAAAGGACCCTGGCACGTCTTAAGGCCCGGTACTACTGGTACAATATGAGAGATGATGTCATTCTGTGGTGCCGCACCTGTACTAGCTGTGCTGCAAAAGCCCGCCCCAAGAAAACACCTCAAGCCCCCATGGGCACAGTGCGAGTTGGTGCCCCATTCGAACGGGTAGCAGTTGATATAATGGGGCCATTGAATGAAACTGAGAGGCGAAACCGCTATATAATAGTGGTACAGGACTACTTCAGCAAATGGGTGGAAGCCTATCCTGTCCCTAATGAACAAGCAACAACTGTGGCTGAAAAGATTGTTTCAGAGTGGGTGTGTCGGTACGGAGCTCCACAGTGCTTACACAGTGACCAAGGTACCAATTTCGAGTCAGCTGTGTTCCAAGAAATGTGTGCGCTACTGGGGATCGACAAGACGCGGACTACACCTTTTCGTCCACAGTCCGACGGCCAAGTAGAGCGCTTCAATGCCACTCTGCAGAAAATCATAGCCACTACTGCAGAACGATGCCATTGGGACTGGGACTTTATGACCCCATATGCGGTCATGGCTTACCGCGCAACCAAACACAGTTCCACCGGCCTGACGCCTAATATGATGCTGTTTGGACGGGAAATTACAGAGCCAGTGGATCTTGTTTCTGGGTTGCCGCCAGACCCGGATAACACTACTACACCCTCATCCTATGTTGTACAGCTCAGGGAACGGCTCGAGCTATCTCACCAGCTGGCCCGGGAGGCGCTGGGGAAATCGGTAGAGCGTGCCAAACGACAGTACGACAAAAATGTGTGCAGAGTCCAATACAAGGTCGGTGATGCAGTATGGTTCTTGGTCAAAGGCACAAGGAGAGTGAGGAACAAAGTGCGGAAGTTCCTGCCTTCATACGAGGGCCCATACTTTGTGGTGGGGGTGCTGGACGATTTGGTCTACCGGATTAAAAGGTTAAAAGGGGCCCCCGGACGAAGATGAAAGTGATTCACCACGACAAACTCAAAGCCTACCATTCCAGGACAACACTAGATAATGACTGGGTGTTCCAAGAGGTTGAAATGTGGGCGCCAGTGGAGGCGCCACTCCCAATGTCGGACACCAGCTCATCAGAAATTGATATCGGCCCCCTTGACCTGTGGGGCACATCATCAGAGACTGAGGACTCTGGAGGGGGGTCTCTCCCAGGTCCTTTATCTTCACCACCACCATCGCCAGCCTCACCAAGCGGCAGCCAGTTCCCTAACTGTCTTCCCATTCCACTGGGTGAGGCCAGGGGACAATCTGCTTGTTCCCTTTTGAACTCCACTCCTCGACGCCGACCCAGGAGGGTCTGCAGAGCTCCTGATAGGTTTGGTGAATGGATTGATCACTGAGCATATTTGCCTGAGGTTGGGTGTAGGCGGATCGCTGCCCTCCTCAGAGGAAAAAAAAAAAAGAGAAAAGAGTTCCAGTATTGTATTGTTACAAAAGTAATTTGACTATGTTGATGTTAAAAATGTGAAGTTGGTATGGGCTTAATGTGATTGTTTACTGCTAACAGTCATAAATGTGGATACTAATGGGCCACGTAGTTTTGTTATAGCATCCTGGGTATGTTTAGTGCAAAGCACTTTATTAAGGATTTTTGTGAAGCACTTTATGAAAAGAAAAATCTAATTTGTTTACTTGCACATTTTTTCCCCCTCTAGCTTTTACACCTGAAATCCTGCAACCTGGGTTAACTCTACACTAACTTTGAGTTGGTTGGTTAAAGTAATAGTCATATTTTTCTCAAGGAATGTATAAGTGTCATGTTTAGAACCTTTATTACAAGTACAAACAAAGGACTATGCAAAATGCCTTAATGGAGGTTTAGTGGACATTGCCTCTTCACCTTGCCTTTCCACTCCAGGAGGGCCCACAAGGACTGTGGGACATGTGGGTTATGGTTGGGGATGTTGTATAATGGCTATCCAATTATTATTTTTCCTGTGTACTGTGTTATAATGCTGGAGATATGTTAAGGGTTTAATCATTCTCCAGAGTGGGGGTACTGTTGCCATTCTGCCCTGCTTGTGGTTCTGTGTGTGAAAAATAAGGGCGTATGTGTGATGTAGTGAGTCAGGATGGGTATTAAGAGTGTAAGAGGAAGTAGAGGGGGGGAATGTATTTTTCCGCTTGAAGCTGTACGGTGCAAGTTAAGTGTGACACAGGTGTATGCTCCAGGAAGTGTTAGGAAGGAGAGTGCTGTTACGCCGTGAATGTGTACTGTTTTTCGACTGTAAGGAATAAAAGCCCGAGTTCATTGTGAGAAGTAACCGACGTCTGACTGTTTTTGTGCTTCGGCTCTGTTAGCCCGGACCACTAGATGCAAGTTACCTGCCGCAAGCCAAGTTTTTGTATTTGAACCAGCTCGCTCCCAACTACGGTTCGGTGCGTGGAAGCTGAAGAGGTAACAGCTCTCTACCCACGCCTCCGGCACGACCCCACCACACCCTTGGCATTGGCTCACGCACCTGGTATAAAAACATCTTGTTCCCATAGTGGCGGGTGTTGAAAACATCAGGCTAGCTATATTAGCATGTACTTGTAGTGTTTAGTGATGGGAAGTTCGGATCATTTTACTGACTCAGTTCTTTAAGTCTCGTTCAGCAAAATGAACAAATCTTTTTTCAATTCATTTCGTTCATTTCAGCAGAATCTAATTAAAATGTTACATATTACAATTTTTAATACATTTAGTACTTTTGGAATAAAAACTATAATAACTATAAACTAATGCAGCCATGGCCAAACTTTGAAAAATAAATTATAAATTCATTGCAGCTAACTTTAGGCAGAGAGTTCAACTCACCTCTTAATCCAAATAGTTTTTTCCTTTGTCACTTCAAATTTAGCTTAGCAATAATTCCGTCAACATGTCTGGTCTGGGCCGTGACAGCCTCATGTAGCTGTAGCTAATACATCCGTCCGTCCGGAAACAGAAAGGACTCATTCATCTCCGAGTCGTTCGTTAGTTCTCGTTTTCGTTCGTTCAAGTCCCGGCCCCATAGAGAAAGAGTATGCAGTTACCAGAAACAGAAAGGACTCGTTCATCTCCCGAGTCTCTGAGTCGTTCATTCAAGTCCCCGTAGGCTGAATGCAGAAACAGAAGGACTCGTTCATTTCATGAGTCAGTCTTCTGGTCTGAGTCTCGTTCTTTTGTCACGCATTAGATACAGAAATAAGTTAATACATACATATATTTCACATAACTGTATAAACAAACGCAATTGTTTTATTTTTTTACTTTTACAGTTACGTGATGCGTTTCTGGCCTCAAATTGTATCTTTATATTTTTCTTACCCGGGGAAATCACTGATAAAGCAAAGATTAAGACTTTACAGTAGATTCTAATCTTAGGTAATAATTTTATAGTTTATAATAGTTTAAATAATAATAAAAAAACAAAGTGACACTAACATTTAACACTAAAAATAGACTGACAGAAACAAATGGAACTGTTTTAATTTTCAGATAATGTTTATTGCAGATATATTTTGATAACTTTATAATAATTCCTAAACATAATACAATACAGTCAATAATATGAGTGTAATGATGTTGCGAGAGACTGAAGCGGTCACGTGACAAAAGAACGAAACTCAGACCCAAAGACTGACTCATGAAATGAACGAATCCTTCTGTTTCTGCATTCAGCCTACGGGGACTTGAATGAACGACTCAGAGACTCGGGAGATGAACGATTCCTTTCTGTTTCCGGTAACTGCATACTCTTTCTCTATGGGGCTGGGACTTGGTGAACGAACGAACGAACGACTTGGGAGATGAATGACTCCTTTTTGTTTCCTGTATGAGATGTGGCGGAATGCGCATGCGCGGGTCTACACAAAAATGAACGACTCGCTCTCTGAGATGACTAGTTGTTCCCGAGTCATATAAAAGACTTGTTCAAAAAGAACGAATCGTTCATGAACGACTCATCACTAGTAGTGTTGCTGGTTGCAACAGCACTGTTGGACTGCATTGCTTTCCAGTTGAGTTGGAAATTAGACGCCAGTGTGCACTTGGCCTGGAACACCGTGAGTTCCTGCTGAGAGCTGGAGTTTGCAGCGGGCATTTTAAGCGGGATTGCTTCTCCAACGCAATGGAGGTGGAAATGTGCTTCTCCAAACAGCTCCCGCTGAAAAGCAACACAGCCCCTAACGCTGCTCCAGCATGGATTCGCACCACCGCAGCAGCGTCCTGAGGTGAGTGAACTTATTTTTAATCACAATTTATGTTTCTTCCCAGTAAAGCTAAAGTTAATTGATAAATTTTGTCACGTTGCTTGTAATGTGACCGGGGGGGGGGGGATTTGCTTTTAAAGAAGGACGAGACCAACGTGTTAGTTTGTACAGTCGCGGTGTTGGTACAGTGTAATCTGCTGCTAGCATGCAGCCTGACATCTGCCTCGCCTCCGTGAAAAACACCAAACTCTTTTAAGTTTCGAGATGGTTGCAGGACGGCTCAACCTCCGCAGACAGTTTTTATTCAATTCAATTGATTAAATAATTATTATTTTTAATGTTTATCAGACAATAACTTCTCAAGCTTTTGCTTTAGTATAATTTTCGGGACATTTAGGGCCAGATTCGGGATTCGGGACAACAGTTTAGATTTCGGGACTGTCCCGAATTTTTCGGGACGTCTGGTCACCCTAGTTGCTAGTTAGGTAAAGTATGCTAAACGTTAGCTTCAGCTGCTCCTGATACCGGGCTAACGCTAATGAGGGCTGCTGCGGTGTTGATACTGGCTCAGTACACACAGACATCTAGCTTTACTTTATCACTCAATATTCCTTTAGTTATTTCTCTTACATGGGCAGCACTCTGCTGGACTTGTAGCAGAGATGCAGCACTTAGCACTAAAGACTTATTTATTTATTTAAAGTTTATTTAACAGGGACCATACAAGCAAACATAGTTACAATACAAAGCCTGTAACTGATGTGCAGCATATAGAGATTATAGCTAGTGCTAGTGCTTGGCACTGGCTCGTGACTCTGGACTCATGACTCGTGTAACACCGTGAGTTTTGACTCAACACAGACTCAAAAACTGTCTCAAACTTGCGTTTCGTGTCAACTTTGCTAATTAGATTGAACGCGAAATCGCGCACCATCAGTGTACATTGTTTATGGTGTGGTCCCCATTGGCTTTTTTGTTCATAAGCCCATACTGGATGTGTGTACCAAGTTTCATCTGCCTACGACAAACTAAAAATTTCACTTCCCATTGACTTTTTCACATATTTGGGATGTTGCTATGGCAACACATTTATAGATAGGGGGTGGTTGTCATTGTCTTTTATGCTCGTCATGACATAAGAGATGTGTGTACCAAATTTCATGTCTCTATGACAAACTAAATTCTTGGGTCCCATTATAAGTTTGTAGGGGGCGCTGGAGAGCCATTTCTAAAGATAACCCTTTTATTTACATATCTTTGTGTTCAGGTCATGAATGTGCCCAAACGCCTTTTTGGGTCCAACTCGATCCAAGAAGGCATTTGAGAGTTAAGAGACATTTTATTTTCACAAAAATGGCCACCTCGTTACAGGCTTGCCACACCCATACCCGATAAGATATCATAAACAAAGTCACAACTTTGGTTGGCACACATGTCTAGATGATACTCACCAAATTTGGGGCCATTTAGATTAAAACACAATGATTTGCATCTTTTTGTGCAAGGGGTGCGATTTTAGTGGCCGCGCGTTTCACCCCACATGGCGGACTTCCTGTTGAGTTTAGGGTGGGGCTGTCATTGACTTTTCTGTTTGCCCTGAGGTGTCCTATGGATGTTCCAAGTTTCATTTTTCTACGTTGGAAAAAAGTTACTTTCACTTTCTATAGGCCCAATGTATTTTGACTTTTCTAGGACTGAGTCATTTTTTGTATTTTTTTTTCGGGGACTTCAAATACATAAATTTTTTGCCGAGTTGAAGGCTGGGACCAATAAAAATGACTTTTCGTTCATGTTCACTGGGTCAAATTTAGGATCATTTTGCAGAAAAAAAAATAAAATAAAAAAATAATTAAAGCCCCAAGCGGCGATAAAAGCCCTCGCCTCCCTTGAGACCGCGGGGACACATGCACCCGGAGGATTGCATTTCGTGCTTTAAAGCGTAAACTTCACGGTAATGTCAAATAACCGGGCCTGTGTTACTGCTGGGGCCTGCTACACTACCTTGTAATTTAGAGCTAAAGGTCTCCACAATCCCTGGTTTTCCTGGGAGCTGTCTGAACCTTTGAAAATAATAGATTATGCTTGGGCTAAGGCGAGAAAAACAAAGTACTGGCTGATGACTCAGGAATTGCTGCACCCCCCTGTTTAAAAAGGCAAAATGTAAATATTACTTGTCTAAAAGTACAAGTTTACAAGTTCCAAAGGATTCTGAGGAGTTTTCTAAGACTCTAGCCGTGGCTCTGGAGGGGCCTCCTCTAAAGGAAGGATCCTGGCAGTGGGAAATGGCATTTATTTCCCAAAAGAAATGGCTGCCTCTTCACAGACTCATTACGACCACAGCCACAAATGTATCAAAAAACAATTGATAACTTTTTGGCTACGTGTCTAGATGATACTCACCAAATTTGGAGCTGTTTAGATGAAAAGCCTTTAGCACAAGGGGTGCGATTTAGGTGGTCACGCATTCCACCCAACATAGTAGATTTCCTGTTGAGTTTACGATATGGCTGTAATAAACTTTTCTGTTTGCCCTGAGGTGTCCTATGGATGTACCAAGTTTCATTTTTCTACGTTGGAAAAAAGTTACTTTCACTTTCTATAGGCCCAATGTATTTTAACTTTTGTAGGGGTCGCCACTGAGTCATTTTTCGTTTCGAGTTTTTCGAGTCATTTTTTTTTTCGGGGACTTCAAATACATTCATTTTTCGCTGAGCTTGAAGTCTGGGACCAATTAAAATGACTTTTAGTTGCACGTTTACTGGGTCAAATTGAGGATCATTTTGCAGAAAAATTATAATTAAAAAAAATATACCAAATTATAATAAAATAAAACAACTCGAGCAAAAAAGTCTAGAAAAACGCTTGTCTATTTTACATACATGTGTTTAGCTCATTTTGCCCAAGTTTGGTGTCTGTGGAATGAAGCAGCTATTGTCTGTGTTCTTTTAAAAAAGAGGTGTATTTTAAGTCAGTTCACATTTTCAATTCAAAATGGCCGCCTTCCCGTGTGTGATAGGGTGTGGTCCCCATTGGCTTTTTTGTTCATAAGCCCATGGTGGATGTGTGTACCAAGTTTCATTTGCCTACAACAAACTAAAATTTTCACTTCCCATTGACTTTTTCGACATATTTGGGACGTTGCTATGGCAACACATTTATAGATAGTGGGTGGTTGTCATTGGCTTTTATGCTCGTCATGACATAAGAGATGTGTGTACCAAATTTTATGTCTCTATGACAAACTAAATTCTTGGGTCCCATTATAAGTAGGGGGCGCTGGAGAGACATTTCTAAAGATAACCATTTGCGATTTTAGTGGCCGCGCGTTTCACCCCACATGGCGGACTTCCTGTTGAGTTTAGGGTGTTGGGCCATTTAGATTAAAACACAATGATTTGCATCTTTTTGTGCAAGGGGTGCGATTTTAGTGGCCGCGCGTTTCACCCCAGGGGTGAGACCCCTAGGGGTCGCCACTGAGTCATTTTTCGTATTTTTTTTTCGGCGACTTCAAATACATAAATTTTTCGCCGGGCTTGAAGGCTGGGACCAATAAAAATGACTTTTCGTTCATGTTCACTGGGTCAAATTTAGGATCATATGTGGAAAAGAAAAAAATAAATAAATAAAATAAAAAAAAAAATAATCCGAGCAAAAACAATAGGCTCTCCCGGTCATCACCGGCTCGGGCCTAATAAAAACACAATCTGATGGAGGTGGGAATAAAACCAAAGTATTTTGTGCATATTGCAATGAACATTTGTGCTTTCACTATAGCACAATAATAAAGTGACAAGTTGACATTTTGGTATGTTTTTTGATCATTGATGGTAGAAGGCTTGGACCTAGAAAGCCCGCTTCTGTGTTGGAAAACTATTAGGAAGTAGGGGTAGGCTCCATTAAGCCTGACCCCCATTGACATCCATTGAAAAATTGGCGCCAATTACGAAGTGACTATTTTCATCACAGTCATCATTCTAACTATGCCATCTTTGTTTGAACACATTCTTTTTATTCCCGTAATCATTATATTGATATTTGTCACATAACTAAAGATATTAAGATTAATAACTGACCTATCAGTTGCCTCCATTCTGCTATGTCGGGGTCACGGGGGCGTGGTTTGGTTGGCACTCGCTCCGTCTTGTTGTTTACGCCGCTCTCTCGGGAGAAGAAGCCGCTGGATATTTATGAACAGAAGAAAGGCCTAACTATTTTAAACCAGTGAAATTTAAGCTTTTTGCGACTAACCCAATTGTATTTGGTTAGTCTATGTTTTCCGAAGCTTTTTAGCCAATATGTCTTCTTTTTTGTTAATTAGTTTGTTAGCTGCTGTTCATGAATGGAAATTGTTTGCTGTTAGCTAAAAGCTAACACTAAGCTAGCTGTGTTTGGTCTAATTCAGCTGATTTAAATCCCTTTTTCATCGTCCAACTGAACTAAATGAACCACGCTCCAGTTTCTAGGTGATTTGTTAAAATACTGTTCAGAATATATACAGTAGGTTAAACTATTGAGCTTTTGTTAGCTGACCCGAAGGTGGCTGCTAAAGGCCTAATTTACTGCTCCACCGTTTAAACAATAGTTTAATACGATACACTGGTTGTAAAAAAGTGTTCATTTTTAAATAAACTTTTAAATAACATGAAAGTAGATGAAAGCAAACAGACAAAACTTTAAATAATTTATTTATCACTATAATGTTATTTTAGCATGTCATAAGCAATAGATATTATTGTGGAAAAGAATCAGAAATCATAAAACACATTGTTTTGTCTCTTTTTAAATTGGAATGATAAAGTAGTGCTGCAAAGATGGAAGGGTTCTTTGAACTTTCAGGTTGCTCCTGAGGTCTTTGACCTGCAGCTATAACCTGCAATAACCAGTTTCTTAAAAAAGGTATGCAATGTGTCTATTTTATGTATGTATTAAAATAAGTTGAAGAAAACTATTATTAACCACAGATGCTAAGATAGAAATCATACAGAAAATATAATTCTAAAGCATCAACTTCATATATCTTTACAACATACCGTGATAATTACGAGGTGTTCTGTCCTCACTAGACGTAGACTCCAGCTAGACAGACAGTGAACAGGCGAGTTGTAGTTTCATGGCTTTTAATCTCATGAATCTTTTCTCGTTTATTTTTAACATTGTAAAACTGTAAACACAAGAAAATACCGCAATTAGAATTGTACATATTATTCAATGTGCATATCTAACTGAACAGTACTTACTGCCTAAATAAAACCCTCCTTTAAAACATTAAATCAACATATTAAGCATTAAAAGTTCTATTTTTATGTGCATTTGGTAATATTCTTAATTTTAGATAATTGCTTGAAATCACAGAATCCTAATTACTTCACCATGCTAACCGCTTTTCAGCCATGACACTTTACAATGAACTCAACTCACGTAAAACGGAAGTTTCCAAACACAATCCTCTCCACAAGAGGGCGCTTAAAGATAGACAAACACATCAAACTACTGAACCATTACACTCCCCGTCTGGTATAAATGCTTTTATACCACTAAGCTTATTTAACACTTATCAGTCTTTGTATCACTACTTTGGGGTAGCAGGAGAATAAGTTGCGTCACTGGGCGCAAGTAAACACGAGAAATCCCTTGCTTTACAACTTTGACTTCTACCTTTCTGATCTTCTTGTCTTCACTAGGGATGCATTTAGTAATGAGTCCTATGGGCCATTCATTACGTTTAATTATATCGTCTTTCAACAAGACTACGTCTCCCACTTGAATGTTATCTTTGTCATGAGTCCATTTCCTCCTTGGTTGCAGTACTGACAGATATTCCTGTCTCCAGCGCTTCCAAAAGGTGTCTGCAAGACCTTGAACATGTTGCCATTGTTTTTTGTACATGTCTTTTATGTCAAATGTCCCTTCAGGAGCAGGAGCAGCTCCTGCCTTTGGTTGTTAGAAGCATAGAAGGGGTCAAAATAGTGGGTGAATTTGAATCAGTACTTATGGGAACCAGTGGACGAGCATTAATGATTGCCATGACTTCTGCCATTAGTGTTGTGAAGACTTCATGGGTAAGGCGAGTTGGACCTGACTGCAGTAACATGGCGTCTAGAATGCGGCGAGCGATGCCAATCATTCTTTTCCATGAGCCTCCCATATGTGATGAGTGAGGTGCGTTGAATGTCCACGTGCATCCTTCGTTGCTAAGGTAGTCTTGGATCTCCGGATGATTGGTACTTATTTTTAGCTCCTTACAGGCGCCAATAAAGTTGGTGCCACGGTCGGATCTGAGAACTTTGGAAGGTCCTCTAACTGCGAAAAACCTTCTCAGTGCATTAATAAAGCATGAGGTGGACATAGATTCAATTACTTCTATGTGAACTGCACGAGTCCCTAAGCAACTAAACAAAACTGCCCAGCGTTTACTTTCATGGCCCCACCCCTAGTCTTGCGGGTGACTACACTCCAAGGCCCAAAAACATCTAAGCCGACCCTAGTGAATGGGGGCTCCATGGTGAGTCGATCTTCTGGGAGGTTAGCCATTTTATTTTCAACAGGTTTTCCTCTTAGCCTGCGACAAGTGACACACTGATAGATTACACTTGAGACTAGTTTCCTGCCTCCGATTATCCAAACACCAGCAGATCGTAACGCTCCCTCAGTGAGGTGACGACCTTGGTGAGCGACGTCTTGGTGATAATGTCTCACAAGCAGAGTTGACACATGATGTTTTTTAGGGAGTACCAGCGGGTGCTTTTCGTCAAAAGGAAGGTTGGCTAGGGACATCCGACCCCCCACCCTTAACAGCCCATCTGCGTCTATGAAGGGGTTTAGAGTCCACAAGGGACTTGTTTTTGGAATTCTTTCCCGGTTATGCAGTTTCTTGATGTCCTCTTTGAATGCACATTGTTGGACGCTTGAAATGACTATAAGTTTAGCTTGAGTTTGGGAATTTGTTGAGTTTTGATCTGAGGCTTTGGACTTGTTTCTAGCTAGAGTAATGAGTTTTGCCATACCTCGTATGAGACGTTTCCACGTTGAGAATCGTTCGAACCGATGTGTTCTGAAGGGTTCAACGCTGGCTTTAGTTGCGTAGACATTCACTTCTGGTCGAATCTCTGAATCACGCTCTGGTTCTATTAGCTCAAACTCATTTGCATCTACTGAAGATGAACACTGGGACAGTTCCTTCGACAAGAATGGAGGTCCAGTGAACCAGTATGTTTGCGGCAATAGAAGTGTGGCTATTGGGCGAGTAGCAACGTCTGCGGAGTTGTTTTCTGATGAGACATGATGCCACTGTGTTGGTACTGAAGATTTTCTGATTCTAGAAACTCTGTTCGATACATAGACATAAAATCTTCTTGAGGTATTGCAGATGTAACCCAATACAATCTTACTATCAGTGTAGTACTTTACAGCATGAAGCTCCAGGTCGATTTCTTGGCATATAAGCTCTGCCATTTCTGTAGCAAGGACAGCGGCGCATAGCTCCAGTCGTGGAATTGTGTGAGCTGTTTTTGGTGCTAATTTAGCTTTGCCCATGACAAATCCGGTGAGGTGTTGTCCCTGCTCATTGACATCACTGAAGACGCAAAGCTCTCTGTGTTGCGTTGAGGAAAGAGACAACAGTACGTATGGTCTGGGAATATGTAATTGCTCCAACTCGAGAAGAGAGTCTCTCCATACAGACCATAATCTTTCTTTGGCTGGCGATAGGGGGTCATCCCAGTCGCATGGTTCTGAGGTTAGTTCTCTTATGAGTGCTTTTCCCTGTACAGTTATAGGCGTAACAAAGCCTAAAGGGTCGTACAAACTATTAACAATGGATATCACTCCCCTTTTGGTGAATGGTTTCTGTTCTTTAGAGACTTGAAATGTGAAGGTATCTGATTCGAGACTCCAGCTGATGCCTAAACTTCTTTGCACAGGTAATGGGTCAGCATCTAAGTCAAGGCTTTTGATGTTTTTTGCCAAGTCATTTGCTGGGAATGCCTCCATGACTTTGCTGCAGTTTGAGGCAATTTTGTGTAAGCGCAGATTCGACTCCGCTAACATTTTCTGTGTTTTTTGCAGGAGAGCGATTGCTTCACATTCAGTGGGGAGTGAAGTGAGACCGTCGTCAACGTAAAAGTTCCTGGTGACAAAATGCTCTGCGTCCTTGCCATATTCTTTCGATCCAGCTTCAGCTGCCTTGCGGAGCCCATAGATAGCAACAGAGGGAGACAGACGGTTTCCAAAAACATGGACTTTCATGCGATACTCGATAATCTCTTTGCTGATGTCGTTGTCTTTAAACCAGAGAAATCGTAGGAAATTGCGATGGTCTTCCCTTACTGTGAAACAGTAGAACATTTGTTCTACATCTGCTGTTATTGCGATGGGCTCTCGGCGGAATCTGATTAGAACCCCAAGCAAAGCGTTATTTAGATCAGGGCCGCTTAAGAGGACATCGTTGAGCGCTACGCCTTCATGTTTGGCGCTCGAGTCAAAAACTACACGGATTTGCTTGGGTTTCTGTGGATGGTACACTCCAAACATGGGAAGATACCAACACTCCTCATTCCTCTGTAAAGGGGGTGCGACTTCTGCTTGCTTGTTGTCTATGACTTTTTGCATGAACTGTACAAAGTGCTCTCTCATCTCAGTTTTTCTGTCTAAGCTTCGTTTTAGTGTGTTGAACCTATTTAAAGCCTGATGTCGGTTATTTGGTAGACGTTGTCTGGATGTAACAAAGGGAAGAGGTGCAACCCAGCTGTTTGTCTCATCTTGATACATTTCGTTCTGCATTATTGTGAGAAATTGTCTATCCTGTTGTGAAGGTGCCAATTTTTCATCATCCTCCCTCTTGATGAAGACAGTGTCCCCCCGAGTGTCTGTTTGTGTTGCTGTAAGTATCTGTGCAGATTTGAATGTCTTTTGTTTGACTTACAGATTTGCTCTTTATTTGCAGGACATTGGTACATGGACTGAAGTACGATGGACGACCGTTGAGCAATGTGTTAGTTTTGTACGTTGCGACAGACCTTGGTTTGTGTGCGCCATTCACACAGACATCTCCCACAATAACCCAGCCGAGGTCTAAGCGCTGGGCGAATGGTGCATTGTGGGGACCGTTGCACTGTTGTCTCACTTTGTGCAAACTCAGAATGTCTCTACCTAAAAGCAACAAGATTTGTGCATTTGAGTCTATGGGATGTATCTTGTGTGCTATTGCTTTTAAGTGTGGATGGAGTTGGGCAACTTCAGGCGAGGGGATCTCCGAGCGATCCTCTGGGATCATGTCACATTCTAGCATCGCAGGCAGTGGCACCTTTATGTGACCATCCATAGACTCGACAATAAAGTCTTTAGCTTTCCTTCCCCTCACTTCCATGATACCTGAGCATGTCTTTAAAGTATACACCTCCGTGTCTCCTTTGACACTGAAGAGGTCAAAAAAGTCAGAGCGGGCAAGAGACTGATTACTTTGCTCATCCATAACAGCATACAGGTTTATTGCCTTGTTCCTATGACCTAATGGATACACTTTGGCTAAGCATATTTTAGCACAAGACCTTGAGCCGCGCTGTTCGCCACATACTTCTGTGCACATTGCTGTGGCTGAGACTGATGGTGTGCTAAGCTCAGGCTCCCCGTCATGCTGTTTCAGCCCTGTCGGCGGTGTGTTGCTGTTGGGAGGAGGTGGACCTGGATGTAGCACTGTGTTGTGTCTTTCACTCCCACATTCTTTGCAGATGGTTTTGATCTGACAGCTCCTGGCTTGATGTTTGGTTGATGCACAACACTTGAAGCATATGTTGTTTTCTTTCAGATAAGTTTTTCTCTCTTCTAGGGGCTTACTACGGAAACTGCGACATTTTCTGAGGGGATGTGGCTTCTTATGCAAAGGACATTGTCTGTCCGGATCCTCCCCAACATCTGTTGTTTCATTACTCTGTGCTATTTCTGTCTTTTTCACTGAGATCATAGGGCAGTACTGTTTTTAACGGGTCTGTCGAACCTGGACTGCGCTGCTGACAGAAACGAGAAGCTCGGATCATTTCTTATGCGTGCTTGCTCCCGTACAAAGTTAGAGAAGGTGGAAAATGGTGGAAATGTGGCATTGTAATCTACCTTGTATCTGTATGCATGAGAGATCCATTTTTCCTGTAGGGAGTAAGGGAGCTTTTCCACTATGGGATTAACCCCCCGAGCTGTATCTAGAAAGGCTAACCCAGGTGAATAACCCTCTGCTTTAGCTAGTTGTAGTTCCAGTAAGAGGTCTCCTAGCTCTCTTAGTTTACTTGAGTCTCTAGATGTAATCTTAGGAAGTTTTCAACCTTTTGAAAAAGGGCATGTTCAATTACCTCAGGTGCTCCATAGGTTTCTTCCAAGCGTTGCCAGATCATATTTAGGGCTTCAGAAGCATCATTGATTTGAGCTGCACTGATTCTTTTCGCTTGTTGGTTTGACTTTGGTCCAAGCCATTTTACAAGTAGATCTAATTCTTCTTTAGAGGACAAAGACAAGTCTTTAGTAACATTTAGAAATGAGGACTTCCAGCTTCGATAATTTTGTGGCTCATCATCAAATGTTTGCAAGGTAGCTGACACCAGTTCTCTCATAAGATATTTAGCCATATCATTTACTGTAGACGTATGTTGAAGATTTTGTGGCACTGACCTGAATGCCTGATGACTCAGCACTGGACGTGATATGTTAGGATGCGGTGTTGACATGTATATGGACGGCTGTTGTTGTCTGTGATCCAGGGTTTCTTGCTTGGTTACAGGAGTATTGTAGGTGATTGGGGATGGTTCGGCACCAGTGTTATTATGTTGGTAAAAGGGGTTCTTGATTGAGATTTGAGGCTGTGACGGCACTTGTTTTGCAAGAATACTTGACTGTCAATGAAGTTTTGAACCTTTTCCTTGGAGTCCACAGGGTTGTCGCACAGATGTTCTTGACTGTAAGACTGTTGTTCTTCTACCTGTGCGGCTGCTTCTAGTATCACTGCTTCTGCTGCTGCAGCTGCTGCTTCTTTTTTTATCTTTAAAATATGTAGCTTAGCCTGCATTTCAGCTTGATGTTTCATTACTTCAGCTTCTTCTTCTGCATAGATCACCTGCGCTTGTACAGCCTCAGCTTTGGCTTGCGCTTTGAGAGCTGCTACGCTTGCAGATGACCTGGTCGACCGCTTTGAAGAAGCAGAGCACCGGGATCTCGTTTCCAGTACTTCCTCTTGCACTTTCAGCATTTGGTTCCCCGGCTGTTGTTGACAATGCGTGTCCAACGGTTGCCACATGATGACTGAAGTTGACGTTCAAGGCGATGTCTGCTGATAATAAGGCTTTTTACTGTTCTGTCCTCACTAGACGTAGACTCCAGCTAGACAGACAGTGAACAGGCGAGTTGTAGTTTCATGGCTTTTAATCTCATGAATCTTTTCTCGTTTATTTTTAACATTGTAAAACTGTAAACACAAGAAAATACCGCAATTAGAATTGTACATATTATTCAATGTGCATATCTAACTGAACAGTACTTACTGCCTAAATAAAACCCTCCTTTAAAACATTAAATCAACATATTAAGCATTAAAAGTTCTATTTTTATGTGCATTTGGTAATAATATTCTTAATTTTAGATAATTGCTTGAAATCACAGAATCCTAATTAGCCTAATTAACATAACAAAAGATCGCTAGCATACGGCGCTAACTACTGCTAATGTATTGCACAATCACCTTACGTTTCGTTTATAGCACATTTGCTTCTTTAGACTAATGAATTGACTGTCAAGCATGTTCACCTACTAAGCATCATATTTACATGACAAATAATAGTAACTTACAGCCTTATGAGGGCCACGACTTCACCATGCTAACCGCTCTTCAGCCATGACACTTTACAATGAACTCAACTCACACAAGTAAAACGGAAGTTTCCAAACACAATCCTCTCCACAAGAGGGCGCTTAAAGATAGACAAACACATCAAACTACTGAACCATTACACGAGGATATCTATTAATAATATAGCAGATTAGTACTATTGCTAGCTGTAGATGTATTTTTGAACAAAAATGACAACCATAGTGCTAAGTAAAGTAGGAGAATATAAAAAAACGTAGGACGCCGATAACACAGAGACAGTGAAGGAGCAGCGATACTAAGTTTAGCTCAGGTCTCTGTCGGAGCTTTGCTGCTGTCTGCAGGGAGCGAGCACGTGATCAACGAACAAGCGAGCTTCTTTTTGGCTCACTGGTTACCATGCAAACGGGCACTCAACTCAGCCCATATGCCCAAATTAGGGAATTCTGGCTAACATAATATCGACATGGCGACCTCCATAACAGCTAAAAAATGGCGCCTGAAAGAGCTTCAAGGTTCATAACGCTATGGGTGACGTCACACTCCTTATGTCCAGCCCCTTCTACAGTCACTGGCTGTGATTAACAGTGCTTAATCTAAAATTCTGAAATACAAATTATACAAATTTATAGAAGGAGCTTGTTTATGGAATCAAATATGTTTCATTAGATTTTCAATTATAAATGCATGCGAATTTCTAACACTAAACTATTTAATGTTGAAAACAAGTGTCTTAATTTTTGGCCCTTGAATTTCAGTCTCTGAAGTTACAGTATCTCATTGTCATTAAAATTTTCAATTATAAAAATTTCAGAATAAAAAAATTACCTTTTTAAAATTTAGATTCATATATTTTTAAGTCCTATAATTTGATAGGCCAAATTCAGAGTCTAAAATTTGCTGTCAAAATATTCACATGAAACGTCCACAAAATTGAGGCATAAGCAATCAATGCTGTGTGAAGTCAAACCAACCAACAGCCAATCGCGCTGTGCTTCACTGGTCACGAGGTATACACAGCGGCAATGTAGCTGAATTATAACGGCGAGCACTAGCACTTCGGTAAGCAAATTACTCTTCTCTTCTATCTTTTACTTGGTTGCTTAGTATGAGTTGTGTCTACTTAAAGGAAATATGCGTACCTTTTAGAAAAACCTAACAGTTACTGACACCATTGCAACACATCAGAAATAAGCAGCACAGTAAAACAAACTCACTGATCTTTTATTTATTGTAAAGAAAAGAATATGACTGAGTGAAGCAGTTTGACTTGTTTCTATGAACCATAACTGTACTAAATTAGTTTTGCATTAGGTTGAGACAAAATAAATGTAACCTTGCTGTATCATTTCAGCTTATCATTGTTTATTTCACTGTTAGTGTCGTTCAGAATACCTCTAACATGAAGATTAGCACAATATGATGAAAAATATGTAAAAAATATCTATTTCAAATATCTATAAAAATATTTTCTTCTCAGGACTCCAGCTCAGGAAGGTTTCAAGCTCCTGTGGAGGAGAGCTCTGACAGTGAATGAAGTAGGTCATATATCAACAGATATTATCACACACCCAAAAAAACCTCTGTAATATAAACAATGCGAAGTTACAGCTGCTGTCACAGCAGGAAGATGAAGATCTTTAGATGTTTGTAACTCGTCTGCCAGGGTTTTTTCTGGATTTGATGGAAAAGAGACGAGCCACATCAGGACCAGCCAAATCAAACAGGGCTCGTGGTGCACCTGCCTGAACTGCAAAGTTAAGCAAACAGATCTAGAAAACAAATGCTGCCAACAGTGTCTCAACCCACCACATGGTGTTTTTATAATTGCACAGTTTATACAGATGTATAATTATAGATCCTTTCCTGCACATATTTATAATAAAGAAATGTTGCATTGAACCACTGTCTCTTTTTGTTGCTGCCCTTGGTTTATGTGGCCGAGTCATGTTCGAGAGAGCGAGAGAGAGAGAGAGAGAGAGAGAGACAGCAAGAGAAAGAATTAGTATTTGTGTCATTTTGACAGTAATGAAATAAATTTAATATCTTTATTATTTATTAACTTTATTATGCCATAATTTATACATATTTTAATACCCAGACATACAGACAGTGTTTGAGAGGGAACAAACATTACTACAGCAGTGTAGATAAATGCACCTAGAAATTCTGATGTAAAGCTGATAAATAACAGACTTTTCCACTGCTGCATGAGACCTACAGTAAACATAATGTTCCTGTGAGAGTGACTGACACACCTGTCCTCTGTGGAGTTGTGTCTGTGCCAGTTCAGTTGTAGGTGGAAGCACAACTCCAGGAGAAGACGAAGGGTCTGAGCGTCATCTGTCTTCTTGGGAGTCCCCCTGAAGACTTTAGACGATTCCCCAAAATTCTGCTCTGCAAAATCTCTCAAATTAAAAATGTCTGTTTTTATTCCCGAAGTAGCAGGGTAGCAGCAGCACTGCAGCTCTCTCCACTCTGCCTATGTTCACTCCTCCCCCGACGTCGGTTTCACTCCTGTTTTTATCTGCGGGACTCGGTCGGTGTCTGGGCTTTGCTAGAGGCTAGTTGTTTTTTTTCTATTTCGACACATACACTCGTTAATCTCGCTCGCTGTCATGGCAGCTATATTAGAAAGTTAGAGCTGTACCCAGGAGCGCACACTACGTCACGTCCAGGTTGATTTCTCAGCAAAACTGGTCCGAATTCTGCACAAAGAAATGAGCCCACAGGCTCATAAAGACAACAGTTTTTAACAGTGAAGGCCTCAGTCGTCTCATCTAATTGTGGTTGGCATATATTTGGGCAAATAAAAACATTATTTGATCTTAAAAAGTTACCTATAGTCCCTTTAACACTTTGTCCCCATAGTTATGTGATGCCCTCAAAGTTTTACACCCAATATTGAGAATAGTTACTGGTGGATGGCTATTATATAAATCAGCAGGTAGGCTAAGACAGGTTTAATGTTAGTGTTGCTTAATTATTTATGTGCACAGTATTATGTTATGTTTAAAAATACTACTACAAATACATTTTTTCTAAGTTATTTGGCCATTTGTTTCTTTACTGTTGTCACACAAGATGTAACATCTAGTTCATTTGATTTAATCTCTTGGTAATGTATAAAGATCTAAAAAGTATGCAGTCTAATATTTAACTACACTCATTACTAGCCGAAAGCCGGCATCCTTGCATTTCTCACAGATTTGTTTTTATTTCGTCTAGTGAGTTCTTCAGTAGAAGCAGCCTGGACCCTCCACAACTTGTGCTACTAGTACAGAGGGTATGTGTTATTCAGGTTTGAAAGTGGAACATTATTGTAGTGCAGTTATGTGTAAGGAAGGCTAGAATGGTTTCTACATTACGTTTCCTAAATTTGTTTCAATTTAAATGTTAAAATGTTAGTTTGAGTCAAATGTGTTTCAATGGTCATCTGTCAGTGACCGTAGCAAGGGTACCTTGCACCCAACAGTGCGCTGATCATTTTCTCTCTCAGAATGAATATCAGAACCTACTAAACAGGACATGGCCTTGATCTATTTTTATAAGCAAACCAATGTGGAATGGGCCTGTCTGAAGGTACAACCAATTAAAAGTTACAGTTGTCAAATAGTAAGCCGATCAAATTGTATTTATTTGGTCTAATTTTAAATTTTGTTATAGGAGATACCGCTATTGGACACAGTGTAACACAATTTTTTTTTTCAATATGCACGGAAAAACTGAGGTCTGCATTTCATAGTGATGGGAAGTTCAGTTCATTTTACTGACTCAGTTCTTTAAGTCTCGTTCAGCAAAATGAACGAATCTTTTTTCAAGTCATTTCGTTCATTTCGTTCATTTCAGCAGAATCTAATTAAAATGTTGCATATTACAATTTTTAATACATTTAGTACTTTTGGAATAAAAACTATAATAACTATAAGCTAATGCATTTATGGCCAAACTTTGAAAAATAAATTATAAATTAATTGCAGCTTACTTCAGGCAGAGAGTTCAACTCACCTCTTAATCCAAATAGTTGTTTTCCTTTGTCACTTCATATTTAGCTTAGCATTAATTCCGTCAACATGTCTGGTCTGGGCCGTGACAGCCTTATGTAGCTGTAGCTAATACATCCGTCCGTCCGAAACAGAAAGGACTCATTCATCTCCGAGTCGTTCCTTCGTTCGTTCGTTCCAAGTCCCAGTCCCATAGAGAAAGAGTATGCAGTTACCGAAACAGAAAGGAACTGTTCATCTCCCGAGTCGTTCGTTCGTTCGTTCACCGGAAACAGAAAGGCGAGCGAGCGAACGCGACTCGGAGATGAACAGTTCCTTTCTGTTTCCGGTAACTGCATACTCTTTCTCTATGGGACTGGGACTTGGTGAACGAACGAACGAACGAAACGAACAACTTGGGAGATGAATGAGTCCTTTCTGTTTCCTGTATGAGATGTGGTGCAATGCGCATGCGCGGGTCTACACAAAAATGAACGACTCACTCTCTGAGATGACTAGTCGTTCCCGAGTCATATTAAAGACTCGTTCAAAAAGAACGAATCGTTCATGAACGACTCATCACTAGCATTTCACATAAATTTTGGTCTGAATCTAGTTACACGCACATACTGCACCCATGCCCATATTGTTTGGTTTACATTGGCAAGGCAAATAAGACTGACATATCCGGGACACAATCAGGCTTGTGTGTTTGTTTGTTTCCCCCATAATGTCACAGTTGGGCACACATACACTATATCTGTTATTCTTGATGGATCCTACAGTAACATTTAACTAAAGTAAATGAGATGAATGTTGGTCATACTAAATATAGTTTTAATAAATTCTAAATACAGATCAACTCAAAGTGAAGTAAGCTGAGTGGCGGAGTATATTTGCACCAAATTGGGTAAGAGTATGCTTGATTGTATTGTGTTCAGACTATTTGATATTGCACAATTGCTTTTTATTATCATCCTCAATCATGTGGAGGTTTCAAATTTCAAACATATCAAATGTTTAAACTGAAAAAAAGTAGGGAAAAATAATTTGATTTTAAATTTCATGGCATCAACACAGCTCAAAAAAGTTGGGACAAGGCCATGTTTACCTCTGTGTAGCATCTCTTCTTCTTTTTATAACAGTCTGCAAACTTCTGGGGACTGAAGAGACAAGTTGCTCAAGTTTAGGAATAGGAATGTTGTCCCATTCTTGTCTAATACAGGCTTCTAGTTGCTCAACTGTCTTATGGTACGTTCACACCAAACGCGAATTGCGCAAATGAATCGCACTATTCGCGCGTAGTTGGATGCTTGAACATTTTGAGTTTACTCACTTCATTCGCGCGTGAAATTCACTTAACAAAAGACGCAAATTTGCGTCATGGGAGGGGCTTCTGCCAGGCGGGTTGTCTTCCGGTCTTGTTGAAGAATGGTTGAGATGGATTTTGTCGAGAAAGTAGCAGTGCTCTATTTACTTTGAAGGACTGAAAAACGACGTGAACCCGTTCGGCGCTGTGAGGGGGTCCATCGGATGCTTCAGAGGCGGACCTAGCTCCGTGAGTTTCACAAACTTCTCCAGGAGCTGTGCGGTACTTCCCGCTGACCCAGCCCCAGTTCGATGACCTGTTGTCCCGAGTCGGTGCGAGGATTTCCCGCAGGACACCAACTACTGACGCTCTATCCAAGTCTGTCCATTGTCAATATTTGGTGTGATTATGAGTAATTAATATGTGGGCAACTACAGTCTTCTGAACAGTTATCAGTACAGTCAATATAGTATTATGCCTATAAAACTGTAAATCGTATTTACAATTGTATTTATAACATTATGTTATATCTCTTATTTGTTTTTATTTATTTAATAAATGGAGCCAGCCTCCAAAAGGAATCTCTGACTCATGGCTTGTTTCTCACAGGCTGTTCCAATAACTTCGTCCTCCATTGTTGTTTTGGATTTCTGCCTCTATGGTCCGCCTCCGTTCGTAGCACGTCACTACTACTACTAGAGCAAGCTCCTTATTGGGTCCTCCTGAACGCACCGCAAATTTTCGCCAAAGTTTAGATTTTTTGTTGGACGCGAATGAATCGCACGAATTGCGTTATTCGCGACGCCTCAATCGCGCAAACCGTGCCGCAGGATTTCCACACGCGTCTAATCGCATCTTTGAATTGACTTAACATGTAAATCACTCGCGCTTAACGCTTAATTTGCGTTTGGTGTGAACGTACCTTTAGGTCTTCTTTGTCGCATCTTGCTCTTTATAATACGCCAAATGTTTTCTATGGGTGAAAGATCTGTTCGTTTCAGAATCGGATCCTTCTTCTACGCAGCCATAATGTTGTAATTGATGCCGAATGTGGTCTGTCATTGTCATGTAGGAAAATTCAAGGTCTTCCCTGAAAGAGACGACGTCTGGATGGATGCATATGTTGTTCTAAAACTTGGATATACCTTTCAGCTTTGATGGTGCCTTTCCAGATGTGTAAGCTGCCCATGCCACACGCACTCATGCAACCCCATACCATCAGAGATACAGGATTCTGAACTGAGCGCTCAGAACAACTTGGGTCGTTCCTTGTCCTCTTTAGTCCGGAAGGACATGGCGTCCCAGTTTTCCAAAAAGAACATCAAATTTTGATTTTTCTGACCACAGAACAGTTTTCCACTTTGCCACAGTCCATTTTAAATGAGCCTTGGCTCCAGAGAAAACACCTGTGCTTCTGTTTAAATATGGCTTCTTTTTTTACCTATAGAGGTACTAATAAGTTGCAAATTGGTCCTCCAGCTGTTCCTTATATGTACATTTAACTTTTCCGGCCTTTTATTGCTACCTGTCTCAACCTTTTTGGAATGAAATCCAAAATGAGGCCAAGCGGACTGCAGCCCGGGTGGTCGTGGAGGCTAAAACTCGGGTCTGGGAGGAGTTCGGTGAGGCCATGGAGAAATTCTGGCAAACCGTCCGGCGCCTCAGGAGGGGGAAGCAGTGCCCTGCCAACACTGTTAACAGTGGAGGTGGGAACCTGCTGACTTCAACTGGGGATATTGTTGGACGGTGGAAGGAATACTTGAGGATCTCCTCAACCCCACCGACACGTCTTCTGCTGAGGAAGCAGAGGCCGAGGGCTCGGAGGTGGACTCATCCATCACCCAGGCCGAAGTCACTGAGGTAGTTGGGAAGCTCCTCGGTGGCAAGGCACCTGGCGTGGATGAGATACGCCCCGAGTACCTCAAGTCTCTGGATGTTGTAGGGCTGTCTTGGTTTACACGCCTCTACAACATCGCGTGGTCGGGGACAGTACCTCTGGACTGGCAGACCGGTGGTGGTCCTCTTTTAAGAAGGGGGACCAGAGGGTGTGTTCCAACTACAGATGGATCACACTCCTCAGCCTCCCCGGTAAAGTCTCTGCCAGGGTACTGGAGAGGAGAATGCGGCCGATAGTTGAACCTCGGATTCAGGAGGAACAATGCGGTTTTCGTCCCGGTCGTGGAACACTGGACCAGCTCTATACCCTCTCCAGGGTGCTGGAGGGTTTATGGGAGTTTGCCCAACCAGTCCACATGTGTTTTGTGGATCTGGAGAAGGCATTTGACTGTGTCCCTCGTGGCACCCTGTGGGGGGTGCTCTGGGAGTATGGGGTCCGGGGCCCTTTGCTAAGGGCTGTCCGGTCCCTGTACGACCGGAGCAGGAGCTTGGTTCGCATTGCCGGCAGTAAGTCAGACCTGTTCCCAGTGCATGTTGGACTCGGCAGGGCTGCCCTTTGTCACCGGTCCTGTTCATTATCTTTATGGACAGGATTTCTAGGCGCAGCCAGGGGCCGGAGGGAGTCTGGTTTGGGGACCACAGGATCTTGTATCTGCTTTTTGCAGATGATGTTGTCCTGTTGGCTCCATCAAGCCAGGACCTTCAGTGTGCACTGGGACGGTTTGCAGCCGAGTGTGAAGCGGCTGGGATGAGGATCAGCATCTCCAAGTCTGAGACCATGGTTCTCAGTCGGAAAAGGGTGGCTTGTCCCCTTCAGGTTGGTGGAGAGATCCTGCCTCAAGTGGAGGAGTTCAAGTATCTTGGGGTCTTGTTCACGAGTGAAGGAAGGAGGGAACGTGAGATTGACAGACGGATCGGTGCAGCTTCTGCAGTGATGCGGTCGATGCACCGGTCTGTCGTGGTGAAGAAGGAGCTGAGCTGTAAGGCAAAGCTCTCGATTTACCGGTCAATCTACGTTCTCCTCACCTATGGTCATGAGCTTTGGGTCATGACCGAAAGAACAAGATCCCGGATACAAGCGGCCGAAATGAGTTTTCTCCGCAGGGTGGCGGGGCGCTCCCTTAGAGATAAGGTGAGGAGCTTGGTCACTCGGGAGGAGATCAAAGTAGAGCCGCTGCTCCTCCACATCGAGAGGAGCCAGCTGAGGTGGCTCGGGCATCTGTTTCGGAAGCCTCCTGGACGCCTCCCTCGGGAGGTGTTTCGGGCATGTCCCACCGGGAGGAGACCCCGGGGAAGACCTAGGACATGCTGGAGGGACTATGTCTCTCGGCTGGCCTGGGAACGCCTCGGTATCCCCTAGGAAGAGCTGGAGGAAGTGTCTGGGGAGAGGGAAGTCTGGGCGTCTCTGCTTAGACTGCTGCCCCTGCGACCCGGCCCCGGATAAGTGGTAGAAGATGGATGGATGGATGGAAATCCAAAATGAGACAATATTTGGCATGACATTTCAAAATGTCTCACTTTCAACATTTGTGTCATCTATGGTGTATTCTGAATAAAATATTGAAATGAGAAACTTCCACAGCATTGCATTCTGTTTAAATTCACAATTTGTACAGTGTCCCAACTTTTTTGGAATCGGGTTTGTAGTTTTATTAGGTTTGTAAAATAAATAAGGAATCTGTTTTCACACATCTTTCACACATGTTTTTGAATTCCAAAGGAAATATCTGTTAACTATTGTCCTGAAAACTAACTTTTAAACTATAAACAAGTTAGGATTTGTGTCAGCCCTGCGACTAACTAGTCATTGTCCAGGGTGTAGTCTCTGGGATAGGCTCCAGAGATCTGCAACCCCAATGTAGAATAAGCAGAAGAAGATGAATAAATTAAAGTTTTGATTTTTATTTTTTAATTTTTAACAGTGGCAAGAAAAAGAGTTTTTGATTTTTTTTTTATCACTTTCAATCGTTGATTGGACGAGTTATAAGACAAATTAAGCAGCTGCAATGAGGTATCAAAGAAACACCAATGTGGAAAGTGCTGACACAGCGACCAGACACAGCAGCTTTGCTTTTACAAAAGAGGAAGCAGGAAATATCTACCCAGTATTAACATACACTGATGTCATTTATTTGTTTTACTTTGTTTTCATTTATCAAATACCAATAAATAGTTGGTATATAATAACAGAAAAAAATCCTAAAGTGAATTATGCTTCTTGTGCCATTGTAATCAATGCAGGCTTTTCTGAAGCAGATGATGACTGCTCAGCTAATATTAAATATATTATTTTGGGCCGTTACACTTGCATGTTCGATTTAAAAACCATTAGAATAATTTCTCGGTGTCTATTTATTTTAATCTATTTTTATATATTCTGTAGCAACACCAACTGAACTGCAGATTCTGGTGAAATTCTGTAATGTCCCAAACTAGTCCGTTGATGTAATGTATTTAATTTCCTGTGTATTATTGTAAAGTGTCTTACTTTTGTTGGTTTGTTAGATTGACTTTCTGCCCTTGTGTCTTTCCCTCCGTTGTGATTACCTGCTCCGCTCTAATATGTTCCACCTGTGCCTCATTGTGTTCCCTATAAGTTCTGTGTGTTTTCCCCTGTCCTTTGCTGGATTGTAACCTCACTTCAAGTCCCTGAATTGTAGTCTCAGGTTTTGTTCGGAAACCTCAGGTCTGACGCCTCATGTCTGAACTCTTACGCGTCAAGTCTCCGGATTGTAGAATCAGGTTTGTCTGAACCCTGATATCAGAACCCTGGAGTGGAACTTATGTTTTGATGACTACCTTTGTTTTTGTAGGATTTAGTTTCGAGTGTCATTGCTGGTGTTTTCAAATCCAGAGTTTTTGTGTTTGACCTTAACCTTGTTTTTTACTACACGTTTTGGATTTGGCCTTTTTGTTAATAAACCCTTTTGAACCGTCTGCCTTTGTGAGGTCTGCATTGCGAGTCCTTTGGCCTGTTCCAGTCGTGTACACGTGACAAATTCTGGACAGGCTAGGAGGTCTTGCCAACAACTCTCTCAGTAGAGGTAGTCACAGGAACTGCCACTACATGAATTATACTTTGTTCCAGAGATTTGCCTGCTTCTTTTTCCACCTGCCACACAGGATTTGGTTTTGTGTGAAAGTGCCATCTAATGTTTCTATAATTTAAGCTATTTATAGTTGTTATCTGTTATTAAAATAACAAAAACCTTTTAAAATGGTTAATGTTTCTCAATTGTCCATCTGTCAAAGAGACATGTCAGGGACAATAGGTGCTATAAAAATTAGGTGACATTTTCCAAGTAGCAGTGTTACTACATTCTTTTCATTCTTATGAACACTTCCCAGATAAAAAGCTGCTCCTTCCAGTAACACGTACTGTGAACATGAGGCGAGCTATATCCACATTTCTCACGCCTTGATCACCACGTACCCTAAAATAAATTAATGAACATTTAAGATTTTTTTATTCTGAAATTTTAATCATTGAAAAATGTAATGAAAATGAGATATTGTAACTTCAGAGACTGAAATTCAGAGGCAAAAAATTGAGACAGTTTTTCAGCATTAAAAAGTTTAGTGTTAGAAATTCGCATGCAAACATATTTGCTTCCATACCTGTTTATAAAGCAATAATGCCACTGAGTAATTTGGAGCAGCTCTAAAAGCAGCAGTAGTCTCCCCGCCTTTCCTCCTGACAGCCCCCTCCTCTGCTGCTTCTCAGACTCCTCCAGAGCAGACAGAGCCGCGCTGCGGGCCAGATTCACGTCGACGCTGCACAAAAGTAGACTTAGCAGGATAGCGAACGCACAGCACACGGCTCAGGCATGGCTTTGTTGCAAAGAGGTTTTCTACTCGTCCTTCTTTACGTCTTCTTGTTCCAGAGCGGTGAGTGACTCCCAATGGCATGTGCTTTTTCATAGAAAGGTATTAGTCGACGATAAACCAAGGCTGTAAGTCACTGACTGACGGCTCCTTCTAGTATTCCTTCTAGTGTTCTTGATGATGAGAAGTGAACGAACACACACGGGTCTCACTAACGCACAGTCTCAGCTTTCATGTGCACGTGTTGTACACCACTTACTGCTTTATGTTGTGGAACTTACTTTTAACAAACAGTAGCATGTGTGGTGTGCCACTAGTTTGTAATCGGAGGCGATATGGAGAGTAAAGAGAAATTTACGTGAGGCAGCAGAGTAACGTGCAATGGATGTTTATTTATTTATTTATTTATTTATTTTTTAATATTTATAATTTTTTGTTTGTTGAGGGGGGAGCAGGTTCTGCAAGACTGCATAATTTACTTAAGTTTAACAAACCACATGTAACAAACGTCTGACAAACCACTGCACTTTATTCAGACCACAAGAGTTCACATTTAAAGAGCACCACACTAAAACTGTTTTCCAGAACAGTTTCTCCTCCCACGCTCTGGGGCCACCCTCTCCTTGCAGACCGTGGACAGACACAGGAGCAGATGAGGAGGCTACTTTCCCCTCGAGGTTCAGAACTATCCTGGGCGTAGGCTGGGGGACAGTTCATTCAAGACTGTCCCTCAGTCAGAGACTCAGTCCAGCATGCACCATGCTTTTTTGTGGGGGAGGAGTTATGTTTGGATTCTTTTGTGTATGATCTGTTTCATCGCTCCATCATATGATAACCCCACGTTGCATCAGGACACTTCTTAGCCCCTGTGTTTGTCCATGGTCCCGTTAGGACCAGTAAAGAGAGTGTGGAAACAGAAACTGTCCTCATCAGTGATGAGTTGCTTAGTAGCTGCTTCTTAGTAGTTTATGCATTATGACTATGATCCCTGTCTACTTTATGCTCATTGACATGTGGCTGGTCTGTTTCCGCACTCCCTCAGCCTTCAGGCCGTCAGAGCTGAGCACTGTCCTTAACCACTGTTGCTTAAAGCTGTGTTTTAGACAACATTATCCTTGTCTTAATTGGGTTACATCTCTTTAATCCGGTTCCCCCTCTGTCTGTCGGAAAACAAAGTAAAACTGTCTGTTGTTAGATTAGCTCAGTGACGAGTGACAAAAACTACTTTTAAGAGCTCTGAAAACCTACTTTTTCCTTAAAGGGACTATATGTAACTTTTTAAGCTCAAATAACATTTTTATTTGCCCAAATATGAGCCGAAAATAATTAGATGAGACGACTGAGGCCTTCATTGTTTAAAACTGTTGTCTCTATGAGCCTGTGGGCTCATTTCATTGTGCAGAATTCAGGCCGGTTTTGCGGAAATCAACCTGGATGTGACGTAGTGTGCGCTCCCGTGTACAGCTCTGACTTCCTAGTACTGCCGCCATGACAGCGAACGTTTGTATCAAGAAAGACTCTGCGAGCAACAAAAAAAAAAAGACTGGCCTCTAGCCCAGCCTAGACACTGATTAAAAAAAAAATTAAAAAACAAACAATGTTTTATCGAGCGATTATTGAGCGAGTCCCGCAGATGAAAAAAAAAGGAGTGTGACCGACGTCGAGGGAGGAGTGAACATAGGCAGAGTGGAGAGAGCTGCAGTACTGCTGCTACCCTGCTACTCGGAATAAAAACAGACCCTGAGCTTGTTTTGTTATTGAAAAGGTAAGACATCATTACAGACCATATTGTGGTGTTTTGCTTTCAGTTGTCTAATGCTAAATAACGATAGTGTGCTTGTAAAACCGGGATGCTAAGCAGCTAACAAGAACAACAACTTAACACAAAGTTACATGACCCTGACTTCAGAAGTTTATGAGTCTGATACATTTGTTGTCTTGGCTTTTCAAATTATTATTTTAAATGTCTTTACAAAGCAGCTAATGCTAACTCTGTGCCATTTTGGGGTTATACTTTGCCAGGGACTCTTTTCTTTCTGACTTGGCTCGTTTGTTCATTAACCTTCACCAGAGACAACGTGAGCCTTCATAAATGTAGCCAGGATGTAATTTAGGATGTAATTATTATCATAACCCATCTAATGCTAACATTTCTGGCATTGTTTGTCTCGTTATATTTACTGGTCTGTTTATAGTAACAAAAATCCCATCCATTTGTCTCTCAGTTCTGATCCAAAGTAGGACATAGAATAGTACTTAGACTAAATTCAATTTATTTTAGGGTATGGTGGTGAGGTGTACTGCACCATGTCAGCAGCGAGCATGAGTGAACCCTGTGCAGATGGCAGCATGCTCCTCTGGATGTGGGAAGCTCTGACAAAGAGGTCATACCATCAGGTTCTGCAGCACAAGGCCCTGTCACAGACTGGACTCAACAGACGTGTCTGAAGGATGTGGACGCGTCTTCTTTCGGTGAGTGTATAAAACATTGTTTTACTCACTGTAGTGTAGTGTACTAGGTATGTTTGTATAAACATATAGAAGATTAATTTTAATAATTTTAATAATTAATTTTGATATTAATATTAATTCATTAAAATTAATTTCTGATTAAAAGGGGCACCACCCTGGTTTTAACAGGTCCAGAGAAACTGTTTAATCTAGTCTCATTAATCTTAAAGGAAGAGAATTCTATAATAATAATAATAATAATGGCTTGGATTTATATTGCGCTTTTCTCCCAAGGGACCAAGGGACTCAAAGAGCTTACAGGCCGTCCATTACTCATTCATACACAGTCATACTGGTGATGGTAAGCTACAACTGTAGCCACAGATGCCCTGGGGCAGACTGACAGAGACGTGGCAGCCATTTTGCACCTACGGCCTCTCCGACCATCACCACATACATTCACTCAACATTCTTACACATTCATACGAGGCAAGGTGGGTTAAGTGTCTTGCCCAAGGACACAACGACAGTTTTTTTAATTGTGGGGAGAGCGGGAATCAAACCCACTACCTTCCGGTTGAAAGCCGACTGCTCTACCACTGAGCCACTGCCGCCCCTCAATATTGTTTTCGAACATTTCTTAATATAAACAGAGAAACATTAATGTCTTTTATGGGATTTTATTAAAAATTATGGTAAATGACATTGGAACAGGGAAAGGATAAACACAAAAAGGGATAAACACAGGGTTAAACACAGGAATAAATATTTGCTTTCACAGGGTTTGTGAACCAAAGGAATGTTTAGGCCTGTTAATCTAAATGATGGAATTTAACCAAAGGGGCTTTTAACGGAGAAGGGGATGGCGAATTTGGGCAGAGGACATTTAACGACACCAAGGCTGTTGCGACGTGTAACGTGAGGACTTACGCTGTAGTCAGATGCCGTCGCGTACGCGTCTCGTCCAGAGGGTTTGCAGCCCGGGGGTAGAGAGAGGTGTCCGGTTGTTGTCCAAAGCACCTGGGCCTCCGTGTTCCGTTAAAAGTCTGAGGTTGTGCAGGTCATTGCAGTGTCCATGAAAGAGTAGGCGCTTTGGCAGGCACGGTCTTTGGAGCAAAGAAGTTTACTCGTGCTTACACGAGGCTCGAAGCTTTTGGCCATGGTCGTCGGGGCAGGGCGGTCCCCGCAGGGAGCGGATGGTCCGTAGACGCAGGGTCCGACGAGGCTGGAAGCCGAAGGGCAAGAGAGGCGAGAGCAAAGAGCAAAGAGGGAGAGTTTTGGCTCGCAGCCAGCTTTTATTAACTTTGAGCCGGGGGCGCTCTTCCGGCGGAAGAGGAAGTTGGCGGAAGAGGAAGTTGCTCGGGAACATCTAAACTAAAGTTTAACTAAAGTTTTTAAAACATTCCTTTTGTTTCACCATATTCTCATAACACACACCAAAACATTTATACTTGTAGGATTATACAAAGAAAAGTCGAGTATTATGAATATGTAGAATATTGTTGAAACATTAATTACATTTCATTCAAAACAAAACGGAAACCATAAACCATAAAGGGAGTTATTTGGTCACAACTCCGTGTCCTGGAAAAGAACAGTAGAAACAACACAATATCAAAAATACATTTTCCTTTAATGTAAGAATTACGAAATTGTCTTTTGATGATTGGATAGAGTCATTTGTTCATTTGACCACCAGGGGCGGTCTTTGATCATTCTTGGATGTTAGGATCAAAAGCATACCGATTGTCAATCGGAATGGAGATGGAGCGCTCTCGCTCCAGAGAGGGGTCCTTGAATCCAGCTAAAACAACAACTTTATCTTCAGTTTATGGTTAAAAAGACATGGCGCCAGGGGGGTGGTACTGGTCCTGAGCCACCTTTGACCCTGGTGCCTGGTGGACCCAAGTTCCACTGCTTGTAAAAGCAAGAGCAAAGTTATTAAGAACATTTCTTGTCCATAAATTACTTTGGCCATACTTTTATCTGAAAGAAAACAGTGTTAAATTTCAGGCTTCAGATACAGGCTTGTCTCTGAAGGCCTCTGGCAATGGCAGAAAAGGCAGGACAGTTAATCCGTGGGGATTCCAATGGTGGTTCTGCTACATCACTAAAGTTTGTCTTGTTAGTATATATCAGAGGAGAATGTGTGGATAAGGAATATTTATGCAACATTACCAACACAATAAAATAACATAATACAAATAATATTTATTTTTTATTTTTACAGCACTAATGTGTCCACAATAACAGTGGCCAAAGACTACAGCTACATCCCTCGGCTGCAGAGCAGTCCCAAGAGGACAGATGGCCCTTCGTCTTCCCCTGCTTTCACCTACAGCTGAACTGGCACGGACACAACTCCACAGAGGACAGGAACAAGTGGCCACGTCCTGTTTATAGTGTGCAGGGTCACATACTCTATCACGTTGGCCTGTTGCATTTAATGTGAATCAAACCAAAGAAAACACTCAAAGGAACAGCGCTGATATCTGCTGATAAATTCTTTCAAAGTTTCAGTAGAACTGTGACATGTGTGCTGAAGCCCTGCCTTTAAGACACTGCAGTTATTTATTTGAAATTGTAATTCTGTTTGATTGAATAAAGACGTCCTTTATTTTTTTTTTAATTCAAGTTGGTAACCCCCGAAGCCTGATTGTTTTTTTTTTTAACCTTAGATGATGTCAAAAATAGCCATGTCTCTAAATCAAATTTAACAGGAAAAAAACATCTCTCCTAACCCTGTACTGTACACTTTGTTGTGGCTAATGCTGCTGCAGCTTCAGAGCGTCATTTCATGGTGCTACAGAAAAAGTAGTCATATTACTTCTGAAATGCTTTAAACTTAGTAAGGTAGAATAAATTTAATAAATGGAAACAGTGTTTGGAGTCAATCTAGTGTCAGCTTGAATGTAAACAAAAATAAGAATTGTAAAAAAATTATATATATAAAAAAAAGTAACCATAAACAAAGAAAATATTTTTATAAATGTAAAAACATTTTATAAAAATATAAACCTCATTTTCGCTGGTTTTCCTCGTTTTTTTTAATTTACAAGTTACGCTTACAATTCACAAGTTACTCTTACGATTGATTGTTTCTGACCCTGTTTTTACGGGGGACTGGCTCAACGCCCATTGGCTGAAGTGACAGGAAGTTGGGTCACAGCAGATCAGGCAGAAAAAAAACTGGCCCAAAAAAAAACCTAAAAACGATTAAACATTTTTATTTTATTTTATTTTTTTATTAAAATGAATTCTACCCACTCCTTTTCGGACATTATGTATCTTGTTTCATAAGTATGTTTTTTACCAGCTGTTTGAATGTTTAAAATAACAACCTGGACGACCAAAGGGTTTTCTTAGGCTTTTTGTGATAATCATATCCACTGTTGCTGTGAATGAACCTAAATGGTGCTTTGGGAACACATTACTCTCAGCATCAAAAGCATTTGTCTACTAACGGGGTGCAGGCTGCTGTGGGGGACACTTACATAGCACTGTAGATTCTTGTCCTACAACTGTATGAGCTACTACTACAAGTAGTAGGACTACTACTGCAGCAGCAGCAGCAGTAATAGTAGCAGTAGTAGTAGTAGCAGCAGCAGTAGTAGTAGCAGTAGTAGTAGTAGTAGCAGCAGTAGTAGCAGTAATAGTAGCAGCAGCAGCAGCAGTAGTAGTAGAGTAGTGGTAGAGTTGTGGTGGTAGCGGTGGTTGCAGCGGTGGTAGTAATGGTAGCAGTGGTGGTAGTAGAGTAATGGTAGCAGTAGTAGCGGCAGTGTTTTTGGTGAAGTAGTAACAGTAGCAGCAGCAGCAGTAACTGTAGTAGTAGTAGTAACAGCAGTAGTAGTAGAAGTAATAGTAGCAGTAGTTGTAGCAGCAGTAGTAGTGGTAACAGCGGTGGTAATGGTAACAACGGTAGTAGTAGTGCAGCAGTAGCGGCAGCAGGTAACAGCAGTGTAGTAGCAGTGGCTGTAGCAGTAGTGGTAGTAACAGCGGTGGTAGTGGTAGTAGTAACAGCGGTAGTGGTAGCAGTAATGGTAGCAGTGGTTGTAGCAGCGGTAGTGGTAGTGGCCGCGGTGGTAGTGGTGGCAGCAGTGGTAGCAGTGGCTGTGGCAGTGGTAGTAGTGGTAGTAATGGTGGCAGTGGTTGTGGCAGGCAGCAGTAATGGTAGCGGTGGCAGTGGTTATAGCAGTAGTAGTAATAGCAGTAGCAGTAGTTGTAGCAGTAGTAGTAATAGTAGCAGTAGTTGTAGCAGTAGTAGTAATAGTAGCAGTAGCAGCAGCAGTAACAGCAGTAGTAGTAGCAGTAGCTGTAGCAGTGGTAACAGCGGTGGTGGTGGTGCGGTGGTAGTGGTGGTGGTGCCAGCGGTGGTAGTGGTGGCAGTGGCAGCGGCAGTGGCCAGCGGTGGTGGTGGCGGTGGCTGTGGCGGTGGTCAGTGGTAGTAGTAGTAGTAACAGCAGTAGTAGTAGCTGTAGCAGTAGTAGTAACAGCAGTAGTAGTAGAAGTAATAGTAGCAGTAGTTGTAGCAGCAGTAGTAGTAGTAACAGCAGTATTAGTAGTAGTAGTAACAACAGTAGTAGTAGTAGCAGCAGCAGCAGCAGCAGTAACAGCAGTAGTAGTAGCAGTAGCTGTAGCAGTAGTAGTAGTAGTAGTAGTAACAGCAGTAGTAGTAGTAGTAGTAACAGCAGTAGTTAGGGCTGTAGTAATCGAATATTTTGGTAATCGAGTATTCTACCGAAAATTTTATCGATTAATCGAGTAATCGGATAAAATGTATTTTTACTTAATTAAAGTGCAATATTAAATATGCAAGAGAAAATAAGACTGTAGGTCTCTTAAAAAGAACAAATACGTTTCCTTTTTTTTAAAGAAAATTTTAATTATTTTTTTAAATGCATAAAATGCAATGCATACATCAAAAATAAACATTTAGTTATTACCCATTGTTTCTCTGTCTGTACTTGTACTGTGAACAATAAAAATAAAGTGCATTTGAGTGCCATTCATTTGGGGTTTTAAATAAAGCATTTTCTGAGATGCAAAAACAAATAAAATTAATTACTTTCAAATTACTTTTCAAAGTATCAAAACTAAGGCATACATTAAATTAATAATAATAATAATAATACAAAAACACTACCTTTTAAGTCATGCAGCTTAACTTTCAGAACTAAAAGTTAAACGTTCTGAACATATGTCTTCTTCTTGGAATGCTCTCTGAAAACTCAGCTGCTCAGTGGAACATGAAGTAGCTGTCCGCACATCTGTTCATACGAAGCTGTGATGATTTACTGAAAAAGAGGTGAAAAAATAATAATTATTGATATTTATTACTAAGTAAGCTATAATATCATTATTATACAGCAAGTTCATGGCTATGTATTTATAAATCCTATTCATGGCAATCAAACTAAATACTTGTGAATAATTTGTATTATGGCTGCTCGATATTGAAGAAAAATGTGATAACTAGCAAGATGCAATGTTCGATAAACAATCATGGGATAATGTTAATGATAATGAGTGTGTAAAATAAATTTAAATGTATATTTAAAAACTGTAAATGATATAACCAACATGCATGTTTTCACATTATAAATAATCTAGTGCAATTGTAAAAGCCAATCACAACTTTTTTTTGCAGTAAATTAAGTCCTTTGGTAGCCGTGGTATTAACTGCTGTTAAATAATCTGGTGGTGTAACCCCTCTGCAAACGCGTGCGGTTTATTTTCACATAATTGTACTGCCCAACGTGGGTTGTCCATGACATAGTTAACATACTTGATTTAACAGCTTTCATCTTGAATAGTAATCACATTTATTTAATGCTGCATTGAATTTACCTTGTCCCGAGTGACGGTCCTCCGGTCTGAGTAGAGTGGATGTTTTTTTTTGCTGCTTCTGCAGCATGGCCCTCGTGCTGTTGTGGTATGCTAGCTCGATCTTGCAATGGACACACGCCACAATGTTCTCTTTACGTTTTAATATGAAACCCAAACCTTGGACAGTTTGAGTTGTTTTCTCCTGTTTGTTTCTTTGCCTCATCGCTATTGTTATCAATCCCTTCCTTTGCAGCTCGCGCAGCGCACCCTCAAATCAAAACACCGCTAACTCCTTCCATCTCCTTCCCATGCTCCTTCCGCTTTGTGGGTGACGTAAACGCGCTGTGTCACATTAAAAAAATCATTGCGCAACAAACTGACGGGAGCTTAAAAATAAATTAAAAGAAGCTTCGAGGCAGAGGAATTTGCTTCAAATATTTTTTGTAATCGAGTTACTCAAGTTACTCGAGGAATCGTTTCAGCCCTAGCAGTAGTAGTAGAAGTAATAGTAGCAGTAGTAGTAGTAGCAGCAGTAGTAGTAGTAGCAGCAGCAGTAACAGCAGTAGCAGTAGTAGTAGTAGTAGTAGCAGTAGCAGTAGCGGTGGCAGTGGTTGCAGCAGCCGTCAGCAAGTGGTTGCAGCAGCAGTGGTAATCAGCAGTGCAGTGCAGCAGCAATAGCAGCTGCAGCGGTGCAGCAGCGGTTGGCAGCAGCGGTGGTGGCAGCAGCGGCAGCAGCAGCGTGCAGCGGTGGTGGCCGCAGCAGCAGCGCTGTGGTAGCAGCAGCTGGCTGCCGCTGCTGCTGCTGCGCTGGTGCAGCAGCAGCAGCAGCAGGGCAGCCGGCTGGTGCAGCAGCAGCCGGCAGCAGCGGCAGCAGCGCAGCAGCAGCACCAGCGCAGCGCTGCTGGCAGCAGCAGCCGCAGCAGCGCTGCAGCAGCCGTGCAGCGCTGCCAACAGCAGCGGCAGCAGCAGCTGCGTTGTGGCGGCAGCGTTGCGTTGGCTGGCAGCAGCCGGCAGCGTTGCAGCAGCAGCGCGGTGTTGCGCAGCGCGCGCGCAGCAGCGTGGTGGCAGCAGCAGCGGTTGCAGCGGTGGTGTTGCCGGCAGCAGCACCGTGGTGCAGCTGGCGTGGTTGGTGGCAGCAGCGGCGGCAGCAGTGGTGGCAGCGGCGCAGCAGCCGTGGTGCAGCAGCGCTGCAGCGGTGGTTGCAGCAGGCAGCAGCAGCGTGGTGCAGCTGGCAGCGCAGCAGTGGCAGCAGCAGCAGCAGCTGGTGGTGGCAGCAGCGGTTGGCGGCAGCGCAGCAGCGTTGGTGGTGGTTGCCGGTGCAGCAGTGGTGGTGGCAGCAGCAGCGGTGGTGGTCAGCAGCAGCAGCGTGGTGGTGGCAGCAGCAGCAGCAGCGTTGGCGGCAGCAGCGTGGTGGTGGTGGCGCGTGGTGCTGCTGTTGGTGCAGCGGTGCTGTTGGCAGCAGCGGTGGTGGCAGCGGTGGTGGTGGCAGCAGCAGCAGCAGTAGCAGCTGGCTGCTGTTGGCAGCAGCGCAGCAGCAGCAGCAGCCGGCAGCAGCTGGTGGTAGCAGCGGCAGCAGCAGGTGGTGGCAGCAGCGGCAGCTGCTGTTGCTGCGCGGTGGTTGCTGCCGCTGCAGCGGTTGGCAGCTGTTGCAGCAGCGCGGTTGGCTGGTGCAGCGCGTGGCAGCAGCGGCGCGCTGCTGTGGCAGCAGCTGGCAGCAGCACCGTTGCTGTGGTGGTGCAGCAGCAGCTGCCGCAGCAGCGGTGGTGGTGCAGCAGTGGCAGCAGCAGCGCTGGCAGCAGCGTTGCGGCAGCAGTGCAGCTGGTGGTTGGCAGCAGCAGCAGCAGCAACGGCAGCGGCAGCGTGGTGGCAGCAGCAGCAGCGTGGCTGGCAGCAGCAGCAGTGCAGCGGCAGCAGCAGCAGCAGTGGTGGTGGCAGCAGCAGCAGCAGCAGCAGCAGCAGCAGCGGTGGTGGTTGGCAGCAGCAGCGCAGGCGCAGCAGCAGCGGCAGTGGCGGTGGTGTAGCAGCAGCAGCTGGTGGTGGTGGCAGCAGCAGCGCAGTGGCAGCAGCAGCGGCAGCAGTGGTGGCGGCAGCAGCAGCAGCAGCAGCAGCAGCAGCGGTGCGTGGTGGTTGGCAGCAGCAGCAGCGTTGTGGCAGCAGCAGCCGCAGCAGTGGCAGCAGCGCGTGCTGGCTGCAGCAGCAGCAGTGGCAGTGGCAGCAGCAGCAGCAGCAGCGGTTGTGGCAGCGCAGTGGTGCAGTGGTGGCAGCGGCAGCGCAGCAGCAGCAGCAGTGGCAGCAGCGGTGGTGGCAGCAGCAGCAGCAGCGCAGCAGCAGCAGCAGCGGCAGTGGTGGTGGCGGTGGCAGCAGTAGTAGCAGTAGCAGTGGTAGTGGTAGTGGTAGTGGCAGTAGCAGTAGTAGTAGTAGTAGCAGTAGTAGTAGCAGCAGTAGTAGTGGTAGTAGCAGCGGCAGTAGTAGTAGCAGTGGCAGTGGTAGTGGTAGTGGCAGTAGCAGCAGTAGTAGTGGTAGTGGCAGCAAAATGTGATAACTAGCAAGATGCAATGTTCGATATACAATCATGGGATAATGTTAATGATAATGAGTGTGTAAAATAAATTTAAATGTATATTTAAAAACTGTAAATGATATAACCAACATGCATGTTTTCACATTATAAATAATCTAGTGCAATTGTAAAAGCCAATCACAACTTTTTTTTGCAGTAAATTAAGTCCTTTGGTAGCCGTGGTATTAACTGCTGTTAAATAATCTGGTGGTGTAACCCCTGCAAACGCTGCGGTTTATTTTCACATAATTGTACTGCCCAACGTGGGTTGTCCATGACATAGTTAACATACTTGATTTAACAGCTTTCATCTTGAATAGCAATCACATTTATTTAATGCTGCATTGAATTTACCTTGTCCCGAGTGACGGTCCTCCGGTCTGAGTAGAGTGGATGTTTTTTTTTGCTGCTTCTGCAGCATGGCCCTCGTGCTGTTGTGGTATGCTAGCTCGATCTTGCAATGGACACACGCCACAATGTTCTCTTTACGTTTTAATATGAAACCCAAACCTTGGACAGTTTGAGTTGTTTTCTCCTGTTTGTTTCTTTGCCTCATCGCTATTGTTATCAATCCCTTCCTTTGCAGCTCGCGCGCGCAGCGCACCCTCAAATCAAAACACCGCTAACTCCTTCCGTCTCCTTCCCATGCTCCTTCCGCTTTGTGGGTGACGTAAACGCGCTGTGTCACATTAAAAAAATCATTGCGCAACAAACTGACGGGAGCTTAAAAATAAATTAAAAGAAGCTTCGAGGCAGAGGAATTTGCTTCAAATATTTTTGTAATCGAGTTACCTCAAGTTACTCGAGGAATCGCTCAGCCCCAGCAGCAGTAGTAGAAGTAATAGTAGCAGTAGTAGTAGTAGCAGCAGTAGTAGCAGCAGCAGTAAGCAGCAGTAGCAGCAGCAGCAGCAGCAGTAGTGTAAAGCAGCAGCAGCAGCAGTTGCAGCCGAGCAGTAATAACAGCAGGCAGCAGCAACAGCATTAATCAGCCGTAGTTGCAGCAGTAGCAACAGTAACAACAGCGCATGTTGCTGCTGGCGCAGCAGCAGCAGCGGCAGCAGCAGCAGCAGCAGTGTTGCTGCAGCAGCAGTTGCAGCAGCAGCAGCGCGCTGCTGCCGTGCTGGCAGCAGCAGCAGCTGTGCCGCGCTGCTGCGCAGCAGCAGCAGCAGCAGTGGCTGTGCAGAACAGCAGCAGCAGCAGCAAGCTGCTGCTGCTGTTGAAGCAGCAGCAGCCGCTGGCAGCAGCCAGCAGCAGCAGCAGCAGCAGTGCCAACAGCAGCGGCAGCAGCAGCTTGGCAGCAGCGGCAGCTGGCAGCAGCTGCTGCAGTTGCGTGCTGCTGGCAGCAGCAGCGTTGGCAGCAGCAGCGCTGCCGCAGCAGCAGCTGCTGGCAGCAGCGGTTGGCCGCAGCAGCAGCAGCAGCAGTTGCGTTGCTGAGTGCAGCGGCAGCAGCAGCTGCTGCCAGCAGCGGCAGCAGCAGCGCCGCTGCAGCAGCAGCCGCTGCAGCAGCGCGTGCTGTTGCCGCAGCAGCAGCAGCAGCAGCCGGCAGCGCGCGGCAGCAGCAGCAGCTGTGCTGGTGCAGCAGCAGCGGTGGCAGCGGCAGTGTTGGCAGCAGCGTTGCCAGCAGCAGCAGTGGCAGCTGCGTTGCCAGCAGCAGCAGCGTTGCTGCTGGCAGCAGCAGCAGCTTGGCGGCAGCAGCAGCAGCAGCAGCTGTTGCAGCGGCAGCAGCAGGTTGAGCAGCGGCTGCTGTTGCTGTTGCAGCGGCTGCTGTTGCCAGCAGCAGCAGCGCAGCGCTGCTGGCAGCTGTTAGCAGCAGCAGCACCAGCTGGCAGCAGCAGCAGCTGGCAGCAGTGGTTGCCGCAGCAGCAGCTGCCGTTGTTAGCGTTGCCAACAGCAGCGGCAGCAGCAGCGTTGGCAGCAGCGGCAGCGTTGCTGCTGCTGTGCCAGCGTTGCCAGCAGCAGCTGTGGCAGCAGCGTGCCGCAGCAGCCGCTGGCAGCAGCAGCCGTTGGCAGCAGCAGCGCCAGCAGCAGCGCGCGTTGGCAGCAGCAGCAGCAGCAGCAGCTGTTGCTAGCAGCAGCAGCTGCCGCAGCAGCTGCAGCAGCAGCGGCAGCAGCAGCGCTGTGGCAGCGTTGCTGTGGCAGCAGCAGCCAGCAGCTGTGTTGGCAGCAGCAGCTGGCAGCTGGCAGTGCCAAGGTTAAGCAGCAGCAGCAGCGTGGCAGCAGCAGCAGCGGTTGCAGCAGCAGGTTGCTGGCAGCAGCTGGCAGCAGGCAGCAGCAGCAGCTGTTGGTAGCAGCTGGCAGCTGTTGCAGCAGCAGCAGCAGGCCAGCAGCAGCGGTGCTGCTGTGGCAGCAGCAGCTGGGCAGTGGCGGCAGCAGCAGCAGCTGCAGCAGCGGCAGCAGCGTTGCTGCAGCAGCTGCAGCAGCAGCAGTTGCTGGCAGCAGCAGCGTTGCAGTGTGTGGCAGCAGTGGCCAGCAGCAGCGGCAGCGGCGCCGCTGCAGCAGCAGCAGCAGCAGCAGCAGCAGCAGCAGCAGCGTTGCTGGTTGCAGCAGCTGGCGCAGTGGCAGCGCTGCTGTGGCAGCAGCAGCAGCAGCAGCGGCAGCGGCAGCGGTGGTTGCAGCAGCAGCAGCAGCTGCAGCTGGTGGCAGCAGTGGCAGCAGCAGGCAGCAGCAGCAGCTGTTGCTGCAGCAGCGCTGTTGCCGCAGCAGCAGCAGCGCAGCAGCAGCTGCTGCCAGCAGCGGCAGTGCTGCGCTGCAGCAGCAGCGCCAGCAGCAGCAGCAGCTGTTGCGCTGGCAGCTGCTGCCGCAGCAGCAGCGTTGGCAGCAGCAGCAGCGGCAGCGCAGCTGCTGTGCAGCAGCAGCAGCGCAGCAGCGCAGCAGCGGCAGCAGCAGGCTGTGTTGCTGGGCAGCGGCAGCAGCGCAGCGCAGCAGCAGCGTTGGCAGCAGCGTGCTGGTGGCAGCGGCAGCAGCGTGCAGCAGCAGTGTGGCGGCAGCGGCAGCAGCAGGCAGCAGCAGCAGCAGTGGCAGCAGCAGCAGCAGCAGTGGCAGCAGCGCAGCAGTAGTAGCAGTAGCAGTGGTAGTGGTAGTGGCAGTAGCAGTAGTAGTAGTAGTAGCAGCAGCAGTAGTAGTAGCAGTAGTAGTGGTAGTAGCAGTAGCAGTAGTAGTAGCAGTGGTAGTGGTAGTGGCAGTAGCAGTAGTAGTAGTGGGGACTATCCGGTCCACAGGCCTGAAGCCCTCTCATCATCCAGCCTCCAGGAAAATACAGTTGAAAAGCCTGCTCTAGACATTTATCCCACAGTGCTTCACCATGTGTGCAAGTTAGCGCTCACAGTTAGTTGCAGCTAAAGTCTACAGACAGAACTGTCCATCTGTACATGCTGTCCATTCAGTTTTTGAAAGGGCCATCTGTGGGACATATGGCACCATCTTGGCCCATTTTTCAAGTTTTGGCAGTGGTCCCAATGGCGCTGGTCGGAGACTTCATTTAGATGCTGTTCCATTCTCTGCTCACTGTCTTAGCTTAAGCAGCAGCTGTACACACCTGACGCCCCATTCTTTACTGGGGCCACCCTGAGCTGCAGGGGCCAGAGCAGGGATTTAGTCTATGAGGATCAAGTTACGGAGAAATACTACACCAGATGCCTTGTGCCTTTTTCCCGCCTTTTCTGAGCCCTGGACTCCTCCACATTCTCTCGTCTAGGGGAGAAGGGGAACTGGAGCTTTGGGCAGTATTTATTTTGTTATGCTTGTCACTGTGATCGTGGGACTTGTCTAATAATAATAAAAATAATAAACTTTATTTTATAAAGCGCCTTTAAAGGCAACTTCTCAAAGCGCTGTACAAAAACAAGCAATACAAAGCTCAAACAATAAAAGACATCAACAATCAAATGCTAAAAAATAAGTCTTAAGTCTACCTTTAAAAATGTCGTAGCCCTGTGCTTCCCTAAGATCAGGAGGCAGAGAATTCCAAAGGACAGGAGCATATGAAGAAAAGGCCCTGTCACCCATAGATCGTAAGCGTGTTTGAGGAACAGCCAACAAGTTGGATTGTAAAGAACGCAGTCTCCGAGTTGGGGTATAGGAAGTTAACAAGTCAGATAAATAATAAGGGGCCAAGCCATGCAATGCTTTATATGTCAGCATCATAATTTTAAAATCTACTCTAAATCGGACTGGGAGCCAGTGTAAAGACTCCAAAACTGGAGTGGGAGCACAGAAATAAAAACAACAGTCTGAAACAAATAAAATGGCACCACCATTTTAATCATAGAGGCGCTGAAAATAATATTAAAACATTACTAGAATAAACAAAACGGTGAGAGGAGCGGCAGCCAAACGCGGCAGCCAAACGCGCCAGCCAAACGCGCCAGCCAAACGCGCCAGCGTACCCGACCCGACCGGAAGTGTTGAACATCAACAGCAACGTTTAGAGCTCAATCAGTTCAGATGGGTCTGTTCAAATGTTAACTGCCTGATCTGAAAACAGAACATCATGGAGGATGATGGTTACATTTGTTTGTGTGTTTGAACCTCATATCACCACACACTACTCATACACTTTCTCAGGTGTTACCTAGGATTAGGGGTTATGATGTTTCTTATAACAACTGTGCATACTTATAGCAAGCGAAGAAAGAGTCGGTGTCGCACAAAGTGAGGAAGGGTTAAAGGTAGCTATAGAAGAAATCACTGACAAGTTTAAAGTGCCTGGACTGCAGCTTAAAAGGGTAGCAATTATTTATTTGTTCCTATTTATCTATTATCATGCAGGTTAGATGGGCTAAAAACAGATAGTGGCTCTTGAGGACCTGAGCTGTGGCTGAAACATGAACCCACACAGTATGACAGGGACCAGGTGTGGTCGTGTTCTCAGGTAAGCTTTGTTACAGAGCTGAGCTGGCTTTCAGACAAAACATTGCAGATGCCTCCGGCCTGACCGCAGTCGCAGCTCAGTGCTCTTTTTTGTCAGCTCTTTTCCTTCTCCCTGTAGCAGAGAGGGTTGGCTTACATTATGAGCTCATGGGTATATGTGTGGACCTATGCCACAGAGCGTGTGTCTGTTGACACTGCACTGGTTGAGTTTTTAGCCCTGTCCCAGACAAGGATCCTCTTTCTACTCTTTAGTAGAGTAATGGCTGATGACAGGAGCAGCATCAATTAAAAGATTTAGCGTATTTTTTAGGCTTAAAATACTATTTATACTGCTGACTACTATATGGTTAACTGATAGTTGCTAAATTATCATACATTCAATTTAAATTTCATAAACCAATTTATCAGCACTGCACGTGAAATGTTTGCTCAGGTTTGTTTAAAATCACAGCTGATTATGCATCTATGCTTTCGAAAGCACTGTCCATCCTGTGGTTCTCCCTGAGGTTTCTATTTTTTTTTTTGGCTGGGTTTTTTGATGAAGGGTCTCAGGACAGGGGATGTTGTTTGTTGCTCTCTGTTAAGCTAGTGTTTCAGTATTCCGTACCAATACTAGTGAAAATCCACAGTTCTCTGTACCAATTTTGGTGCCAAAGTAAAACACAAATATATGCTAATTGAACAACACACAATTTAAAGTTTAAAGTGAAACTAAAATAAAATGTATAAAAACTGATATATACTTTACATTTATTACCTAAAATACCTGAAATTGTATCTCAAGTTTACCCACGAATATTAGAAATATGAGAAGTAGAATGACTAAATGTAAATGTAAAAGCAGACTGTGCTACTCTCAGACTTGGCTTCACTGCAAACTAAACTTTAGCTCACTGCTAACAACAAGCTACTTTCTGAACAACAATAAAACAAGACAAACAGCTGAACGTCACCTCACGTATGAGCAGCTCCGTGAGGTCCCTGTATATGCCTGTGACTGCGCACAGCTTCTGCTGCTGTGATCTCCACTGAGAGAAGTGAGTGGAGAGGCGCCTACATGTTATGCATTGTGCTCATTACCAGCGGTAATTTAATATGTGAAAATAAAATTTGTGCTGAGGACCAACTGTGCCTCTTTCGGTTAGCCTGTCGAGAACCGGGTTGACTCGGATGCTCGGTACCATGATGTTGAAATTTTGCACAGCACAAAAGATATTGCTGGATAGTGCTGGAATTCAGATGCCGGTCCGCTCGCTCTGTTTGCTCTGTTCGCTCTGTTTGCTTTGTTTTTGTTTGTTTGTTTGCTATGTCAACCAAGTTTCCAGAATTACACTGCTGACTGTCTTTCACACCTTCCATTACAGTTGTTCACCAAAAACTGCCCCAGATGCTAAACCTGAAGAAACCTGGTAGTGCAAATATCTGAAACCCTTTATTCACTTCCAGTTGTTGAGTTTGATGCCGCTTGCTCTGTCTGCCCCAGTCTGTCAGGGTTTACGCACACAAACTCTAATATAATATGCAGCGGTACACTGATGCAAAACGTGGTGCAGAGGTTCCTTCTTTTTGACCAGGTGAGAGACTGAGAATAAATAAACCTTTTTAAAGCACATTCCAGTCAGAGTCTGCCCCAAAGATGTGAGACTCATCCACTTCCAAGACATCCATGTGCTAAATATAAGCTAAAATTACTTTGCACAGGTTAGAGGTACAGACTTTAAAATTTAAACCCAACACTTTTGTTTTTGCCCCTATTTTTCATGAGCTGAACTCAAAGATCTAAGACTTTTTCTATGTACACAAAAGGCCTATTTCTCTCAGATATTGGTCACAAATCTGTCCAAACCTGTTAGTGTGCACAACTCTTTTGCCGAGATAATCCAGCCACCTCACAGGTGTGCCATATCAAGATGCTGATTAGAGAGTTATTTCTTTCAAGTATATTCTTTAGATGGTTACTTCTTGGCTCCACACTCTGCACACAGGCCCAGTTGAAGTCTGGTCCCTTCCAGATGGATGCTCGGTGCCACATATCCTATGTGATCAAAAAGACAATGAGAAATACTGCAAGTGTGTATTTAATTAGATAGTGCTCGTCCCCAGTCTCCCAAAACGCCGGATCCGTGTGGACGAAACGCCAATACGATAAAAAATGTATGCGTATACAGTGATACGCGTCTCCGCGTGGATGGGCTCTGACCCAGAACAGAGCCAGATGAAATGAAGGTATGGAATATATTAAGCTATTTGCCCCGTTTAAAAGTGTTCAGAAAGCAGCATATTGTTAACAGGGATACAAAGAAAACTTTATGTAACAAACTCCTCCCTCTGAGTGTTACCATGGAGATCCAGACAAACCTTTACTCACCAATAGGATCCATAATAGGTGAGTTTTGATAATAAGCTGCTGTTGTATTACTACTGTAGAGTTTTATTCATTAAAATGAAACACATATAGAAGGCCTGTCCCATAACCTTAAATTATGGTAGGTAGCTGTGGTAAAATCACAAATTATGATATGAATAGAAAAAATGGAATTATCCCTCTCCTTTGTTAATATTTTAGGTCCACACAGTTAAGCTGCAGTAGCGGCAGTAGCTCAGTGGGTAGAGCGGCCGTCCTTCGACCAGCGGGTGAGTGGTTCGCGACCAGCTCGAAACATCCCAAAACATCATAACATCCCGCTCTCCCCCACATACTGTCCTTGGGCAAGACACTTAACCTACATTGCCTCCAGTGAGTGTTCTGTAACACTGGTAGATAGCTTAATCTGTGTAAAGCGCTTTGAGTGCCTACTACAGTAGGTGGAAAAGCGCTATATAAAAATAAAGATTATTATTATTAAGCTTAATAAATCTGACTTAAAAGGTATCTCATTATATAGCCTATTTTAGTTGATCATGTGTGGCATCATCACAAAAATAGCAGTGATATTGGTCACAATGCAAGGGGCGCCACATAAAATCTCGCCTGCTATTCTAAGCATCAGTGTTACCAACTCACACATCATTTATACTAAGTGTACCCCAAACCCACACAAGTCACTAAAAGTCTACATCCAGGACGTCTATATTGTGCTGTTTGTCCAAAGGCAGGGTGCAGACAAAGTACAAGTGCCGTGAGTGTGGTGTGGGCCTTTGTGCTGTGCCTTGCAATGAAATGTACCACACTAAATACAAATACAAATGTCATTTGAATGGATGAGATTAATGTTTCTCTGTGCATTGTCATTGATAAAGAAATAGAGAATATTTTGGCTTTCAATCTGTTTCACACTACCTTTACTTTGACCAGATCACTCGGCACTCCCGGGCTGAGGTGTAACAATTTTGCGGGATGGAAAAAATAGATAAAAAATAGAGAAATTAAGTGTAGACCCCTCTATTGCACTTTACCTGCCTTTTGATTCTTTCACATACAGAAGGCCACCTCTCACACCTCTCACACCTGTGAACCCACCTTTAAGTGACACATTCACACTGACACATTCATACAGATTATCAATTGATAAGGTCATGTTGTCCACATAAAGTGCAACACCTCCTCAACCCCTTTTCTGGTTTCTGTTTAACATAAAACACCAGGAAGGGGAAATCAGAATAAAAAAATAAAAAAAAGATTACTCCAAGCTTTCAGAGAAACTTGAAGTGCAATCCTTCCAGTGGAACACTCCCAAACATCAACAGGCAGATCAATGAATTCGGTCAAAAATACATTGACTGACAATAAATAAATGAAACACACCCAAACACACATGGGGCCAGGACTCCCCTGCAAAAGAGATTTGTAATCTCAGTGGGACTATCCTGGTTAAATAAAGGTTAAATAAAAAAATAAATAAATGGCTGTCTAAGACTTGTGAGGAGGAGTACACTTCATTGATAACTTTAACTTGTTTTGGCAACGTGACGACCTGTTCAAAGGAAAGGGCCCACACCTGATGTGGAGCGAGGCGACTAACGGATAATCTCCTGCACTCCCTGAGACACAAATGGTTCTGGGCACCCTCTTGAACGACGAAAGTGTCCTCTGAGAGGTAATTGAAGATGTAATTGGTTAAAAAAAAGTAAATTTATCTGTCTTCAGTGAGCTAATAAAATTTAATTCATCCCAGTTGCATCAAAAGGGTTTACAAGAGACAAATAAACAGTAAATAGAAAAGACTGTACAAACCAACACTCCAGACCTTAGAGCCTCCATCAGGGTACGGTGAGCTTTAGAAGTGTCCTAGTCACCACACCCCCTGCCAAGCTGAGGCTTCATGACACTGTGGGCTTCCTCTACCTCCAGGGAGCGTGGCATCTGCCACCCAGTAGAGACCGGGAACACTCACATTAACATTTCCCAAAATATACTGCACCAATAACAAACCAATAATAGAAACACCAAACAGTAAGTTACACCCGCAAAATTAATAATCCCTACAAACGTGATAAAACCACAAAGTCATACAATTTTGTGTAATAAACCCACAAACATAATCATTTACCACAAATGTAATAGTGATTTACCTCTGCAAACGTAATAACTAAATATCCCACAACGTTTGCCAAATTTCGTACGTTTCCAAAAAACTAAATCTTTGTATTTCCTGTAGGGGACGCTATCAAGCCAATTGTTGTTTTTATTCATTTTTTTATCAAATGTGTGGAAGCCTTAAATATAAATAATTTATGTAAATTTGAGTCAAATCAGTCATAAACAATTATGGGTTTACTCTGAGGCACCGCCACTTGGAAACCAGGTTTCATCTACACATAATGTTTGTTGGTTAAAATCCCTAAGAGAAGATAGATTGTTGAGCAATGTTGCAATAAAAATATCTTTTGTCTGTCTTTCTATGACCATTATCTGTAAAAAAAAATTGTGACTCTACGACTAAAAAGTGTTTGCCTGGGTCCCATAGGCACAATTTATTTCCACTTTTCCAGAGGGGCGCGTAGTTGCCATTTTTTTTTACAAAATCTTTCATTTTCAATTAAATTTTTTTTTCCACACATACTAGAATTTTGGGCAAATTCAAGTGAGTTTTTGAATACGTTCAGGGGGTCAAATTTGCAATTGTGCACTTTTTGATGAGTGTGTTGCACGGCAATTACAATTAAAGCCGCAAGCGGCGATAAAGACCCTCGCCTCCCTTGAGACCGCGGGGACACATGTACTCAGGGGATTGCATTTTGTGCTTTGGAATGAAGCAGCTATTTTCTGTTGTTTTTTAAAAGAGAGGTGTATTCTAAGGCAGTTTACATCTTCAATTCAAAATGGCCGCCTTCCCGTGTGTGATAGGGTGTGGACCCCATTGGCTTTTTTGTTCATAATGCTGGAAAAATAATAATAATGCATAAATGCTGGACCAAGTGTATACCAAGTTTCATTTGCCTACGACAAACTAAAATTTTCACTTCCCTTTGACTTTTTCCACATATTTGGGGCGTTGCTATGGCAACACATTTATAGATAGACAAGAAAAGACATTTATTTTTGTATAGCCCAATATCACAACAACAGTCGCCTCAAAGGGCTTAACAGACTGCACTAGACAACATTCCCTGTCCTTAGACCGTCCATCAGGGTAAGGAAAAACTCCAAAAAACCCAGCCGGGAAAAAAGAGAAACCTCAGGAAGAACCACAGAAGGAGGGATCTACTCCCAGGATGGACAGGCCGTGCAGGAATGTGTCCAGGACAGTTGAATAATACATAGAAATACACAAACATTTTCACAAATAAAAACATTTATATTGGCAGTGTCCAGTGTCACACTGGAGCACAGGCGGGGGTTTACACATCACCCAGTAGGTCAGAGGTTTGCGTCCACCCTAGGTGGATAAGTATGTTTTGAGTTTGCTTTTGAAAACTTCAACAGAGTCAGCTCGCCGCACTTCCACCGGGAGCCCATTCCATAAAAATGGGGCTCTATAAGAAAAGGCTCTGTAGCCAGCAGACTTCTTCTTTACTCGAGGAAGTTGAAGGAGGCCAGGGTCCTGAGAGCGAAGGGTACGAGCTGGAGGATACCGGGTGATGAGGTCAGATAGGTCAGAGGGCGCGCGTCCACAAAGGATTTTATATGTTAACAGGAGAACTTTGAAATCTGCTCTAACATGAATAGGAAGCCAATGTAATGAAGCCAGGACCGGAGTAATGTGATCAAACTTCCTGGTCTTTGTTAAAAGTCTCGCGGCTGTGTTTTGGACCATTTGTAGTCTGTGAGTACTTTTCCTCGGCAGTCCAGAGAATAACGCATTGCAGTAGTCCAGCCTGGATGTGACAAATGCATGAATGAGAATTTCAGCATCAGCTAAAGAGAGGCAGAAGCGAAGTTTTGAGATATTCCTCAAGTGAAAAAAGCCCAGTTTAGTGACCTCACTAATGTGCTGCTGCAGTGATAGTGTGGACTCAAAAATGACACCAAGGTTCCTCACAGTGTTGCCGTGCTCCAACACACAGTTGTTGATCGAGACAGTAAGATTGTTGAACTTGTGCCGATGACTGGCAGGACCAATTAACAAGAGCTCTGTTTTATCCGAGTTCAAATGGAGGAAGATTTTAGACATCCATGTTTTAATTGAAACGAGGCAGGCCTCTAGACGCTTGATGTCAGTAGTATTATCCGCTTTTATTGGTAGATACAGCTGTGTATCATCGGCATAACAGTGGAAGTTTACTCCATAACTTCTGATGATTTGTCCCAATGGTGTAACATATAGTGAAAAAAGTATGGGACCAAGCACAGACCCTTGTGGCACACTGAATTTCACTGGTGCCGTGGAGGAGAAGGATTTATTAAAAGAGACAAAATGAGACCTATCACACAGATAGGATTCTAACCAAGCAAGAGCAGAGCCAGAGATGCCAAACACATTCTTTAGTCTGTTGATTAGCACTGCATGATCAATCGTATCAAATGCAGAGCTGAGATCTAGCAATAACAGTAGAGCCGATGAGTCCTCGTCAATCTGAAGGAGGAGATCGTTAGTCACTTTAACTAAAGCTGTTTCAGTGGAATAAGAGGCCCTAAATGCAGACTGAATAGATATAACTTTTTCGAGGACTTTAGATAGAAAAGATAAACAGGACAGAAATTATTTAGGCATCCAGGATCCAGAGTAGTTTTTTTGAGCAGGGGTTTGACCGCAGCCTGTTTAAAAAGGACAGGATACATAGGGGATGTTGTCATTGGCTTTTATGTTCGTCATGACATAAGAGATGTGTGTACCAAATTTCATGTTCTCTATGACAAACTAAATTCTTGGGTCCCATTTTAAGTTTGTAGGGGGCGCTGGAGGGCCATATCTAAAGATAACCCTTTTATTTACATATCTTTGTGTTCAGGTCATGAATGTGCACAAACGCCTTTTTGGGTCCAACTTGATCCGAGAAGACGTTTGAGAGTTAAGGGATATTTTAATTTCACAAAAAACTGGTCCTTCCCCCCGTCCCCAATCCCCTCCAGAAAAAAATTTATAAAACTAATAGTTAATACTCTGTATGCCTGTATTTTGGTGCAGGTTTCACAGATTTTTGAGCTGGGTTCTGGTATTATGGTAATTTAATATTCATTTTTATGCTGAAGAAAAAGGTTAATGAAAAGCATCTGGAGTGGTGTCAGAACCCTCCTTTGCTCTGAGGTGATATTGGAGGGGTGTAGTTTGGCATTAGCCAGCACAGCTGTGACCTTGAGTCTAAGTTTTTTTACTTTGTTTCCAGTCATATTTATTGTTCCTTATGGCTGATTCTGTGCCTGGGGTCTACTGTCAGGATTTGTTTTGGAGCAACTGAGAAATAAAGCTCTTTTGAGAGAACCTCATTTTCAGTTTGGGAAAGTACTCTGCCTGAAAGATTCTTTACCCATCTGTCCCGAGTGGCTGGTTTGATGTCCTTGTCTTTACAGCTGGGATGGTTGGAGTTGTGCCGCTGTGGTCCATTAGCCAAAATCTGGAACTTTTGGATTTGGCGCTCCTTGCTCTTGTTGTGCTGTGCAAGTTGTGCCTTCTGTGTGAAATTGGAGCTCTCCTGTAGGACTTCTCCTGGAGCTAACGCCGTGAGTGTTCTGTGAACAGTGTAGTAACAGTTACATGAAGGTAACACAACAACAGCTACACAAGACAATGTATCAGCACAGAAAAGCCAATCCTGAGTCTGCAGACCACCTCCACCTTAAAGTAAGGACATTCCTTTGAGGACAGCAATGTCCGAATTTTGGCCAAAGATGCCAGGTGGTTTGAGAGAGGGGTGAAGGAAGCCATTTTTGTGAATATGGAAAAAGCCCCCACTGAACAGAAGAGGAGGCCTCTGTTGTCACATGCCTACTATTTACAACAGTGTTATGAAAAGCTAAAGTAGTTCAGGTCAAACCCCTCCCTCTAGAGATAAAGCTCCGCTCTTGAAACGTCTTCACCTTGAAACATACGTCCAGATTTTTTTGATTTAACCTTTTTTTTCCAGCATAAGGATTAATATCAAATTACAATAATACCAGAAGCCAGCTAGAAAACCTGGTAAAATGCACCAAAATACAGGAATACAGAATATTAGGGGTTTATTAAAAATTGTCTTTAATCTGTTTGGTAAAAGGCTAAAAATATCACAGATTGTGAAATATTTGTTTGGAGACGGAGGCATTAGATAAATTAAGCCTGAATCTGAGGTAATTTGAGAAATAATATAAAATCTTATGATCCAATAATAAAACAGAATAGCAAAATAGTATAGGTATTAATACCCACTGTTTAGCAATTGTTATGATTGTCACAATTATATACTAAAATTAAAAACCTTGTATTTTTGTGACTATCGACTGCGTTGGTGGCATGGTTGTCATGGCTGTCAAGTGCTTTATTGCTCTGGTGGATGGACTACACTTCATTTCAGGGCTATGATTGTGCCCTGCAGACTATGGATTATACTTACAAACAGTTTAAAGTTCAAGAAGGGATGAAAGTTTCAATTTTGTTTGATTTTACCAAAACAGTGCCAGTCAGGCTTTTCAGTACTGGTTTTCCAGCAGGATTTTGAACTATAGCCTGGGACTCCTGCTATTGTTAAATTCTTAACTTTACACATGGCGATTAGTATTTTACATTTTTTTTTTTTGTTTCAGCTCTTAGAAACTATTAATTTCATAAAACCATGAGTGACAAAGCTGGGACATCTCCATTTTGCAGTGAGCCTTTAGTAAATGAGAATCTAGCATCTGACACTGGTGTATCATTGAGATACTGAGAAATGTAAATGCATCCTAAACAAAAAAAAATCTAAAAAACACATCAACCCTCAGGATCAATGAGCCTCAGGTGTTCGGTCATGGTCCTATTCACACAGTAACACCATTGGACCAGTGGACCATTGGACCATTGTTGCTCGGCTCATACCCTCAACGCCAAACTTCTGGCTCCGTCTCACGTGATTTGAACTTTAATGTCTAACTGTAACTCAGTTTGTGTAGACATGCTATGTCTGACTAAACATAAGATAATGTTAATTGGGGCTAATTAGGGGCTGTAAAGAGTTGACAAGGTACAGCCTGTCAGTGTGAAGTGACACACAGCCTCACATTACACGCCACAGACAGACATTGTCCATGTCTTAGTGAAACCAAATGAGCTAATTTGATTTTTCTGTCTCTGAAATCTTAAAAGCTGTAATAAATATAGAAATGAATTACCCCTGCAGTGTAAAGTTATACCTCCAGCCTCACACATTACTTAGTTATTGGCAACGCAGGACTGTTCAGATAGTTACTGTATGATGCTCACATTATAGTGAAAACACACCCAAACCAATCCGACTGTTCATGAGTCTATAATGTTCTTATTGCACTACACCAAACCACAGCATAAAGACTTTCCTCTAGTGTGTGGTAAATAGCAGCCTGTTGTCAAAGTGATCTTGGCTTTAGCTGAATATGTAACAGATGAGTGAAATGGGACTGCATCCATGGACCATCTCTGCTGGCACTGTCTGAGTCTAGGGCTTAAAACTGGCACCACTTCACTCACTCGCTCTGCCACTCTGCAGAAAAATGTGCTCTAACATGTTTGTCACTATTTCCCCCCGAAGTGAATCAATTTCACATTTACCATGCTCCTTGTTTGAATCCTACTAGAGAAAAATAGGTCTCTGATGATGTGATCACGGCTAAAACAGTCCTTCATCTCCACACAAAGCTGGGCTTGCTCTAAAATAAGGGCTGCTTGGAAATTCAGCAGGTCGTCTTAGCTCACAGATCAAAGCTCCAGCTTTGAACTCGTTTGAAATAAGGAGATAAGAAGAGGACAAAGTGAACCTCCTCAACTAAAGAGTGAGCGGAGTGAGCTTTTAGGGAGTAGTCTGGCAGACCATCCAGACCAATTTATTTTATATTCTACAGAAACAATTAGTCTGGTTGTTGTTAATTCCAGGTTGATTTCCAGCGGCCAGACAAACAGACACAGATTAAACTACCTCTAGATGCAACTTGATTTCATTTGATATAAATTAAACTAGGTGCAGTCATTGTGGGTGGATTTTAAAGAAACAAAGGCTGTTGTATTTTCAAAACGGTCTTCATTTTACTAATAAAGCATATAACACAAGAAGTGCTTATAAAAAACTAAAAAAAATGTGCATTTAACATTTGAAGTGAACTGATGCCAGTGCTACATTTTAAATTTACCCACTCTGTTAAAAGGATTTTCTCTCTTTTATGTCGGTAAACGGGACATGTAGTATTTTTAAGTTCAACTTTCTGCGAGTACAGCCTCAGAGATAGCTGTTGCTTACTCCACTCTGAACAGACTAGACTCGAGGTAAAGCTAGTGTTTACAGTGGGACATTACAGTGCAAGTTGGATTTCCTTTCACCGCAGCGCCCCGTATCAAAGCAAGCTTGAGTAGGGAACCTCATTTGGAGCCCAACAGGCCGCTGAGCTGCTAGATATTAGTTTAATCAAATTGTTCTTCTCTAGTCTTGGCGAGGTGCAGGTTTTGCCAAGGCAGCCGTGCCGCCTAAACCGTAAAGCACTGAGGGAAACATTGGTGTTCATATTGTTTGTCGTTATCAGCCTATAGAATGTTGTGATTGGTTGTTCACTCACAGAGGCGTACACACAGCCAGCTGAGGAGAAACTGAGTTGCACTGCGGTGCTTTTTAACTCAGGAACAGACACTGTTTAAATGTAACTGTAAAAGTACAGTTTAGAGATGTTCCTCTAATAATTAAAAACTGTTTTTGTCTTGGGTGTCTTTCAAAGGTCGAACACCTCGGTCAAGTTTCAGTTAGTTAGTTATTGTTTTTTAGCCAGTTCCTGATGGATAACAAGTTCTAACAATGTTGATAAAAGGTTAAACACTGAGTCACTATAATGACAGTGAAGTTAAATATCCTCAGCATTAAAAACAATTTCATTTTGAAGGCGACTGATCAATATTCTGGGATCTAGAGTGTCGAATGCTGATGTTAAATCAAATAAAACCAAGACTCTGTACCGGCCCGAGTCCACAGTTCTCATTATGTCACTTGAACCCATTATGAACCAATTAATGATATGTTAAATAATGTTGACTCTGATATACACTTTTACAAAGGCAACAGTCTTAACTGTAAGTATTATAATGATGAACTATACTAACTATACTAATTGCATTGAACAAACCAGTAAAAAAAATCTATAATTTACTTTAACAACTGTAGTTTATATACAAACCTTGAGAACTTCACAGAATTTCTATGAACCAGGATTAAAATGATTAAAAAATTGTCTATTTCAGAAACATGGAAAAATAAGGAGCAACTTGTTCATTTTACACTTGATGGCTACAAAAAGTTTAACAGAAATAGAAACCAGAAAAGTGGTGGGGGTGTTGCACATTATGTGGACAAAAATCTGAAAGCCAAATTGGTGGACAACATGACCTTAGCAATTGATAATCTGTTTGAATGTGTCACGTTTAGAGGTGATGCGATATACAATTCCATTGCTCATTGCAATGAAAACAGTAAAGATTAATTCATTGTGGAATTTTTTCATCTGGATAAATGTTCGAGAAAATTACCAGCTGTTTTTTTTTTCTCTCACCACAATGCCATTGGGACATAACAAATAATCAAATAATAATTCTGTTCTTAAGATCATTCATTAGCTGGCTCCTCAGTGACTGTAAAAGGCGCTAGTCCCAGAGACAGTTAAGTCAGCCATTAAACAACGATATAAGAGAGCCAGAAGAGGGGTGTCTGACAGAGGGTACGACGCAGAGGTCATAGACCCCCTCTGCCATCTATAATACTCAGCAACGTGAGGTCGCTGCGTACTAGGCTTGGGTATCCAAATTTTAATACCGTCAAACCTCCTCTCTATTTTACCTCGGTATACAGTATTACCGTGAATAATTAAAAAAATATGACGTAAGGCTCAGACAGCGTCACCAAACTGTTGGCTTGTGCCTAAACTGTTCAGAAACTGAATACCAAACACTAATACTGAAACAATAACAAAATAACATGCACAACAATATAAACAACTTTTATTAGCAACAAATAGCAGTTTATAAAAAGTGCAAATGCAAGAGTCAAACAGAATTAAATGAACATAAACATCCAGAACAGTTTTGTAGTTTTTTAGAGTGTGGGACCTCTCATAAAGCACAGCACACAGCCATCACTTTTATTACGATCGCTGCTTTGATTAGTGCATTCTCGCTGACTATGTTTACCCCTGCCTCTCCTCCTCGACTGGGTAAAGTGTCAGGATGACCAACACGTGTTGTCCCAAACAGCTATCAATAGAAGCCGCATTATTCCGACACCCCGTCACTACCGCGGCCACGGCAGTACACCCGCCCCGGCTTCTATCACCTGTGCTAAAGGTAAAGCTGCAGGTGCTACGCGCTCACGGCTTCACTTCCCAACCTCCTTTTCACTACCGCGGCCAGAGCGACTAGTTTCCTCCCGTTTCTTTCACTGATGTTTGGCAAAATGTGGGAAAAACAGCGTGTGCTTTATGAGAGACGCTGAGAAAGGCACGAGCAGCGGCGCCGCTGTCCAAGTTACACACGCACTCACTCTCGCTCATTCTCACTTTCACTCGGCTGAAAAGACTCTAAAGGTAGATGTTCTTCCTCAGAATCAGAGTCAGCCATTACTAATACCAAAACTTCATCACAGGTGTAATTTTTATTTGTCATTTTCATGTTTATCAGCTCGCGTGTAGAGAATGAGGCTTCTATTGAGCCGGTCCTTACACTCCCACTGAGACGCGTCTTTGATTTCTGATTTGTTTTTAGGATCGGCCTTTTATTATTACTTATTTATTTATTTTTTATCATATGTTTTAATATATGTATTTCTGTAGATAAGCTTTAGCTGAATCCGGGTTTTATATTTGGAATATCTTTTGCTTATAGCCAGTGCAATTATTTATTCGATATATGCAGTATTTGCACAGATTATTGATGGTTACAGTACTGTTGCTGTATGTATGTTGTTGTATGTTGTACATATACGTATGTACTTTTTGTTGTTGGTCGATGTACTGTATGTTCTGCTGCTGCTGCGGCAAGAGAAATTTCCCTTTGGGACAATAAAGTATATTTCATTTCATTTGAATACTTTTTTAGTTATTAGAGTAAGGGGGATTGCACATAACTGGGCCCAATCATATTTAACTGAAAGACAGCAGTATGTATAGGTGCATTAACACATATCTAGATGGAGGAGTATTACTTGTGTAGTCCCCCAAGGATCAGTACTGGGACAAAATTATTTTTGATTTTTATAAATGATTTATGTTTTGTATCAACTAAATAAAAATGTATTATTATTATTATTATTATTATTATTATTATTATTATTATTATTCAGGTAATGACCTACAAGTAATAGTAACTGAGATTACAACAGAGTTAAACAAAATAAAGGAATGGTTTAATAGTAAAAAGGTTTTGAAAATATTGTATTCTTTCTTTCTTTTGTTGTTGTTTTGTGGACAAAAAAAATAAATAACAAAAATGTTTTTTTGAAACCACTTGCTTCAGGAAGTTAAAATAAAGACAAAGTATTGAATTCTCTCCCTTTTATTGCTTCAGTTTATCAGATGTGAAATAAATTGTGTCCAAAGATTTATAGATACTTAAAGACATAAAGTCAACCCATAAATTGACTCATATTTTAAATATAAATTATATTGTAATAGCTACAGTGTTCTTGTATTGTGTATTGTTCTGTACCTGTGATAAGAAAGGGGGCGCTGTGGGTTTGGAAAAGAGAGGTGCGGTCGATGTACCGGTCTGTCGTGGTGAAGAAGGAGCTGAGCTGTAAGGCAAAGCTCTCGATTTACCGGTCAATCTACGTTCCTACTCTCACCTATGGTCATGAGCTTTGGGTCATGACCGAAAGAACAAGATCCCGGATACAAGCGGCCGAAATGAGCTTTCTCCGCAGGGTGGCGGGGCGCTCCCTTAGAGATAAGGTGAGGAGCTCGGTCACTCGGGAGGAGCCAGCTGAGGTGGCTCGGGCATCTGTCTCGGATGCCTCCCTAGGGAGGTGTTTCGGGCATGTCCCACCGGGAGGAGACCCCGGGGAAGACCTAGGACACGCTGGAGGGACTATGTCTCTCGGCTGGCCTGGGAACGCCTCGGTATCCCCTCGGAAGAGCTGGAGGAAGTGTCTGGGGAAAGGGAAGTCTGGGCGTCTCTGCTTAGACTGCTGCCCCCGCGACCCGGCCCCGGATAAGCGGTAGAAGATGGATGGATGGATGGATGGAGGTGCGTGTGAGAGAAGAGAAGAGAGGGTGACAAAAGAGTTTAGAGAGGGAGTTCAGCGTGAGCTGTGGCTGAGACAGCAGCTCCTGTTACTTTAGCTTGTTAATAAACCATTCCTGAGTTATCCAATTCGACTGGTTACTTCCCTGTGTGAGCGGGGGGTATTACAATATGAAAAGCTGCTTTCAGAGTATCCCAAGGCTTTTTGAGAACATTTGCAGCTCTGGGTTAAAGCTTCTATTTGTAATGAAATTTTGTTGACTCAGCTGTTGCCGCAATTTCTTTGAAATACTGGAACTGGTTTTGGTGCAAATTCTCACTCAAAATGCTTGCATTTTTGCTTTGCATTTTTATTTGGGGGCTGGTGTGAGACGCTCAAAAGCATATTGTTTTATATCAGAAAGTCAGGAACAACTACACATGTTTTTTTCTTGGGATATGACACAAGACACTATTTACAAAAGTGGGGCAATTTATTTCTGTTTAATGTTTTTACTTTTGCTTCTAGTTTTTTCTCAAGTGAGGTTTATCTCTCGTCCAATCAGCTGATTTCAGTGTTTAACTACGCTCCTCCCAAAGTGTAGCAATGCCGTACCAGTTTGGAATGGTTAGCCAAAGGGTCCTTAAAGTGTGATGTACCGCCGTACCGTCACTGTGGAAACAAGGCTAATAGCCTTGAGACTGTTCTGCATTAGCCCTTTCTCTGGTACATGTAAAGTTACTGCTGTAGAAGATCTGCAGGACTGTTCAGGGAGCAGTGGCCTCATTAAAGCAGCCCTGCACCTGTGATCTCTCTGATATTCTGTCTGACAGCAACAGGCCTCTCAGTGTATAAAAGGAGGGGGCCTTTGTTGTATAGAGCTGCTGCTGAATGCTAATACACTCAAAACTCTGACTTTGTTATGTTCTCTCTCTCTGTTTGAACAAAAAGATATAAGACATAACAGAATTTCTGTGTTGAATGTCAATAAAGGTCTGAAAAACTGGTCAATCTGATTTTAAGATATTAGTTTGGGGTGTTATTGTAATCCAGCTTGAAAGGGTTGTGTCAGTTGCAGTTTGTGAAATTTTTACACTATTATTAGTTCATTTTTTTAAAATGTTGTATATTCATTGTGTGCACAATTGTTAAGCAAGTTGTATTGTTGAGGATTAATTTTGTTATTATACAACTACAGTGCTCTTGGTCAATCCAAAATGTTAACAAACCCTCAAACATGAACATTTAAATAGTAAAAGTGAAGTTTTGGCTACATGTAGAGAATATCTACATGTACAACATTATTAGGCTAATAGTGTACAGAATTATTATGCAACTATAAAAAAACAAGATTTTCCCATCTCACTTGTTTATTTTTAACTGGTAAAGTGAAAATAATAAACAAACTCAAAATTTACAAATAACCATTTCTGAAATAAAAAAAAACAAAGACATAAACAAAACTCAAAGACCAATATAGCCACCCTTGTTTTGGATAACAGTCACAAGCCTTCCATTTACAGAGTCAGTCAGTTTCTTGATCTGGTCAGAATCAACTTTTTGTGCAGCTGCAACCGCAGCCTCCCAGACTCTGTTCAGAGAGGTGTACTGTTTAACTTCACTGTAAATTTCCTGCTTGAGAAGGGTCCAAAAGTTCTCAATAGGGTTTAAGACAGGTGAAGAAGGGGGCCATGTCATTAGTTTTTTATATTTAAGGCCTTTAATGGCCAGCCACGCAGTGAAGAACTTTGATGCATGTGATGGAGCTTTGTCTTGCATAAAAATCAAAGTCTTCTTGAAAGATGCAAACTTTTTCCTAGACCACTGCTTGAAGAAAGTTTTTTTTTCGACCGCTTAGTCCCGTTAGGGGTCACAGGCGACTGGAGCCCATCCCAGCAGCTTTGAGCCTGAGGCGGGGTACACCCTGGACAATGGCCAGTTAGTTGCAGGGCTGACATTTAGACATAGACAGTGACAGACATTCATTCACTAGGGACACTTTAGAGTTGCCAAATGATCTATACATGCATGTCTTTGGACGGTGGGAGGAAGCTGGAGTACCCGGAGAGAACCCACGGTAACACATGGAGGACATGCAGACTCCTCACAGAAAGACCAGAGTCGGCCGGGTTTTGAACTCACAACCTTCTTGCTGTGAGGAAGGAGTGCTAACCACTGTGCCACTGTGAAAGTGTCTCCTAAAAATTGGCAGTAGGTCTGAGAGTTGATTTTGAGTCCATTTTCAACCCAAAAAGGTCACACTAGGTCATCTTTAATAATACCTGCCCATACCATTACCCCACCTCCACCTTGCTGGTGTCTGAGTCGAAGTAGAGCTCTGTGTCTGTTACTGATCCAACTACAGGCCCATCCATCTGGACGGTCAAGTGTCACTCTCATCTCATCAGTCCACAAAACCTTTGAAAAATCTGTCTTCAGATATTTCTTGGCCCATTCTTGATGTTTGAACTTATGAGTCTTGTTCAGAGGTGGTCGGGTTTCAGCCTCTTACCTTGGCCATGTCTCTGAGAACTGAACACCTTGTACTTCTTGACACTAGGTGGCAGTTGTGGAATATAGCAGAACTTGGAGGATAATGGGTGACTGGTAGCTTCCCATTTGATTCTTCGCAAATCTTTTGTGGTTAATTTGCGTCTTTTCTTCTCAGCACGTTTCTTGCGACCCTGTTGACTATTTGCTACAAAATGTTTGATGGTTCTGTGATTACGCCCCAATTTCTTAGATATTGTGCTGCATCCCTGTGAAAGACTTTTTACAATTTTTGACTTTTCAGAGTCACACCTTGATATAGGGGGTTGATCTCCTTAGGCCACACCCTACCTTGTTACACAAATACACATCACCTGATATGCATTAAATCCAATAAGGATTCAAGTTTATACAGCTTGGAGTCTGAAATTATGGATAAAATTATATGTTCAAAATAATCACTTGCCTAATAATTGTGCACACAGTGTATATGTATATGTATATACAAATGTATGCGTATATATGAGTTTATCTGACCTCCGGGGAAGAGAGGGGCTGTCAACTGATCACCACCTGGTGGTGAGTTGCATCCGATGGCAGAGGGGAGAAAGCTAGACAGACTTGGCAGACCCAAATGTTCTGTGAGGGTCTGTTGGGAAAGTTTGGCCGAGCCCCCTGTCAGAGAGATCTTCAACTCCCACCTGGCAGAGCTTCGACCAGATTCCGGGGGACGCTGGAGACAGAGGGAGGCTTGAGTCCGAGTGGACCATGTTCTACACGTCCATTGTCGATGCGGCGATCGTTAAGTGCCCAGTGCCTGTCGTGGAGGCAACCCCCGAACCCAATGGTGGAAACTGGAAGTAAGGGATGCCTTCAAGCTGAAGAAGGAGACCTATTGTGCCTGGTTTGCCCGTGGGACTTTTGAGGCAGCTGATGGGTTCGGAGGTGGGCTCTTGGCTGACACACCTCTGCAACATTGCGTGTACATACAAGGTCTTATCGGTCCATAGGATGTTGTTTCAGAACTGTGAAGGCTTTTTTAGATGTTGTTTGGCAAACTCTAATCTGGCATTCCTGTTTTCAAGGCTCACCAATGGTTTACATCTTATGAGAACCTACTGTATTCACTCTGGTGAAGTCTTCTCTTGATTGTTGACTTTGACACACATAGACCTACCTCCTGGAGAGTGTTCTTGATCTGGCCAACTGTTGTGAAGGGTGTTTTCTCCACCAAGGAAAGAATTCGGTCATCCACGACAGTTGTTTTCCGTGTTCTTCCGAGTCTTTTGGTGTTGCTGAGCTCACCGGTGCGTTCTTTCTTTTTAAGGATGTTCCAAACAGTTGATTTGGCCACACCTAAAGTTTTTGCTATCTCTGATGGGTTTGTTTTGTTTTTTCAGCCTAATGATGGCCTGCTTCACTGATAGTGACAGCTCTTTGGATCTCATATTGAGAGATGACAGCAACAGTTTCCAAATGCAAATAGCAAACTTGAAATGAACTCTGAACCTTTAATCTGCTCCTTATAAATGAAATAATAAGGGAATAACACACACCTGGCCATGGAACAGCTGAGCAGCCAGTTGTCCCATTTTGGTCCCTTAAAAAGTGGGAGGCACATATACAAACCGTTGTAATTCCTACATCGTTCACCTGATTTGGATGTAAAAACCCTCAAAATAAAGCTAAAAGTCTGCAGTTAAAGCACATCTTGTTTGTTTCATTTCAAATCCATTGTGATGGTGTATAGAGCCAAAAAGATTAGAACTGTAGAATTGTAAGAACACTGTTAGGGCATGTGTGCAATAACTAATTACACACATGCCCTAATAGTGTCCTTCTACCTCAAACTGATCAGAGAATATAGGTGGGATCATTAGCAATTTTCTGACCCAGTTTTAGTGCTGTTTCTTGAAATGTCCTGTAGAGATCAAGGACACGCTCATTATTTTATCCGCCCTTTTTATCAAGTTCAGAATTTGTGATTTAAGTTTAATCAATAAATTATCAAACCAGGTTGTAAGTATGTATCTGAAAAGAGATTCAATACTGGCGCTGTAAAAAAAATAGCATTATGTTTTTATCCACACTGTAGACCCCTCAGTGTAAACGCTGACTGTTTTTTTTATCATATAGTACATATTTTTAGCCCACTAGAGCTGAGAATCAAAGTAAATACCCAGATACTTGTGTGATGTGTTAAAGAGAAGAATGCTTTTTGTTAATTTGTTGAGCTAAACGTGACATTGCACCTAAAGAGCTTCATTTTATTAAAATATAAATAAATTAATGTTATCAATAAGATAACAAGAACTGGAACAAATTACATAAAGCTCTGCAGAAAATCAACCTCACATGTTTTTGACCCTTTTAATTGCACCCCTCTTAGCGTAAGAGCTTCCTCCCCGGTTGTAAATACATCTGTATGTCTGGATTCATATTTCTATAGTGGACCACAATGACACAAAAGTCCAAATAAAACCCCAGAGCACCCGCTATCTCCAGCTGTGCCTAGGGATGGATGAATGTTAAGCTAGTTGCCCTTTAGGGCATCCTGTGGAGTCCGGCATCAAATAATTATGTAGCTCCTTTAATGAAGCCCCACTCACTGAGAGCCATGTTGACAAATTTATAGTGTTCAGAAGAACCTGTGAAAACAACTTGATCGTCTTCAGGATGAAGCAAAAAGCTCAAAAATGTGTATCATGTAGGGATGCTCATATTGACCGTTTAACCGTTAACCTATAGTAAATATTTTGACCGATTAATACTATCAGTTAAATGGTTTAAAACGTTTTTGTTTTTTTTAAGTTTTTTTTTTTGTTTGTTTGCTGCATGGTTTAAAAATAAAATAGCCTACTATATAGCAGTGTTGTGCCTGAACGCGTTCATTGAACGATAGTTCATGAACTCGTTCATATTTTGGGTGAACGTGAACTGAACGTGCTGTATTACTGCCTGATGAACGTTACTGTGAACTCGTTCATTCTGGTGTCTGTGAACGGCACGCTCTCTCAGGTTAACTTCGTTCAATAGGGTGCCAGATTTCTATAGAGCCTTCCAGGCGAAAACCCGGCTAAAACACACCGCAAACGGGTCTTAATATGTAGCGGAAAAACACCAAACCCGGCAACACCAGCCACCTGTGTCGTCATCAAAAAAATAAAAATAAAATAAAGCATGGAGGCGACAGCAGCATGTAGTAAGGCGTATGATCATTTAAATTCATTCATGTAACTTGTTTGTTGAACCTGCCTGGTCTATTTTTCCAGGATTCCAATATTCTGTTTTAGCATGTGGACAATGGAAAATTATTAAAATTGAAAAACGTTTTCACCTTAATGATTACTGTCCTGTTTTTCTTTGAATAATTCCTCATTAAAAAAGACCATTCAAGCAGCACGTTTTTCCTCATGTTTTTGAGAATGTACTGTAGGGTTGAAAGCTGCAGCTGCTAGTGTGGAGTGAATGGACAGCAACAAAGCATTAAAGCATGGGGAAATGCTGTCCCCTCAATGCTAATGTAAACCCTGGTTGGATAAGGATTCAAAATTGGATATGAAAATTAAATCTGACGCATAGCTTCATTGTTAAAACTGATAAAATAATTGCTGTCTGTGATTCTACTGTATATGGGCTGTGGCAATAATTTTGAAAAATAATAGCTCGCAGCAACATATGGAAAAAAAGAACTGAACTAGTTCATTTTTGGAACTGTGAACTTAGTTCAAAATTTTGAAGTTTGAACTATGAACTGAACTAGTTCATTTTAAAATTTGTGAACTGAACTTTGAACTAGTTCATGTAGAAAGTGAACTTTCCCAACACTGCTATATAGCTTATATTTATTATCTCACGGAGCGCGTCGGCACGCGCAACCACACACGTGACACATGCCTGAAGATGTCTGTGCGGCCATTGGTGCATATCCAGGTCCCGCCCATGTCAAAACCCGTCAGAGTTGGCTGAAGGTGTCAATCGAAGGCTAACACTTCCTGTTAGCATTTTAGTAGCTTTTTTCGCAATAAAAATGTCGCAGCAGTTTTCAAGTTGGAAATACTTCTCTGCAGTTTTTGAGCCTTTGAGGATATAACATGTCTTGTGGACCTAATTATTTTACTGGATATTATTCCCTGGACCTTTACGGACAGAAAGACACCAAGCTAACGTGGATTTGTTGCTGTTTTAGTCCAAGAGACCCCTCAAAGGTAAGACAAGTCCAAACAAAATCTTTGTGCTTGTCTGTAAAAAAGGCTTTGGTGTCAGCGCTGTGGTTGTAACGTGTTAAAATGGTTTATATCGTCTGAAAGATGAGACTTTAAGCTTTAATTTGGTATATATATATTGTTGGGGTTTGCATGACGAGGTGCAAGCACAACGCAGGCTTTCTTTTGTAGCGTGTTTACGTCACGGGACCAGGATGTTGTACACTAAGCCGTTAATGCCAATTCAATATTATAATCTTATCAGTTAACGGTTAATAATCGATTAAGGAGCGGCGGTTGTCGGTCGGGAAAATTAATCAAAATGAGCATCCCTAGTATCATGTTATCGTTTTATATGCTTTTAGAGGTGTTTCTGTTAAATGGTCAAAAGGACAAAAGGGTTACTGCAACCTCTCTAACACATGCACCAGAACAACGACGACCCGTGGGCCAACTGCGGCACAAGGTCAAGGTCTTAAAACATATCCATAAATCCCCACATCATCGTTGAGATTCTAATGTTTGGTAGCACTGTACTACTGTTAGCATCAGAACTGGGCCTTTAGTAACAGCCCACCAACACCTTCACCAACTCCCACAGACACGTTAAGTAAATGTTTTCCTTTTTTGGGGGGGATTTACAGGCATCAGTCATTTTAAATCACAATGAGGGCCTCTGAACACTGCACAATGGACACATTCAGCATTCACTGATATTATCTGATGCTGCTGTCTGATTGAAGAGTAAATCTTTCATAACTCAAGTCTAACCTGAAAAGAAAAATGTGTAAATATGTCTCTGTTGTGACTTTGCACTTGACTTTGCACTTGACTTGGCTTTAGTAAGTGAGAAAAATACCTAGAAAAAGTAGCAGATAAAAATGCATTGCTGCAGCAACGTACAATTGATAATCTGATAACTTTTTTTCCCATTTAAGAGCCTCACTACTTCAGTACGCCTGTATGGTAAGCCGTTTGAGTATTTATCAGCCTTAATTTTCTTTACTTGTAAGCCTTTTTGGGTCACTTTTGCTACTAATGACACTATATTCTGAGAAGGAGGGAGGAGCATAAGTTGAGCCTTACAATTGTTTTTTCTCTCTCTCATTTTTACACTGGCCAGTAAGAATCCCGGTCCCACTTTCTTACAGTCCACTTATTAAACTTTTTTTTATCCAGGAAAGTTTCCTGGATAGACCACCATTACACCACCACCAGCCCGCACAGTGGTAACAAGGCATGATGGATCCATGTTCTCATTCTGTTTACGCCAAATTCTGACTCTACCATCTGAATGTCTCAACAGAAATCGAGACTTATCAGCCAGGCAACATTTTTCAAGTCTTCAACTGTCTAATTTTGGTGGGCTCGTGCAAATTATAGCCTCTTTTTCCTATTTGTAGCGGAGATGAGTGGTTTCACACCATTTTTGTAAACTCTAGAAATGGTTGTGTGTGAAAATCCCAGTAACTGAGTAACTGAAATACTCAGACCGGCCCGTCTGGCACCAACAACCATGCCACGCTCAAAATTGCCTAAATCACCTTTCTTTTCCATTCTGACATTCAGTTTGGAGTTCAGGAGATTGTCTTGACCAGGACCACACCCCTAAATGCACTGAAGCAACTGCCATGTGATTGGTTGATTAGATTCTTGCATTAATGAGAAATTGAACAGGTGTTCCTAATAATCCTTTAGTTGAGTGTAAGTGTGTGCAAAGCAAACTCCAAAGGTTTGAGGGGTTTTTAATCAGTCAAAGTACTTGTAGTCCTCACCTCCAAATGAACAATTTTAACAAGACTCCAGGTGTGCTAAAACCTGACTCCAATTAGCTTTTTTGAGATCACTAACTCAAGGGTTCACATACTTTTTCCACAAGCACTATGAGGTTTTTTTGTTGTTCTAAATTAAGACAGGAAAGATCTGAATTTCTTTGTATAATTATTTTTAGAAATATTATTTTTGTCAATACCCTTGAATTAAATGAAGATCAGACCAGATTTTAAGACAAATTTATTCAGAAAACCATAAAATTCCAAAAGGTTCACAAACTTTTTCTTGCCACTGTAGCTTCAGCTTTGTTCGAGTGTAATCGTACAATATAGGACTACAGATGGAAATTAGCTGTTAAGTTATAATCTGGTACAAGCATCTCTGCTCCGGCTTAATGTACATTGTGCGCTGTCTTAAAAGAAATAAACTAAACTGAACGAAACTATACAGTATAGTCTATATATAGACAGTATATTGGTGGGCTATTACATTTACATTTAGTAATTTAACAAATGCCTTTATCTAAAGCGAAGAAAACAATGGAAGCAAATTTGCACCAAAAAAGTGCACCAAAATCTAGTCAGTTTAAACCCAGCACAGTATACAAAGCTAAGGATAAGAAATATTTTATTTAATTTTTTTAAAGAAAAAGAATAGATAGAAATGAAGTAGAATTCGGTGTTTTGTCAGGTGTTTTTGTGGTAAGAGATGTGTTTTTAGGCGTTTTTTAAAGGTGGCTAGAATCTGCTAATCTTGTAGCAGCAGGTAGACCATTCCACCAAAGTGGACCAGATCCAGACAAGGTACGTGAGAGTGATTTTTTTCCATTTTGGGACGGTACCACCAGACGATGTTCATTTGCAGAGCGCAGGGATCTAGTAGGAACGTAGGTCTGTATTAGTGAGTGAAGATATGAGGGTGCAGAACCAGTGGTGGTCTTGTAGGCCAAGAGCATAGCTCAAACTTAAGGCCCACAGTTATTTCTGGCCCACTATTTCGAATTGCTATTATTAATACACAGGCTCCGGTTGACACCCACATCAAGTTCAAAGCTATGCTCTTTGAAATAAAACGTCTGAAAACACATCTCTTCCATCAACACCTGACTGACAAACACTGAATTCTACTTCTTTTCTATTGATCCCTTCTCTATTTAAAAAAAAAAAAAAAAAAAAAAATTCTTTGTTATCCTTAGTTTTGTATACTGTGCTGGGTTCTAACTGACTAGTTTCTTAGTCACTTATGCTTTTTGTTTCTTGTGTTGTTAAAATGATGGTCGGCAGTAGCTCAGTGGTAGAGCGACCGTCCTCCACCGGAAGGTAGTAGGTTCGATTCCCGCTCGCCCCACAGTTCATACTGTCGTTGTGTCCTTGGGCAAGACACTTAACCCACCTTGCCTCCAGTGTCCGTAGCACTGGTGTATGAATGTGTGTGACTGTAGAGGTGTGTTTGGTGGTGGTCGGAGAAGGTTGAGCGCCGTTTGTATGGCAGCCCCCATCTCTGTCTGCCCCAGGTGTGAATGTGTGTGAATGGGGTGAGTGGAAGCACGATGTAAAGCGCTTTGGGTGCCCGAGAAGGGTGCAAAAATGCGCTATATAAATGCATTACCATTTACCATTTACCATTTAAAATTGCTTCCATTGTTTTCCTCACTTGTAAGTCGCTTTGGATAAAAGCGTCTGTTAAATGACTAAATGTAAATGTAAACGTAAATGTGAGATGTCTGGTCTACACAGGCAGAGATGAGACTAGATTAGACTGAAAGGCCAATCATTTGAAAGTTTAATCTAACTGCTCTAGTGTCAGTTTAATATATGGTTAAAATAATATATGGTTTAGAGGTTTGGTCAAACAGGATTCAATTTATTCTCTGCTTTAACTAGTTTAATTTAAACATATAACAAGATAGCCAGTTGTGGCTAGACAGAAACACACACAGATAGACACACACACACACACACACACACACACACACACACACACACACACACACACACACACACACACACACACACACAGACATACACACACACACACACAGACACACACACACACACAGACACACACACACACACACACACACACAGATACACACACACAGACACACACACACACACACACACACACACACACAGATACACACACACACACACACACACAGACACACACACAGATACACACACACACACACAGAGACACACACACAGACATACACACACACAGACACACACACACACACACAGACACACAGACATACACACAGACACACACACACAGACATACACACACACACACAGACAGACATACACAGACATACACACACACACACACACACACAGACATACACACACACACACACACAGACATACACACACACACAGACATACACACACACACACACAGACATACACACACACACACACACAGACATACACACACACACACAGACATACACACACACACACACAGACATACTCACACACACACACACAGACATACACACACACACACACAGACATACACACACACACACAGACATACACACACACACACACAGACATACTCACACACACACACACACACACACACACACAGACATACACACACACACAGACATACACTCACACACACACAGACATACACACACACACACACACACACACATACACACACAGACATACACACACACACACACACAGGGGCCTTTGTCGTAGTCACAACAGGAACAGATAAGAGGGATTGAGCTGGGCTTTGTAAAGTAAATCTAGAGCCGCTCAGAGATAATCAGATTAAATGAAAAGTTAACAGCACTCCCCGCTCCCATTCTGCACGCACACACAAACACACACACATTTCTGCATTTGTGACTGCGTCCGGATCATCTCTGCTGCAGGATGTGCGGGGCCTGGTTGGTGGGAGATGTGTGAGACAGGGGTCTCCCACCTGGCAGGACAATGGCACCAGCGTGGAGTTAAAGGCGGGCTGGAGGGAGAAGCTAGGCTGTGGGGGCCTGAGTGGGGGCTTCTCAAAGCACTGTAGTGTTCACACTCCATTAGTTTCAGCTTATCCTCTGTTTGTCATTAAGGAAAAAAATAGTTAACAATCTCTGTGTCCCAGTGATTCTTTTTTTTACACTGAAACCCATGTTTTGTCTGTTGGACTGCTTATATATTATCAGTTGTTCTCTCTGCACGCAGAATTTAACAACGTTACTCAAGAAGAAGGCAAACATTGCATGAATGTTTATTATGGGCCGGCATCTGCAGCCAGAGCCAAGTCCAACATGGCTTTATAAACCACGAGGCGGCTGCCAAACCCAGCCATTATACATTCCCTCCTGACGCCTGGGGAGCTCATTCTTCTGTCTGCAGGCACAAAAGGGACATGTTGTGTAGACAAGGAGATTTTGATTCTTCCTGCCCTGAGATAGATCCAGAGACCGGGGGCGACCACAATGCACTTGTGGGTAACTGAGCAAAGACAGTGTTTAGACTAGGGACCAATCCCAATTACCCCCTAGCCCCTTTTTCCCAGTACTCATTTGGCTCAAAGGGTAGGGATATAAAATGTAGATTTTCGGGGACCACACTGGAAACAAAGGGGTAAGATAGTGAATTTCCCATAATGCATTTTGTTCACCGGCAACGCGGTTGTGAGAGAGGTGCCAAACGTAACTAATTTAGACAAAAATAAATTACAACAGTCCTGTTTAATGTCCTGTAATTAGGGCCCAAGCACGAAAGGGTATACTTGTGCAAGAGCCCTACTGTATCTGCTAGGATATTATATTGTATCTATTCGGATATTATTTGCTATTATTAGGGCCTGGTTATGATGATAATAGGACTATGTTCAAAAATGGCCCTTTAGCGCCCCTTACAAATTTCTAAAGGAATCTATAAATTTTGTTTGTCATAGAGAGATGAAATTTGGTACACACATCCCTGATAGGATGACAAACAAAAAGTTTTGGGAAAAATGTAATCTCCTCTAACACTCACAAATATTGTCTGATCTGTCTGTGAAGGTTCTTAGTCATACAGGTCATCTTGAAGAAAAAGTTAATGCAAAGGCATCTAGACTAGGTTTTCAAGGTAAAGACGTGTCATCTCTTATTCCAAGAGACTTTTTCTCTTGGATCTGGTTTGATCTGGTTGCACAAATTGGATTACTTGAGCACGTTTACACATTTGACATTGCAGTTTGGGCTTTGAAAGACGACATGCGGTCCTTCCGAGGACATTATTAGGCCCGAGCCGGTGATGATCCTAAATTTGACCCAGTGAACATGAACAAAAAGTCATTTTTATTGGTCCCGGACTTCAAGCTCAGCGAAAAATTTATGTATTTGAAGTCCCCGAAAAAGAATTACAAAAAATGACTCAGTGGCGACCCCTAGAAAAGTCAAAATACATTGGGCCTATGGAAAGTGAAAGTAACTTTTTTGCAACGTAGAAAAATGAAACTTGGTACATCCATAGAACACCCTAAACTCAACAGGAAGTCCGCCATGTGGGGTGAAATGCGCGGCCACTAAAATCGCACTTGCGCAGAAAGATGCAAATCATTGTGTTTTAATCTAAATGGCCCCAGATTTGGTGAGTATCATCTAGACACATGTGCCAACCAAAGTTGTGACTTTGTTTATGATATCTTATCGGGTATGGGTGTGGCCAAGCCTGTAGCAGGTGGCCATTTTTGTGAAAATAAAATGTCTCTTAACTCTCAAAAGCGCCTTCTCGGATCGAGTTGGACCCAAAAAGGCGTTTGTGCACATTCATGACCTGAACACAAAGATATGTAAATAAAGGGTTATCTTTAGAAATGGCTCTCCAGCGCCCCCTACAAACTTATAATGGGACCCAAGAATTTAGTTTGTCATAGAGACATGAAATTTGGTACACACATCTCTTATGTCATGACGAGCATAAAGCCAATGACAACCACCCCTATCTATAAATGTGTTGCCATAGCGTCCCAAATATGTGGAAAAAGTCAATGGGAAGTGAAATTTTTAGTTTGTTGTAGGCAAATGAAACTTGGTACACACATCCACCATGGGCTTATGAACAAAAAAGCCAATGGGGACCACACCCTATCACACACGGGAAGGTGGCCATTTTGAATAGAAAATGTGAACTGACTTAGAATACACCTCTTTTTTAAAAGAACACAGAAAATAGCTGCTTCATTCCACAGACACCAAACTTGGGCAAAATGAGCTAAACACATGTATGTAAAATAGACAGGCGTTTTTCTAGACTTTCTTGCTCGTGTTATATTTTATTTTATTATAATTTGGTATATTTTTTTTTATAATAATTTTTCTGCACAATGATCCTCAATTTGACCCAGTAAACGTGCAACTAAAATTTATTTTAATTGGTCCCAGACTTCAAGCTCTGCGAAAAATTAATGTATTTGAAGTCCCCGAAAAAAAAATACGAAAAATGACTCAGTGGCGACCCCTACAAAAGTCAAAATACATTGGGCCTATGGAAAGTGAAAGTAACTTTTTTCCAACGTAGAAAAATGAAACTTGGTATATCCATAGGACACCTCAGGGCAAACAGAAAAGTTTATTACAGCCATATCGTAAACTTAACAGGAAATCTACTATGTTGGGTGGAATGCGTGACCACCTAAATCGCACCCCTTGTGCTAAAGGCTTTTCATCTAAACAGCTCCAAATTTGGTGAGTATCATCTAGACACATGTGCCAAAAAAGTTATCAATTTGTTTTTTGATATATTTGTGGCTGTGGTCGTAATGAGTCTGTGAAGAGGCAGCCATTTCTTTGGGAAATAAATGCCATTTCCCAATTGCCAGGATCCTTCCTTTAGAGGAGGCCCCTCCAGAGCCACGGCTAGAGTCTTAGAAAACTCCTCAGAATCCTTTGGAACTTGTAACCTTGTACTTTTAGACAAGTTATATTTACATTTTGCCTTTGTAAACAGGGGGGTGCAGCGATTCCTGAGTCATCTCAAATCTCCAGCCAGTACTTTGTTTTTCTTGCCATAGCCCAAGCATAATCTATTATTTTCAAAGGTTCAGACAGCTCCCAGGAAAACCAGGGATTGTGGAGACCTTTAACTCTAAATTACAAGGTGGTGTAGCAGGCCCCAGCAGTAGCACAGGCCCGGTTATTTGACATTACCGTGAAGTTTACGCTTTAAAGCACGAAATGCGATCCTCCGAGTGCATGTGTCCCCGCGGTCTCAAGGGAGGCGAGGGCCTTTATCGCCGCTTGCGGCTTTAATTATCTTTCTTCTGCTCTTTGATTGCAAATTTGACCCTTTGAATATGCACTAAAACTAAATTTTATTTGCCCCAGAATTCAAGCCTGGTGAAAAATATAATTCCCCAAGAAATAAAGTTGAAAAATGACTCACACATTTTCACTGTTAACACAATAATTTGCCAATGGAGAGGTCACATTGCAGTGGTGGGAGAAGATAGAATAAAGTCGTTCATTCAGATATTAGATTGATGTTTTTAAATGGCCCTTCCTCCTCTGCTTTGCCTTTATGACAATCTATGTCTATCTTTGAAATTGAATAAGCAGACTGCTGCTGTAAACCTGCTCTTGTTGCTCTTATGACAACATTAAAGCTACAGAGCCTATATTACCTATAGTGAATCTATCTGGTCTGGCTCGGTCTCTCCTCTGGAGCACAGTGAGAGAAGAATCACAAGAGAATAGACCCACATGAAAAATGTTTTGTATGTTGAATCAGATGCCAACACATACTCTAAATCAAAAATTATAGACCATGCTATTTTTTGTTATTTTTCTCTTCCTATTAAACTATATAGGCTCAAACCCGGATAAGACCTAGGGCTCACTGTTGGAGCTATGGCTATGTCCTAATAATCCCACTAAACCCTATATAGTGCACTATATAGTGATTACGTCATTTTGTAGGGATGTCCGAATGTCTTCTGACTGAAATGTAGTGCAGTCAAAGTTTCCCACAATGCATTAGTAAAGGTAGTGAGCTGCAATGGACACTAGACCAGGGGCGCAGTGGCTCAGTGGTAGAGTGGTCGTCCCACAGATCATACTGTCATTGTGTCCTTGGGCAAGACTCTTAACCCACCTTGCCTCCAGTGGTGTTCCAGCTGTAACACTGGTGATTGGAACCTTAATGTAAGTCGCTTTAAATGAAAGCATCAACTAAAAATGTAAATGTAACACTGGTGAATTGAAGCCACATTAAAGTCGCTTTGGATAAAAGCGTCTGCTAAATGACTAAATGTAAATGTAGACGGTCAAAATAGACCATAATGCTTTGCGAATTGTTGAAGTAGAGCAAGCCCCTCTCATGGAAATCCTTAAAAGGGCCTCGAGTAAAGGCGCCACCATTCTGCAGTGCACAAATGCCATGCACTGCTAACATACAACCGACAGGCATTATTGGACATCGCCAACTCACCAAACTTTGTTTTTAGTGGTTCTATTCCGCTGGAGCTACAACTCATTGTTCGCCCTTTTCACCACCAAAACTACCCCGGGGGCCACGAAGCACCGGTCTCGAGTGAGTTCGCTGACCCCAGGAGAGTGCTTCGGAGACGGCGACGCAAGCGAGGCAAGAGGGGAGGGCTTCATGCTAGGCTAAAAGCTCGCGCTAGCCGACCACCACTACCCAGCCTCCTGTTAGCGAATGTACGTTCCCTGGAAAACAAACTGGATGAGCTACGAGCCAGGATTTCAACCCACCGGGAAATCAGAGAGTGCTGCGCCCTGATTTTCACCGAGACCTGGTTCTCAAACAAAGTCCCGGAGAAAGCCATTCAGCTACAGACTCACTCGCTTCACCGAGGCGACCGAACGGCTGCGTCCGGTAAGTCTAAAGGGGGAGGCGTGTGTGTGTTTGTAAACAACTCGTGGTGCGAAGATATACGGACTGTTGACGAGCACTGTTCACCAGATGTGGAGTTATTACTGCTGAAGTGCCGTCCGTATTATCTACCGAGGGAATTTACTGCAGTGTTTTTGGCCGCTGTTTACATCCCCCCGCGTGCTGACTCCGCAGCAGCACTCAGCAAACTCCATGACGTCATCAGCGCGTTAGAAACGGCTCATCCTGACGCTGTTTTTATTGTTGCTGGTGACTTCAACCATTGTAGTTTGCGGACTGTATTCCCAAATACCACCAGCATGTTGACATTCCCACCCGTGATAAAAACACTCTTGACCACGTCTACAGCAACATACGTGGTGCATACAGGGCTGCACCCGCCCCGCTTCGACACTCGGACCACATTTCTTTGTTCCTGTACCCTGCTTACAGACAAAGACTGAAACAAACACACCCTGTCACCAAACAGATCAAACTCTGGACCCGGAGAGCGAGATCACCCTGCAGGATTGTTTTGCACTGACAGACTGGGATGTGTTTAAAGCTGCAGCCACTGTGGAGGACTCTTCCATCAGTGTACAGGATTATGCTGAGTATGTGTCTGGGTACATCAGCACTTGTGTTGATAACATCGTGCCCACCATACGAATCAGGAAGTTTCCCAACCAGAAGCCCTGGATAAACAGTCAGGTACGTCACATGCTGCGTGCTCGCTCTCTTGCATTTAGATCAGGCAATGAGAGCAGTACAAAGCTGCGACGTATGGACTGAGAAAAGCCATCACAGCGGCCAAGAGGCAGTATAGAGAGAAGCTGGACAGCTTCTACTCTACTGCCGACTCAGGGCGGATGTGGCAAGGCCTGCAGCACATCACAGACTACAGGACCACCACCAACAACATCGCATCAACAGACAGCCTGCCGGATGACCTCAACACTTTCTACGCCCGCTTTGAGGCTCCCAGCGACACTGCAGAGAGGGAGCTCACACACACCTGGTTCACCCAACCCCCCTCCCCTCCACCAACCATCTCAACAACCCAGGTACATAGAGCACTGAGGAAGATCAACCCCCGCAAAGCAGCAGGACCAGACAACATTCCTGGGCGGGCCCTCAGAGCATGTGCCAACGAGCTGGTTGATGTTTTCACCTCCATCTTCAACCTCTCCCTCAGCCAGCGCATTGTACCATCATGCTTCAAGTCCACGACCATCGTCCCCCTGCCTAAGAAGAACCCACCCACCTGCCTGAATGACTACAGGCCAGTGGCACTCACTCAAATCATTATGAAGTGTTTCGAGAGAGTGGTGCTGGCCCACATTCAGAGCAGCATACCGGACACCATTGACCCCCTGCAGTATGCCTACCGGCCCAACAGGTCTACCTCGGATGCAATCGCTACTGACGTCCACTATTCCCTCTCACACCTGGAGAACAAGGACTCATACCTACGGATACTTTTTATAGATTACAGCTGCGCCTTCAACACGGTCATCCCACACAAACTCACCCACAAACTGTCCACACTTGGTTTGCACCCCATCCTCTGTGACTGGCTCCTAGATTTCCTGACTGGCAGGCCTCAGTCTGTCAGGATTGGAAATAGGACTTCAGCCAGCACCATCACAAACATTGGCACTCCACAGGGCTGTGTACTCAGCCCCATCCTTTACACCCTGTACACCTACGACTGTGTCGCCTCTCACAAGGACAACATCATCCTGAAGTTCGCCGACGACACTGCAGTGATAGGACGCATCGCTGGCGGTGACGAGGCAGCTTACAGGAGGGAGGTGGCCAGTCTGGTGTCATGGTGTGAAGACAACAACCTCACCCTCAACACGGACAAGACAAAGGAGATGATAGTGGACATGAGGAGGGAGAGGAGAACGCCTCAGCCACTGTTCATCCGGGAGCTTGAGGTGGAGAGGGTGAGCAACTTCAAATACCTGGGTGTCCACATCAATGAGGACCTCACTTGGACACCTCACATCACGCAGCTGGTCAAGAAGGCTCAACAGCGGCTGTATTTTCTGAGGAGGCTGAGGAAGTTTGGCATGTCGCCCAAGATCCTCAGCAACTTCTACAGCTGCACCATTGAGAGTGTCCTGACCAGCTGCATCACTGTGTGGTACGGCAGCACTTCTGCCATGGACCGCGCCTGCAGAGAGTGGTGAAGACTGCAGAAGATCACCAGGACTCCACTGCCCTCTCTGCAGAGCATCTACCACCGCAGAGTCCACAGAAGAGCTGCTTCCATCCTCAAAGACCCCTCCCACCCCCAACATGGTCTGTTCACACTTCTACCCTCAGGACGGAGGTACAGAAGTGTGAAATGCAGGACTTCCAGAATGAAGAACTCATTCTTTCCCTCTGCCATAAGACTCCTAAACAGCAGATAGAGTCTACAATCCTAATCACAACAGTACATGAACAATTGTTTACTTACTGCACTACCTCACTTTATCACTTTATCACTTTATTACTTTACTCTTTTGCCCTGTTATATTTTTTATATTATTTTTTATTTTTATATATTTGCTGCTCTTTTATTACTTATCTTATTTTTATTTTTAACTTACTTGTGTGACTTACTTGTGTGACTTTTTACTGTGGACGGCAAAGTAAGAATTTCATTGTACAGGGAAACATGCTTTCTGTCTGTACACATGACAATAAACACTTTGAATTGAATTGAATTGAATACAGCAATTATACCTCCATCCACCAGAGGACAGGCAAAGCAGAAATATAAGAAGTAATACAATGGCAACTTTACAAGTCTAAAGAACCTGTTTACAGCCTGTTACAAAAGACGGCTCTGGTCTCTAGAGCTAAGTTATTGTTACGAGACAACTCTGGGGGGGTGAATTTTTGAAAATTTCTTTGGTTTGCCCTCAGCTTAACTTTAGAATTATGCATAATTATGGAGGGGCAACTTTGATTGGCCCGGGCGGCTTTTAGGCCTGAGGATGCTAATGTCTGCTAGTTAGTGCTAGTTAGCTGTGTCTTTTTTTGCTGTTCAGAGACATTTTGCACAAAAACCTCTGGGATATTTTGCTGTAGTATTATGTGCCCTTCATTGACAGACCTGCAAAGAAGCATGGCTCTACTTCTTTTGGTGAGTAAAATACAAATTTAATATTTTTGCCTCTTAATTAACAGCTTATCTTAAGAGCTATGCTAACGACCCTTAAAGCTATTACATAAGGTTATTGCTAGAGTAATTAAAACTTGTGCTAGAAAAGTATATATTTGGGATTTTAAGGAATATTGCTAGATTCATATTAGATCTGGGGACGTGCATTCTCATATAAAAAAAATCATCATTTTAACTGTTCATAAAGACAGTAAAATATGGTTATCATTTTCTAAAATGCAAGTAGTTGATGTAAAGCCAGGACATTACTGTGATTAGACGAGTGACACTTAAAGATGTTTGTAAGTTTATTTTCTTCTGAACATCACACACTATTTTGTGATTAGAACAAATTGAGAGAAAGGTTTATCATTATTGCCATCTTAAGGGTAAAAACGTTTTACATTTTAATACAGTGATCAAATAATCACAATAGACTGATTTAAATCTATATTAATTGTATTTTGAGATACTGCTTAGACAGTTTCTAAATTAATGAGGCGGTTGGAGAGTCTTAACATATAGTGGACTACACAGTATTTTAACTTTATAATATATTTTTTTGTTTGCTATGGACCAACTTTGTGTCTGAAATAAAGGCTGAATATTGCTAACATTCTTACAATATAATAAGTCAGTATTATTGGGGTCATTGTATTTGACTTGTCTGTGTGTTGTTCCTGTAGGAGGTGATCCAGACAAACCTGAGCAGTGCTGGCAAAGACGGGACCCCTGCCACTTCTGTCATCTGACTTTTTACACACCAGAAAATAACAAGAACTTATTCATGTGCATTACTCTAATGCTTTTCTAATGAACTAAACATTACAAAACATATTTTACACCATACCTTTCACAAGTGCAGTCACTGTTTGCACTCAATTAAAAATGAACAATGCATTTTAAATTGAGTGTACTTATTTTTCACTTATGACATCCTGTTCTCATTTAAAGCCATTTTAAAACACTCCCAAATTAATTAAAACACTCACAAATCCCAAATTATGTAGAGTCTAGTTTTTGTGTGTCTAGTTTATAAAGAGTGCAGAGCCATTATGAACAATAAATATTATTACTTGTAGAAGCTGATATAGTGTGGCTGTTTCTATTAAGTGTCTAGTTCTAAAGATAAACTATAAAACACAGATCCTGAGGAGTAGCAGACATGATCTATATTTTCAGGAACTGCAGGTGAAGCTGCTCCAGGTTCTTCTTTGTCACAGGTTTGACATAGGTCTAATCTTCATGTAACTGCTCCACAGTGGTTCACAGGACGTCCTGCTCTTCCTCACAGGCCACACAGAGACAGGGACAAAAACAGTCATTAATGTTAAGCCAATAAAACAGAGAAATACGTGTTTCTGCAGTAAGTAAGCAGACTTTGAAACTATACATGTGTGACTAAATACTTGTATGCTTCTTAATTTAAAATCTAACAGTCATCCAGGTGACTCTAAAAGAAATATACATTAAAAGTGGATCTGAAGCTTCATCTGTGTCCAGAGCATACTGTCTATTTTATAAACCAGTTCATGTGTAAAGGTAAGTTCTAGGTTCTTTCTAAATGCTGAACGTTTGCTGGAGGCTTCTGGGTTTACCACTGTATGATCTAAAAGATAATTTATAGCATTATAAATCTACTATTTGAATATCTTTGAGTGTATTCTGCTTAAATATTACTTTTATTATTTTAAGATTATAAGAAAGTAATGAGGCTTTATTTTAGTGTAAAAATGTGCCTCTCTCAAATACTGAAGCCTTAATGTACAAGACTCGCAAATGAAAGGCAGATATTTAAACTAATATGAAGTATATAATGATATATTTGAGAAAACACTTTTATTTATAACAGAACTGGAAAGGATTATCAGACAAAGATAAAACTGTGTTTATGCTTAAAATTATGATAATTATCATAAAAAAGTCTAATATTGATAATAATGAGCCTTTTACAGGAGCTGAAATAAAGTTAGCTGTAAAGATTTGCAGACTTACTCCAGACTGAGAGTTGAGAGGAGATGAAACACAACAGGTTTGAATGAAACGAGTAAGAGGCACAAGTTTGACTTTCTGTGGAAACATAATCTTTTGTAAATTGTTATTAATAAACAGTTACAATGTAAAATCACTGACGTTAGCTTACCTTAAATCAAACAGACAAACAAATGAGAGCTTTCCTCTTGAGGCATAAACGAGTTGCAATAATCCAGTCAGTTTCGGTTATTGAACAAGAGTTGTTAAATAAAACACATTAGCTTATTTATATTAATACTTATATCACAAAAGTTTGAAACCATTCACTATATAGTGATTGAGGGGTTAGGGACTAGAGAGTGCATCCAGACACAGCCTCAATGGATGTTCTAATAATACAACTATGGTTGAGTCCCTCCTTTTCCCTACACTAGAGTTGTGAGGTTCAAGAACAAACTGAATCTACGATAGGAATCGAGTTGCAGTTGCGAGCCGTTCTTTATTTTGTGCTCCTGCAAAGAGTGAGCTGAATGAGATGGAGAAAAGATGGGCGGGTCATTTAAACAGTGGACAGTTGTCTGTTCAGGTGTCACCTCCGCCTTCTTCTCCTGCTCTGTGTGTGTCGCTGTGTCGTCATGTGACTCAGCGGCAGAAGTAACTGAGCAGCAACAAGACGCAGAAGTTGTTTTGCTGCAGTTAATGAATACACAGCCAGTTGTGATATGTGTAAAACTCACACAAACTCACAAAAGACGAATGGAGAAAGGACTCCGAGACACAACCCCAGCACAGGAGTCACTAGAATAACCTGTAGCTCAAGTACTAATTATGTTTAATCAGTTAAAATAAAATGTGTCCCTGTAAAAAATCACAATGTGATTGTGGTAATAGGCTGCGTTTATAGAATAGAAATTCATGATGTACTGCAGTCAGCAGATAAATCTTAACATGGGACAGCTGTTTCATTTAATAAAAACATAATTTGAGCCAAATGAGCCAGTCTCATGAACAGCTTGTTAAAAGTACTGATCCACACGATCCGTTTTTCTTTAAAAAAACGTAAATCCCATCTCAACAGTGGAGCAAGTGAAGTACTAGGTCAACTATCAAGTTTACTACATAAGTCGCGCTAGCCCACTCTCCCCACAGTTCATACTGTCGTTGTGTCCTTGGGCAAGACACTTAACCCACCTTGCCTCCAGTGACTGTAACACTGGTAATGTAATGTAAGTCGCTTTGGATAAAAGCGTCTGCTAAATGAATAAATGTAAATGTAAATGTAAACATTTAAAGGGTTATAACCAGGTAACCCTGAGCCTCTGTCTCTTCTGGTCTCAATGTGACCTCTGTCTCCTCTGGTCTCACGGTGGCCTCTGTCTCCTCTGGTCTCACTGTGACCTCTGTCTTCTCTGGTCTCACTGTGACCTCTGTCTCCTCTGGTCCTACTGTGACCTCTGTCTCCTCTGGTCTCACATTGACCTCTGTCTCCTCTGGTCTCACTGTGACCTCTGTCTCCTCTGGTCCTACTGTGACCTCTGTCTCCTCTGGTCTCACATTGACCTCTGTCTCCTCTGGTCTCACTGTGGCCTCTGTCTCCTCTGGTCTCACTGTGTCCTCTGTCTCCTCTGGTCTCACTGTGACCTCTGTCTCCTCTGGTCTCACTGTGACCTCTGTCTCCTCTGGTCTCACTGTGGCCTCTGTCTCCTCTGGTATCACTGTGACCTCTGTCTCCTCTGGTCTCACTGTGACCTCTGTTTCCTCTGGTCTCACTGTGACCTCTGTCTCCTCTGGTCTCACTGTGGCCTCTGTCTCCTCTGGTCTCGCTGTGGCCTCTGTCTCCTCTGGTCTCACTGTGACCTCTGTCTCCTCTGGTCTCACTGTGACCTCTGTCTCCTCTGGTCTCGCTGTGGCCTCTGTCTCCTCTGGTCCCACTGTGACCTCTGTCTCCTCTGGTCTCACTGTGGCCTCTGTCTCCTCTGGTCTCACTGTGGCCTCTGTCTCTTCTTGTCTCACTGTGACCTCTGTCTCCTCTGGTCTCACTGTGACCTCTGTCTCCTCTGGTCTCACTGTGGCCTCTGTCTCCTCTGGTCTCACTGTGACCTCTGTTTCCTCTGGTCTCACTGTGACCTCTGTCTCCTCTGGTCTCACTGTGACCTCTGTCTCCTCTGGTCTCACTGTGACCTCTGTCTCTTCTGGTATCACTGTGACCTCTGTCTCCTCTGGTCTCACTGTAGCGCCTGTCTCCTCTGGTCTCACTGTGACCTCTGTCTCTTCTGGTCTCACTGTGACCTCTGTCTCCTCTGGTCTCACTGTGGCCTCTGTCTCTTCTGGTATCACTGTGACCTCTGTCTCTTTTGGTCTCACTGTAGCGCCTGTCTCCTCTGGTCTCACTGTGACCTCTGTCTCCTCTGGTATCACTGTGACCTCTGTCTCCTCTGGTCTCACTGTGACCTCTGTCTCCTCTGGTCTCACTGTGACCTCTGTCTCTTCTGGTCTCACTGTGGCCTCTGTCTCCTCTGGTCTCACTTTGGCCTCTGTCTCCTCTGGTCTCACTGTGACCTCTGTCTCCTCTGGTCTCACTGTGACCTCTGTCTCCTCTGGTCTCACTGTGACCTCTGTCTCCTCTGGTCTCACTGTGACCTCTGTCTCCTCTGGTCCTACGGGACATATGTCTCCTCTGGTATCACTGTGACCTCTGTCTCCTCTGGTCTCACTGCCAAATGGTGTGCATTTGTATGGTACTTTTTTGCACCCTTCTTGGGCAGCCAAAGTGCTTAAAATTATGCTTCCAGTCACACACATTCACACCTTGTGGAGACAGAGAGGGGGGCTGCAATACACACGGTGCTCACAGCCTTCTCACACATTCAGGTGTATTCATTCTGCGCCCTAGGACAAGCTGCTTTCCAGGAAACATTGCCCTGTGTTGTTGGCGATGCACTGACTGAAGTATTTTAGGTCTTTCGGACTCTTGTTTGTAATTAGTTGTTTTGACCTGTGTAACCTGTAACCTGTGTTTACTGTCGCTGTTGTTCCAGCCTGGACGAAGGTGGAGCTAAGCGTGCAGGACAGCGTGGAGGTGTATCTGGGGGGTGCGGCCCACATCCCCTGTTACTACAACTTCATTGATATCAGCAATGAGCCACACTTTGTCATGGTCCAGTGGTTTGTGGTAAGTATTGTAAATCTCTTTTGTAAACAATTGTTGTGGCCCTAAAGGCAAGCTCTTAAAAACACATTTGTGTGGGGGGATGAAGCTCTCTATAAAGATGAGTTTGTAGTGAGTGCTCAGTGATTTCCATTTTAGTTAGTGCTTCTTTACTCTTAAATGTCTCTTAGGCACAGCATTACCATACATCTCTTTCAGGACACACGTGTCCTCCTGAGTCCACTTTAGATTAATTTTTACACCTCATTTGCAAAACTCCCACCACTTATTATGACAGAGAGTCATTTTGCTGTTTATAGGCCAGTGTTACCATTAAAATGAACATTGAGTACTTTACTGTAAAGGAAATGTGAAGCCATAAAAGTCTGTGGTACAACTTATTTGGACCAGGGAACCTAATCACTGTAAACAGTGCAATGAAAAAATAACAATTCATCAAGATTCTCAACAACATCATCAAGCAGTCTGCAGAGAAACTTGGCCTTGGGACATTTTAGCATGACAACGACCCAAAACACACAGCAAAAGTGGTAAAGAAACAGTGGCCCAGCGAGAGTCCTGACTTGAATCCAATTGAGAATCTGTGGTGGGAGCTAAAGATTAGGGTGATGGCAAGGAGACCCTCCAACCTGAAATAGTCATCACTAAATATGAATGGCCAAAAATCCTAGTGGAGACTGTAAGTAAGTAAGTAAGTAAGTATTATTTATATAGCACCTTTCACAGATATAGATCACAAAGTGCTTTACAACGTGCTTACCACTCACCCCATTCACACACATTCACACCTGGGGCAGACAGAGATGGCGGCTGCCACACAAACGGCGCTCAACCTCCTCCGACCACCACCAAACACACCTCTACAGTCACACACATTCATACACCAGTGCTACAGACACTGGAGGCAAGGTGGGTTAAGTGTCTTGCCCAAGGACACAACGACAGTAAGAACTGTGGGGCGAGCGGGAATTGAACATACTACCTTCCGGTGGAAGGACAGCCGCTCTACCACTGAGTTACTGCCGCCCCAAATGCCCTGTAATTGCTGTAATAGCCAACAAAGCTTTTTCTATTGATTATTGAATATAAATTAATAATTTTGTACATACTACTTTTTGTTCAAATGTAAATAAATGCTGAGAAATATTTTTTTTACCCAGTGATGACTCTTGTTCATCGTCTTATGTCTATGAAGGTTCTCAGTCAACAACTTTGCATCTGAATGGAGCAGTGTCATGAACGACTCTCCTGAGCCTTAACGACTCTCATCACAGGAGTCACGCTTCCCTTTCCAACAACTATGGGACCAGAACAGCCTAGTTCATCAGGTTTGGTTTCAAGGGAAACTCCTCCCTCTAGAGATAAAAGCTCAGCTCTCCTACCAGTTGATCTCAGAATTGATAAAGTCTCTTGGAATTAGAGTCGAAACATCTTCACATTGATCCAAGTCCAGATGCTTTTGCTTTAACCTTTTTTTTCAAGATGACCTGGATGACTGATATCCTTCACAGACTTAAACTACGTCCACACGAAGCCGGTGCATTCCCTATCCGATCTTTTTTTTTCCTCGTTCTAAAAAAAAATTCCGTAAACATGGCGTCGTCTCAAGAAATATCTGCGTACACACAAAACCACTGAAACCGACTGAAAACGGTGTAGTATATATGCCAGACCAGTATGGGACGCTGTAATTCTGCCACAGATATACACTATACACGGAGAAGAAGACTTGCATGCGCATAACCTTGCGCGCTGCAGCCGACACGTGATGTGATGACATCATCGTTTCACAAAATATACGGATTGGCTGTACACACAAAACCGCAAGGGTGTCGTTTTCAGATTTATCCACTTTATGGGGCGGCAGTAGCTCAGTGGTAGAGCGGCCGTCCTTCAACCGGAAGGTAGTAGGTTCGATTCGCGCTCGCCCCACAGTTCATTCTGTCGTTGTGTCCTTGGGCAAGACACTTAACCCACCTTGCCTCCAGTGTCTGTAGCACTGGTGTATGAATGTGTGTGACTGTAGAGGTGTGTTTGGTGGTGGTCGGAGGAGGTTGAGCGCCGTTTGTGTGGCAGCCGCCATCTCTGTCTGCCCCAGGTGTGAATGGGGTGAGTGGTAAGCACGTTGTAAAGCACTTTGTGATCTATATCTGTGAAAGGTGCTATATAAATAATACTTACTTACTATATAAATAATACTTACTTTAGGACCCGGTTTCAAAAAATAGCGGATTCAGTCTCCCAAAACGCCGGATCCGTGTGGACGAAACGCCAATACGATAAAAAATGTATACGTATACAGTGATACGCGTCTCCGTGTGGACGGGCTCTTAGATCTTTGAGTTTAGCTCATGAAAAATGTGGGCAAAAGTGTTACGTTTAAATTTTTGTTCAGCATATGTAGGACATACAGGAACGTTTAAAACAATAGTGTCCACATATATATCTTTGTCAGTGTGTGACAGTTTTGGAGTGAGAGTGACAATGTGTCTGCTCTCCAGAGAGATTTTCCTGAGGCATACTGTATTGTGTATAAGTAGAGCCTGAGCCTCATTCTAAAGAAGACCCAGCACCTGATGCCCTCTTCTTATCAGGTGTTAGTTTAGAGATTCAGTAGCGCTACTGACACACAACAGGACAGATGCTATATTGAACAACTGCATTCGACATTTGAACACAGACAGCAGCCAGTGGATGTCTGAGGAACTCCACAAGAACTCCTTCTTTACAAATGCCTTTAGATTGAAGAATTAAAAGGTCTATGGCAGATAAGGTTAAATTGATTCTCTAGTATTGTATGCAATTTCAACCTCTTTTAGCTGCCGGCATTGTCCTTCTTGTTCCCATATAAGTTCTTTCCTTTTTATACAAGGCTTAACATGCCTGTTTATCCGGAAGTTGGCACTACACCTTAGCTAGGCTTTGTTAACAGAATAGTGACATTTACATTTACATTTACATTTATTCATTTAGCAGACGCTTTTATCCAAAGCGACTTACATTACATTACCAGTGTTACAGTCACTGGAGGCAAGGTGGGTTAAGTGTCTTGCCCAAGGACACAACGACAGTATGAACTGTGGGGAGAGCGGGAATCGAACAGCCTACCTTCCGGTTGAAAGACGACCGCTCTACCCACTGAGCTACTGCCGCCCCCATCTGAACTGTAACATCCTTATTGTGTTGATCAGGCTGGGTCAGTGTCAGGCTAATCAGTGCCACGACACCTAAACCAGTCTTCAAGGATGCTCTGTTTTCCAACAGGGGGGTCCACATGCTGTACTAGCAAATGCTGTATGAAGTGTTCCTCTTGCAAGATAATAAACTGTGTCCATCTATTCCAAATTCCAAGTGGGGCTCTCTCTGTCATCTCAATTCTTGCTGAACCTAATAACTATTCATTCATTCATTCATTTTCTACCACTTAGTCCCATTAGGGGTCACGGGTGACTGGAGCCTATCCCAGCAGCTTTGGGCCTGAGGCGGGGTACACCCTGGACAATAGCCAGTTAGTCGCAGGGCTAACATTTAGAGACAGACAGTGACAGACAACCATTCACTCTCACATTCATTCACTAGGGACACTTTAGAGTTGCCAATTAACCTGTACATACATGTCTTTGTCAGTGGGAGGAAGCCGGAGTCCCCGGAGAGAACCCACAGTAACACGTGGAGGACATGCAGACTCCTCACAGAAAGGCCGGAGTCGGCTGAGAATAACAATTTTAACATTATGTCTTTATTTGTCTTTCCACCATGCACTTTACTTTCTCCTCTAGCATTGCTATCTGTACGTCTGATAGCCCTTCAACAACAGTTCATTAGCAGGTAATAACTTGGACGAGCCTTACTGTGTTGAAAGGGTGATATATGGGCCGTAGAGATAGTAATGTCTCAGCTTTGACTGCTTCAGACTGTGTAGTCTATAGGTTGATATCCAACTTCAGATTCATTGAGGTACGTTGGCAGCATCCTCTCCCACTTGAATTTAGGATGCACTGACGGACCTGCAGTAGCCTGGTGTTCTGACTCCATCGTTAAGATGACTCTGCTTGAAGGACTATGTGATGGTGTAAATGAGTCTCAAATGCAGGTTAATAGAATCTTTGAAGACAGGAACTCTGTCTCATATACTGCATAACTCTATGGTATATTCTATGGCCTACAGAGCCCTTTAGTAAAAAATGGTAATTTTGTCACATGACAAAGTGCTGTGAGTATAATGAGAGCAATACTTAACTGCTACAGATATGACATGAGAAAATAACATGACATGATAACATAGCATGATAGTATATAACAACCCAAAACACTCCACACATAAGCAAGTAATATGGGCTAATGTCTAAATATCCCACCACTGGCGATATTATGTTAATGAGCCGAACACAAATAATTTTATAACCCACTAGCAATCTGCATTGACCAGTTACACCACACTCAGAGTCATAGCCATGCCACCAGAGATCCTGCCAACTACTGCCCATTTCTTTCATGAACACTCTGCTGCTAATTTAAACAAAATCATTCTTTACCGGTAGCCAATCAGAGGATCAACTAAGACCTCTGTGGTTGTAGGCTCGTTTGACCTGGAAACCATTGCTGATGAAAGCAGATTGTTAGTAGTTTAAACAGACGTTTTGACCACTGGTAAGAATCTTGAGTCTCTTGTCATGAACTATGCAGAGGTCTATGGGGAACAACACGCGGGTGCGGATCTTTTACGGAGACGGCAGTCAGGAGATGGTGGACAACAACACGGACTACAGCGGCCGCATCCAGGTGAGCTCAGATCAGCAGAGCAGCCGCCTGAGCATCCAAGACATCCAGCTGTCTGACCAGAGGGAGTTCTTCTGCCAGGTGAACGGGCTATCGGCTGGCAGTGCAGAGGGCAAGAGTCATCTCAGAATCTTTGGTAAGGATGCAATGCACTTCTGCTAATAGTAGCCAAGGTAAATACAGAGTCAACACTGAGAACCAATGAAGCTGTCTTTATGTAGTTGATTTGATTACATTTATTTGCACAGTGAAAACAAAATTTGACTTAAATGACAATAGGTTAAAAATATGCATAATGTGCAGGGAAGGGTTTGAAGACCAAAGGTCTTATAAAACAACCCTCCCCCCAATAGATTATAAAATATACAGTTGTGCTCATATGATTACATACCCTGGCAAAATTTGTAATTGTTTGGCCATTTTTCAGAGAGAATGAACACACAAAACCTTTCTTTCATTCTTTAACAGTTGGTGGGTGAAGCCATTAATTGTCAAACGACTGTGTTTACTCTTTTTAAATCTGACAACAGAAACTACCCAAATGACCCTGATCAAAAGTTAACTGGTAATTGTGGCTTAAATAAAAAAAAACACAAGATGACGCAAACAGGTTTGAATGGCTACTAAAGGTAACCATCCTCACCTGTGATCTGTTTGCTTGTAATCAGTGTGTGTGTGTATAAAAAGGTCAGTGAGTTTCTGGACTCCTGACAGACTCTTTCATCCAGTACTGCACTGAAGTTTCTGTATTCTGAGTCATGTGAAAAGCAAAAGAATTGTCAAAGGATCTGTGGTAAAAGGTAATTGAATTGTATAAAACAGGAAAAGTATATAAAAAGATATTCAGGGAATTGAGAATGCTAATTGGCAGTGTTCAAACTCTAATAAAGAAGTGTAAAATGAGGGCTTCTGTTGAAACCAAACCAAGGTCAGGTAGACCAACAACAATTTCAGCAACAACTGCTAGGAAGATTTCTTGTTGGAGGAAAAACTCACAAATAACTTCAGCTGAAATACAGGACTCTCTGAGAAAAAGTGGTGTAGTTGTTTCAAGATGCACTATAAGGAGGGTCGAGAAAGCCTACGCCGATGCTACAAAGCATCCCGCTTACAATACGCCAAACAGCACAAAGACATGCCTCAAAACTTCTGAAAAAAGTCATTTGGAGTGATGAACCTTTTACTTTTTCTTAAGAACTGGAAATGGATCTGATTACCTGGTCTTTGCAGCAGGCTATACTCACAGGACGCCTGGAAGAACTGGCAAGTTCTGTGTTTAGAAGTTCTGTCCGTTGAGGACGTTGAGAATGCAGCGGCGTAGCACCAAGTTTTGGGCCCTGGGTACAAACCATCTTGCTGGACACCACTTCCCAAAAGCTTTGCTATAATGGGTGCGCACATATCTGTAACAAACAGCCAGTTTGTTAGCTGGGAAAGCACTAACACTGCACTCTAGCACTTTAGAAGGCTTGCATTTTAAAAGCACACACCACTTTAAAAAGTAATTTGCACATATACAGTAAGGAAATAATTGCACACAATTTGGTTTTGGAGTGTATTTATTGTTTGTCATCTTTCTATTGTTGGATTCTGTTGGCGCGGAGCATTTTGATTGGTTCATGCTCAGCCCTGGAAAAAGAATATTCTTTAGAACCAAAACCATTTAGGCAATATATGGGGCAATATGTGTTATGTGAAAGTATTAAGTGTTTCAGTGAATGGTGTAGTGTGTGTGTTCTCACCTTACCTTGTCTTGTGTCCAGGTGTTAAAAGAGTCCCTGGGCAAACAGGAGCTCATTTAAAGGTTCCAGCCTGGACCAAGTCAAGGGAAGGTGTGGGGGTAACAGGTTTAGGTGTTTAATGGGTTTAGATTACATTGATGTATTGTTTAAGGGTTTATATACATATTTGGGTTTGTATATAGTTTATGGTTAGTTTATAGTACATTCTTCTGGGGTTTTAGTGGCGTGCTCCAATTTAGGTAGAAGGTATTTAAGGCGCCTTTTCAATTATTATATGTTCTTCTTCTTGTTCTGCTGCTGCTGGAGAAACCATGGATCTGCTGTTGCCATGGCATAGTGCACGTGATTTTTGTAAATATAAGTAATTGAAAATTAAATGTTGTGGACCACGCCATTTTGCTTTTTATCTTCTCACTGCTCCAACCGCTAATGGCCAACTATGTCACACTAGCTGAAACAGAAGGGGCTTCAACATTTTGGGTTTGAGATGTTGTAGTTGGCACTTTATTAGCTACAGAAAGAACAGTGCTCTTCTGTCTCATGTTTGGAAGAAGCATTATGCTGCATAAAAGTAACATTACCTGAGGCATGTATGTTACAAAAGTGCCTTCTAAATCCAGAATAACTATAAAACATTAAGCCACAACCTGGCTGGCCACATTTTAGTCTTAGATTTTTTCTAAGAGCTTCCTGAGCTTTTGATCTGTCTAGGACAAGAAGATAAGGCTGAGGGCTTTCATCAATGGACTGGATGTGATCCTGGTGAATTTTTTATTACATTTTTCCAAATACAGTGCAAGCAAATAGCAATTCCTGATCTGTGAATAAGACTTTATGTTTAACAACACATATTTTGAAAGTACCTAGCTCATCTGTTTTAATCGCTTCATTTAGGGCTGCCTTTAGAGGATTTTTGAGAAAAGTCTTTTAGGTTCTGCCCTTCCCGGATTATTTTGTCTTTAAAAGTTGTGCTCCACCTTTCAAGGAATCTTGAAGACACTTTGTTTCCAAACAACAATGAAAAGTCTTGCAAAATCTAATGTGACAAAAAACAAACATAATTTTAACAATTTTATTCATAATATCTTTGCTTTTATTTTTTGGTATAGTGCACAAAGGAAGCATGTAGCCAACACATGAAGTAAACACCTACCAGTCTTTTTGTATCCATAAATCGAGGAAATATTTGAACATCGGAGGAGCGCTGCGGATCATGCTGGCGGTCAAGAATTGTCTGTTACATCTTTTGAGAAGACCACTTCTCGGTCTTATCGCTTCTAAGCAGTCATTCCTCCTCTTCTCATCACCATCAGCCAACGTTCGAGGCGTTGTAGGGTCTCCTTTTTTCTGGTCTTTGTTGCGATGCGTGCAAGAAGGTCTTGCCTGGCTTTGTCCAAAGTGTACCAAATAAAACATCCCACGATGACAGCAAAGAAATTATTGCAGGACATTTTTCTATTTTTGTGTTTCTAACAGCACTCTGGTAGAGTAGTAGATTTGTGTTGGAGCAAAAACCTGTGAGAAAGTTAACAAGCAATATGAGGATGATAAACATAATAGTTAATAAATTGCATAAATTTGAAGCTTAAAATTTAGCAGCTGCAAAGACAAATTCAAAAAAGGTAATGACTTGCATATGACTTTTTTAGGGGGGGAAGCATTTCAACAAACACAAGAGCCTAAAACCTTTTTGTTTCTCTACAAATAGTTAAGGGGAAAAAAAAGTTAATTTCTTCTTTCCCCCTTTTTTACCATTATTTGTCTGGTTGAATCTTTCAAAGTTCCTGTTTCTTCATACTTCTTAATCACTGTTCTACAGACAGGTTTACTTGTCAGAATTTGTTCCACTCTCTACAAGGACCAACAAAAATCTGTTAATGTTTAAGATCTGCAGATATGAGGCAGTCTGTGTACACAAAAGTAAATAAAATTAAAGCCGCAAGCGGCGATAAAGGCCCTCGCCTCCCTTGAGACCGCGGGGACACATGCACTCGTGCTTTAAAGCGTAAACTTCACGGTAAAAGGATTCTGAGGAGTTTTCTAAGACTCTAGCCGTGGCTCTGGAGGGGCCTCCTCTAAAGGAAGGATCCTGGCAATTGGGAAATGGCATTTATTTCCCAAAGGTTGCCTCTTCACAGACCCATTACGACCACAGCCACAAATGTATCAAAAACAAATTGATAACTTTTTGCACACGTGTCTAGATGATACTCACCAAATTTGGAGCTGTTTAGACTTTAGACAGAAGGGGTGCGATTTAGGTGGTCACGCATTACACCCAACATAGTAGATTTTCTGTTGAGTTTACGATATGGCTGTAATAAACTTTTCAGTTTGCCCTGAGGTGTCCTATGGATGTACCAAGTTTCATTTTTCTACATTGGAATAAAGTTACTTTCACTTTCCATAGGCCCGATGTATTTTTACTTTTCTAGGGGTCGCCACTGAGTCATTTTTCGTATTTTTTTCGGGACTTCAAATACATAAATTTTTCGCTGGGCTTGAAATCTGGGACCAATAAAAATGACTTTTAGTTGTACGCTTTACTGGGTTAAATTGAGGATCATTTTGCAGAAAAAATGATAAAAAATATATACCGAATTATAATAAAAAATATAACTCGAGCAAAAAGTCTAGAAAAACACTTGTCTCTTTTACATACATGTGTTTAGCTCTCATTTTGCCCAAGTTTGGTGTCTGTGGAGATGAAGCAGCTATTTTCTGAGTTCTTTTAAAAAGAGAGTGTATTTTAAGTGGTTCACATTTTCAATTCAAAATGGCCGCCTTCCCGTGTGTGATAGGGTGTGGTCCCCATTGGCTTTTTGTTCATAAGCCCATGCTGGATGTGTGTACCAAGTTTCATTTGCCTACGACAAACTAAAATTTTCACTTCCCATTGACTTTTTCCAAATATTTGGGGCGTTGCTATGGCAACACATTTATAGATAGGGGTGGTTGTCATTGGCTTTTATGCTCGTCATGACATAAGAGATGTGTGTACCAAATTTTATGTCTCTATGACAAACTAAATTCTTGGGTCCCATTATAAGTTTGTAGGGGCGCTGGAGAGCCATTTCTAAAGATAACCCTTTTATTTACATATTTTTGTGTTCAGGTCATGAATGTGCACAAACGCCTTTTTAGGTCCAACTCGATCCGAGAAGCCGTTTGAGAGTTAAGAAGGCGTTTATTTTCACAAAAATGGCCACCTCGTTACAGGCTTGCCACACCCATACCCGATAAGATATCAACAACAAAGTCACAACTTTGGTTGGCACATGTGTCTAGATGATACTCACCAAATTTGGGGCCATTTAGATTAAAACACAAGGATTTGCATCTTTCTGCGCAAAAGTGCGATTTTAGTGGCCGCGCGTTTCACCCCACATGGCGGACTTCCTGTTGAGTTTAGGGTGTGACTGTCATTAACTTTTCTGTTTGCCCTGAGGTGTTCTATGGATGTACCAAGTTTCATTTTTCTACGTTGGAAAAAAGTTACTTTCACTTTCCATAGGCCCAATGTATTTTGACTTTTCTAGGGGTCGCCACTGAGTCATTTTTTGTAATTTTTTTTCGGGGACTTCAAATACATAAATTTTTCGCCGAGCTTGAAGTCCGGGACCAATAAAAATGACTTTTCGTGCATGTTCACTGGGTCAAATTTAGGATCATTTTGCAGAAGAAGAAAAAAAAAAAAAAAAAATCCGAGCAAAAACAATAGGCCCTCCCAGTCATCACCGGCTCGGGCCTATTGAACCTTTTTTGCAAGGTCCAAAGAATGAACTGTGTGGCATCCAATACCACTCAAAGTGGTCTCACTGCTCATAAATTACTTCACACATGTATCAAAACAAAAGCTATATTTCTATCAATCTTATACAGTGAATAAAAAAATACCATTTAATGCTATATGTTCTACAGCCAATGTGTAGTTATAGGTCTAATAGATTCAGGTAAACATTTTACATTAAATTATTTTAATTAGACGCTATCCTCAAAAAAAAGCTGCTGTGACCCATACTGTATGTTCCCTTAACCTTGTTGACTAATTGTGTAACATAACATATATGACGGTCCCTCCTACTTTACAGTAATGTGTTATTTTCACACAGACACACATTATGTACACCAGTATAATCATGTTTGTTAGATTTTATTCAATGGCTTCTAATGTTGAGCTGACACCGGTACCAGAACGCTGCAGTTAATACATACGTTTTGGTCGGTACGGATGCTACAATAACTAGTCGTATATCAACAACTTAATGACTTTTTATTGCTTTAGAACTGCTTTGATCCTTTTCAGTCAGGATTTAGGCCCCATCACAGCACTGAGACTGCACTTAGCAAAGTCACAAATGACATCAATCTGAACACTGACGCGAGCAAATTCTCTGTCTTAGTTCTGTTGGAAAAGTGCTGCGTTTGATGCAGTGAACCATGGAATCCTGTCACAAAGTTTTAGAAGAATAGATAGGCATCTCTGGAACTGCCCTTAAATGGTTTCGGTCCTATCTTGAAGACAGGAAGTACTTTTGGTTGGTAACTGTGTATGAGACCAAATTGCCTTGAAATGTGGGGTTCCACAAGTGTCTACCTTGGGACCCCTATTATTTAATCTCCACATACTTCCTTTAGGCCAGTTAATACGCAGCTGTGGTGTATCATACCATAATTAAGCAGATGACACTCAGATTTACATGTGTGTGGATGCAAAATCATTTTCTCCAACTGAACATAAACAAGACTGAACTAATAATCTTTGGGCCACAGAAACAAAGAGAAAGTGTTAGCAGTCACCTCGTATCTTTCTCTAAAATCTAAAAATCAAGTTAGAAATCTAGGGGTCATCATGGACGCAGACTTGAATTTCCACAGTCACATTAAGTCAATTACATCATCAGCATTTTATCACCTTAAAAAAACATTTCCAAAGTCAAAGGAATATTGTTTCAACCAGGGCTCTCAAAACAAGGGTTAAGACAACTTAATTGTTTAGCACCAGAATATATTTCTGTTCATGCTAGTTACTTATGAACCTCCTCGGACTCTGAGAACATCTGGGACGGGCCTTCTGCTCGTGCCCAGACTTAGAACTAAACATGTTGAAGCAGCGTTTATGTTTCATGCAGCAAAAATCTGGAACAGCCTCAATTTTACCAATGTTCAAGGAGAGGTTAAAAACCTTCCTCTTTAGCCCTGTCTACAATAAGTGTTTTTTTTTTTTTGCACTCTTTTAAAAATGTTCTTATGTTTTTTTAATCTTAATCTTGTAAATTGTCTTTTATTCCTGTAAATCACTTTTAGTTACCCAGTGTATGAATTGTGCTATATAAATAAAATTGCCTTGCCTTGCCTCAGTCTAGCCGGAAAAATGAAAACCACATATGTGGGCGGCAGTAGCTCAGTGGTAGAGTGGCCGTCCTCCAACCGGAAGGTAGTAGGATCGATTCCCGCTCGCCCCACAGTTCATACTGTCGTAACACTGGTAATGTAATGTAAGTCGCTTTGGATAAAAGCGTCTGCTAAATGAATAAATGTAAATATGTAGCCTTTTTGGATATACAACGCCAACCAGGCCAAACTTAGTAATATTAGCTACGTTCCATGGCCACTACCCTGTACACTTTGTATAGCGCATTGTGCCAACAGAATGTGAATATAACAAGTAGCAGTCTTTAAACTGATAAAGCTATTTTACCTTGGAAAAAAGCCTTGAAAATAAGTGACAGCGCAAAACATGGACTAGCCTTCACTCACCTCTTTGTTAGCATGAAATCAGTAACAATCAGTCTCTCCACTCTCCCTACACAAGCACACACATTACATTAGTGCAATATTTAAAGGTTTTCAGCTTTGAATAAAAAGTAAAGATTTAGCGCTTAGACTTAGCGATTAGAAAAGTTTAGCGGTCGCTTTTGAACCCCACTTAATAAACACCAAAATATTACACCAGGTGGGGTTTCCTAGCCTGGCCAGCCGCAACTGGGCGGAAGTAGCTCAGTGGTAGAGCGGCCGTCCTTCGACAGGCAGGTGGGTGGTTCGATCCCCGCTCGAAACATCCCAAAACATCATAACATCCCGCTCTCCCCCACATACTGTCGTTGTGTCTTTGGGCAAGACACTTAACCCACCAGGTGGTGTTCCAGCTGTAACACTGGTGAATGGAAGCTTAATGTAAAGCGCTTTGAGTGCCTACTAGGTGGAAAAGCGCTATAAATAAATAAAAATAAATAAAAATAAATAAACTAACTCTTTTCCTATTCTATACAAAGAAGTTAGTCTGGTACCCTGTTGCTTGCATTTGATTTCAAGGGCAGGGTTTACAAGAGCAATGTTAACCAGAGAAACGCCGGACGGAAGCGAAAAAAAGCAAAACCACACAGCCGGTTGTCAACAAGGAAGCCACCTAGTTAACATGGCCAACAGTTGAGCGGACACCAGAGTGGTTTCATTGTGTTTTTATATAATTAGCTGGTTATCCAAAACTGAGGCAAGAGCAGAAATAAACGACCTCTCGGTAGCAGCGTCCACCATGTTGAATGTTTTGGACTAGCTGCGCAAGCCAAGTTAAGCACACCCTGCCACAGACAAACAGCTTATAATTGCTCCGTCCGCAGAATCGCCGAGGAAGGGATTCAACGTAAGAAAGGAACCAGACCGTCCTCCTTTTGAAAAAAAAAAAAACAGTCTGGAATACCAGGCTAGAGGTTTTCTGTGACAGAAGGCGCTTAATTGGAGCTTAACCACTGTATTCTCTAACCCTCAGATTGTCTGTTCATGTTGTGTTGGGTTCTTAGACAAATAAGGACACCACTTTGAGTTGTCTTGGAGCCTTCTTTATTAACTAGCTTCAACTGTAAAAGGTGCTGGACATAAGGAGTGTGACGTCAACCTTAGCATTACGAAGGGGATTATGGAGGTCGCAATATTATTTTTATGGAACCAGAAGTCCCTAATTTGAGCATATGTGCTGATTGGAGTGCCCATTTGAATGGTAACCAGTGAGCCAATCAGAAGCTTGTTTGTTAAAGGTTTGTTGATCACGTGCTAGTCTCCTGCAGAGAGCGGCAAAGCTCCGACATGAAATATATATAATATATAATATGAAATTAAGTTTATTTAAAAGAAGTTGAAGTTGTAGATGGACCAGGATGTGGTGTCAGATGAAGCTGAGGAAGACGAGGCTGTGGAGACCGATAACTGGACTGGACTTGACTGTGGAGGGCCGACAAACAAGAAGAAGCAGACAGGTACAGTATTATTTAAAATAATAGCAGTACAATGTGACTAACCAAAATTCCAGGTTTTAAAGTATATTTTTATTGCTAAGTGGCAAACAAGTTACCAGTGGGTACAGTAGATTCTCAGAAAACAAACAAGACCCAGCATTCATGATATGCACGCTCTTAAGGCTGTGCAATTGGGCAATTAGTTGAAAGGGGTGTGTTCAAAAAAATAGCAGTGTGGCATTCAACCTCTGAGGTCAACAGGTGTGAATCAGGTGGCCCCTATTTAAGAATGAAGCCACCAGAACTTGTTGAACATGCATTTGAAAGCCTGAGGAAAATGGGCCATTTAAGACATTGCTCAGAAGACCAGCGTACTTTGATTAAAAAGTTGATTGGAGTAGGGGAAACCTATAAAGAGGTGCAAAAAAATATAGACTGTTCAGCTAAAATAATCTCCAATGCCTTTAAAATGGAGAGCAAAACCAGAGAGAGGTGGAAGGGGGAAAGGGGAAGACAACAACCAACATGGATCGAAGAATATCCAGAATGGCAAAGGCTCAGCTCCAGGATGATCAAAGACAGTTAGGAGTTACCTGTAAGTACTGTGACAGTTAGAAGACGTCTGTGTGAAGCTAATCTATTTTCAAAGTCCCTCTGTTTGGGTCCAAGGGCCACAGACAGTTTGTGAAACACCCCCCAAATTCTGATTTCAAGCCACAGTACACAGTGAAGACAGTGAAGGGGGTGGTGTTGGGCCTATTTACTATATACCTGTGATCATGGATCAGTTTGCATATGTCAAAATACTTGAAGAGGTCATGTTGCCTTATGCTGAAAAGGACATGCCCTTAAAATGTTTGTTTCAACAAGACAATGACCCCAAACACACAAGTAAACAATCAAAGTCTTGGTTCCAAACCAACAAAATTAATGTTATGGAGTGGCCAGCCCAATCCCTGGACCTCCAATCGAGAAGCTGTTTCTGAAGCAAATCCAAGAAATGTAAATGAATTGTGGAATGTTTTTAAAGAATCATGGAGTGGAATAACAGCTGAGAGGTGCCACAAGTTGGTGCCACACAGATGTGAAGCAGTTTTAAAAAACTGTGGTCATACAATTAAACATTAGTTTAGTGATTCACAGGATTGCTAAATCCTAGAAACAAAAACGTTTGTACAAAATAGTTTTGAGTTTGTACAGTCAACGACTATACTGCTATTTTTAACACACCCCTTTCAACTAATTGCCTAATTGCACGTCTTAAGAGCGTGCATATCATGAATGCTGGGTCTTGTTTGTTTTCTGAGAATCTACTGCACCTACTTGTTTGCCAATAAATAAATAATTGTTAGCAATAAAAAGATATACTAAAAACATGGAGTATTCTAGTTAGTCACATTGTACTGCTTTTATTTTGAACAATACTGTAACTGTAGAGGGATGGTAGATTGAGAACAAAAAAAAAAAAGTATGTTTAAAACATTGACGGTAGAAGGGGTGGACATAGCAAGCTTGCCTCTAGGTTGGAAGCCTATTAGGAAGTAGGGGTAGGCTCCATCAAGCCTGACCCCCATTGACATCCACTGAAAAATTGGCGCCAATTACAAAGTGACTATTTTTGTCACAGTCATCAACACATTCTTATTATTTCCGTAATCGTAAAAAAAAAAAAAAAATCTTTATATTGATATTTGTCGCATACCTCAAGATATTAAGATTAATAACTGACCTATTAGCTGCCTCCATTCTGCTGTGTCTGCTCGCGGGGGCGTTGTTTGGTTGGCCCTCCTCCGTCTTGTTGTTTACGCCGCTCTCTCGGGAGAAGAAGCCGCTGGATATTTATGGACAGAAAAGAGGCCTAACTATTTTAAATCAGTAAAGGTAAGCTTTTTGCTACACCCAAATATTGTTTTTGGTTAGTCTATGTTTTAGGAAGCTTTTTAGTCAGTATGTCTTCTTTTTTGTTAATTAGTTTGTTAGCTGCTGTTCATGAATGGAGATTGTTTGTTTAAGTGCACAGAGTAAATAACTTGTAAAAAGTGTTCGTTTTTAAAGAAACTTTTAAATAACATGAAAGTAGATGAAAGCAAACAGACAAAAATTTAAATAATTTATTTATCACAATAGTGTTATTTAATTATTTAAGCAATAGATATTATTGTGGAAAAGAATCAGAAATCATAAAACACATTGTTTTGTCTCTTTTTAAATTGGAATAATAAAGTAGTGCTGCAAAGATGGAAGGGTTTCTTGAACTTTCAGGTTGCTCCTGAGGTCTTTGACCTGCAGCTGCACGGGTAAGGAAACTGAAAAACAGAAATCAACACTGATTTAACACATATTTACTCCATCTCAAAAATACGACACTTGCTTGTTTGACTACAATTTCTAATTAACCAGTTTCTTGAAAAAGATATGCAATGTGTCTATTTTATGTATGTATTCAAATAAGTTGAAGAAAATTCTTATGAACCACAGATGCTAATATAGATATTATACAGAAAATATAATGCTAAATGATCAACTTTATATATCTATACAACATACAGTTTATAATTACGAGGATAACTATTAATAATATAGCAGTTTAGTACTATTGCTAGCTGTAGATGTATTTTTGAACAGTCTTGACAAAGATAACAAACATAGTGCTAAGTAAAGCAGAAGAATAATTTAATTTCAATTTAAAAAAAATTGTAGATATTGGTGTAAAAGTGAAATTTACCTGAATTAGAGCAACAACCAGAGGGCGCCGATAACACCGGAACAGTGAAGGAGCAGCGATGCTAAGTTTAGCTCAGGTCTCTCTCTGAGCTTTGCTGCTGTCTGCAGGGAGTGAGCACATGATCAACAAACAAGCGAGCTTCTGATTGGCTCACTGGTTACCATGCAAACGGGCACTCAACTCAGCCCATTTGCCCAATTAGGGAATTCTGGCTCCATAAAATCAACATGGCGACCTTCATAAAAATGGCGCCTAAAAGAGCGTCAATCTCGAGGTTCGTAACGCTATGGGTGACGTCACTCTCCTTATGTCCAGCCCCTTTTACAGTCACTGGTTTAAGGCTACGTCCACACGAAGCCAGTGCATCCCCTATCCGATCTTTTTTTTTCCCTGTTCTAAAAAAAATTCCGTAAACACGGCGTCGTCTCAAGAAATATCTGCGTACACACGAAACTACTGAAACCGACTGAAAACGATGTAGTATATATGCCAGACCAGTATGGGGCGCTGTAATTCTGCCACAGATATACACTATACACGGAGAAGAAGACTTTGAGCATGCGCATAACCTTGCGCGCTGCAGAAGAAGACGAAGACCTAAATATTTATTTTCAAATAAAAACAAGTTCTCAAATTGTTGCAGTCATTTATTTTGAGTGTAGTAATTGGTGCCCTCATGTTTGTTGTTTGCCCTTCAATATACGGACTGAGTTCCTCGCTCAGGGCGACGAGAGATGCTTTGGACATGCTCTCCTGGTTCTCTTTCGCGGTGGATCTAAGAGCATGTGGCGTATGGTGTTGTCCATTATCGCTTGTTGCTCACCACAATTGCATAGAAGCAATAGATTTTGCTGTAATAAAGCTAGTAGGCTTAGTAGCTTCTGCAGCACGAACTCAATCACGTAGTCCGCCATTATTGTTGTTGCTGTTACGTGTGACGAGGCCGACACGTGATGCGATGACATCATCGTTTCACAAAATATACGGATTGGCTGTACACACGAAACCGCAAGGGTGTCGTTTTCAGATTTATCCACTTTAGAACCCAGTTTTAAAAAATAGCGGATTCAGTCTCCCAAAACGCCAGATCCGTGTGGACGAAACGCCAATACGATAAAAAATGTATACGTATACAGTGATCCGCGTCTCCGTGTGGACGGCCCCTAAAACAAGTCTTGCTGTTGGGACCGGTCACCTCTGTACATAAGATTTACTGTTAATCACAGAAAAAACTACAACATTTAACTTGGTCTTTTTTTCACCAAGGTAAGGACTGTTTTTAGAAAATAGTGGACTTTGATTTGCCTAAATATACTAATTTAGTAAATGTGAACTGTACTGGGTTGGAGGTAATGTCTGTCATAATTAAAACCTGGCATAAACATTGACCTGTCTACTGTTGTGTTATAAGAATTCTTTATCCTTATATTATCCAGAGATACACGTAGACAGAGTATAATTTAAAAAGCAATGGCAAGGTTTATTTCTTGCAAGAATGAAGCAAAGCACAAACAACGTCACTAGTGGTACAGGGTAAGGTTTGCTTCGGGAAGTAAACAAAACATTAGATTTTATATCACTGCAGTGAAAGCTGTAGGAGGCGTATCTTTCATACATCCTCCCCAGCCCAAGCTCCAGGTGCAGAAGTCCTCCTGTGGCAAGTTATGTCTACGTCTAGTCATGTCTAGTTCCTGCTTGGATTAGCATGAAGGACATGACATGATTTAACATGACCTGAAGAGACCTATGAGCACCCGGTAATTATAAATAATATAACAATATTGTGGAGTGTGTAAAGTGATGAGACAGGAGACGGAGGTGAGTCGAGTCTTCTTTACTAAACACTTCAATATTCACACAATTGTACAGCGAAACAACTGTAAAGCCAAAACTTTCTAACGTCTCTTCTACTGCACCCCGAACTCTGAATACCCGCTCCCTTAAAGAGACCGCTTCTTGGTGAATGTCTACTAACGCTTAACTTGTAGATCACTACATAGGCCCCCCCAGAATTCACCCAAAAATAATAGGCCCAGTCCGAACAGATGCCCCAACCGAACAGTCCCTCTCATAACAGTCCCTAAGAGTCAACGTACAGGTGGACAGACCCGGCGGCCATACCGGCTGTGCTTAACAGGAGGGGGGCAAAAACCAAGGGTTGGGGCAGGCACAGTGCTAGGGGCTTGGGCAGGGGCCGAGGCGACCGCAGGAGGGCGCCCTCTCCTTGGGGGCTGGGCCAGCTGAAGCCGTTCACCAACATCCACATGAGCAGGCTTAAGACGGTCTATAGCCACCCGCTCAGGCCTACCCCCCATATCCACAACAAAGTTCTTAGACCCTCCGGTCAGGACACGGAAGGGCCCGTCGTAGGGGGGCTGCAATGAGGTACGATGACCATCATGGCGGATAAAAACATATTTGGCTGACGGTAAAGCCTTAGGCACGTAGGTCTGGGGAAAACCAAGGCGAGACGTTGGAACAGGAGCAAAGGCCTCTGCAATTTTCCCTGACACGGCACGATGTGAGGCGACCGACCACGGGAGCGTGGCATCTGGAAGGAATTCTCCCGGAACGCGCAGAGGCTGGCCATACACCAACTCGGCCGATTAGGCCTGATGATCTTCCTTGGGAGCAGAGCGAAGGCCCAGCATGACCCATGGCAGGCGGTCAGCCCAGTTGTTGTCCGTAAGGCTGGCCCTGAGCGCAGCCTTCATGTCCCCATGAAAGCGCTCGCAAAGTCCGTTGCTCTGTGGGTTGTAGGCTGTGGTACGGTGGACCTTCACTCCCAGGACCTCAGCGAGCTCCGTCCAAAGCTCTGATGTAAACTGCGGACCTCTGTCTGAGGAGAGGTCGGACGGTGTGCCGAAACGGGCTACCCAAGCTGTAATGAACGCCCGGGCTACCTCAGCTGACGTAATGGAGGACAGGGGACACACTTCCGGCCACCTAGTGGTCCTGTCGACCATAGTGAGGAGGTAAGTATAACCACGGGAGGGGGGAAGTGGGCCCACCAGGTCCACATTCACATGATCAAAACGCCTCTCTGGCACTTTGAAGGGCGCCAGAGGGGCCTTGGTATGACGAGTTACCTTGGCGCACTGACACGCAACACAGGCAGCAGCCCAGGCCCTAACGTCCCTCCGCAGGCCTGGCCAGACAAACTTGGCTCCCACCAGCTTGGTGGAGGCCTTCACCCCGGGGTGGGAAAGGCCGTGGATGGCGTCAAAAACCTTTCGCCTCCAGCCAGCAGGTACCATGGGGCGCGGCTGGCCAGTAGAGACGTCACAGAGGAGTGTAGCGTTGGCCGTGTCGAACGCCACATCCTCCATGAGTAGCGCCGTAGGGGCCGTTCTGTGGGCTTGTACTTCCAGGTCTGCAGCCTGCTCCTCAGCCATGGCCGCGTAGTCAAGACCCAACTGGACAGACACCGCGACCGCCCGGGAGAGGCAGTCAGCGACGAAATTGTCTTTGCCGGCCACATGCTGAATGTCAGTGGTGTATTCGGAGATGGCAGAGAGCTGACGCTGCTGTCGACCAGACCATGGCTCCGAAGACTTGGCCATGGCGAACGTCAGTGGCTTGTGGTCGACGAAAGCCGTAAACTGCCGGCCCTCCAACAGAAAACGTAAATGACGAGTAGCGAGGAACAAACCAAGGAGCTCCCTGTCGAAGGTGCTGTATTTCCTCTCGTTGTCACGGAGCTTCCTGCTGAAAAAGGCTAACGGTTGCCAGGCTCCGCCCACCCACTGTTCACACACAGCCCCAACAGCATTATCAGAGGCGTCCGTGGTAGGTAGGAGTGGGGTGCGCCAGCAGAGCAGCATTGGCCAGCGCGGTTTTGGCAGCGTCAAAAGCCTCAGCCATCTCCGGGGACCAGTCCAACACCTTTGCCGGTTTTCCACCCCGCAAGGCGTCGTACAAGGGCCGCATGAGTTGGGCCGCGTGGGGGAGGAACCGGTTGTAGAAGTTCACCATTCCCAGAAACTCCTGCAGGGACTTCACTGTGCGTGGGCGTGGGAACTTGGCCACGGCGTCCACCTTGGCAGGTAGGGGGATGGCTCCCTGCGGGGTGACGTGGTGGCCCAGGAAAGTGATGGACGCCCGGCCCAATTCGCACTTCGTTAATAATGAGACCATGCTCACTGAGCCGGCCGAACAACTGCCGGAGATGCGCCCGGTGGTCGTCTGCGGACGCACTGGCCACCAGAATGTCATCCAAATATACAAACAAGAGAGGCATGTCCCGCAGCACAGAGTCCATAAGGCGCTGAAATGTCAGTGCTGCCCCCTTGAGGCCGAAAGGCATCCGTAGGAACTCGAAAAGGCCAAAGGGTGTGATGACTACTGTCTTGGGGATATCCTGCGGGTGGACTGGCACCTGGTGGTAAACCACGAACCAGGTCCACTTTTGAAAAAACGGTGGCGCCGGCCAGGTGGGCAGAGAAGTCTTGTATGTGCGGCACTGGGTAGCGATCAGGGGTGGTGGCGTTGTTCAGGCGACGGAAATCACCACAGGGACGCCAACTACCATCAGCTTTGTTCACCATGTGCAGGGGGGAAGCCCACGGGCTGTTGGAGCGCCGCACAATGCCGAGGCGCTCCATCGTGGCGAACTCCTCCCTGGCGATCGCGAGCTTAGCAGAATCGAGGCGTCGGGGCCGTGCGTAGACTGGGGGGCCCACCGTGGTGATGTAGTGCTCCACACCATGCTTAGCCACCGCCGATGAGAACGTGGGCATGGTGATGTCAGGGAACTCAGCCAGTAGGCGTTGGTACTGGTCTCCAGTGGCAAGCGTACTCGATAGACAAAGTGCTCCAGCCCCTCTGGCGTGCAGGAGTGCGAAGCAAAGAAAGTGCATCGATCAGGCGGCAGTTTGTAACATCCACTAACAGTCTGTAAGCGCAGAGGAAATCTGCCCCCAGCAAAGACGTAGACACTGCGGCCATGACAAAATCCCAGCGAAGCGCCGCCGCGAAACACACTTCCACGTACTGCGTGCCATAAGTACGAATGGGTGTGCCGTTTGCGGCATCCATCGGGGGGCCATGCCCGCCAGCCATGGTATCCACCAGCTGCTAATGAGCGCCGGCCCTGGCTTTTCCCTGGGCTCCAAAACTGCAGGGCTGACGACACTGTTTGGCCTTGGCCCCAAACCTTGAATGGTAATAACACCAGCTGTCCTCACGCTGCCGGCGGGCTGTTACAGCAGCTGCGGTACTCGGTTCGTCCACCGGGGGCGGAATTGGGGCAGACGTGGGCTGAGGGGGCAACAGCGCATGAACAAACTGCTGCCGGTTGGCAAGGAATATCCTGTCTGCTTCCACAGCCAGCACCCGGTAGTCCTTGGAGGAAAGGAGGGGGGAACTGGCCAGTGCGGTGCGTACGGGGGCCGGAAGCAGCCGCAGGAAAATGTGAGCAAATAGGAAGGCTGGATCCGCTGCTCCCAACACAGTCAGCATCCTCTCCATTAACTCTGACGGCTTGTTATCACCAAGGCCATTCAGAGAAAGCAGGCTATCTGCCTTCTCCAGTTCTGACAGTTCAAAAAGGCGCAACAGGAAAGTTTTAAGTGCATCGTACTTGCCGTCCGTCGGAGGAGCTTCCAATAGCGCCATAGCTCTGGCTGTCGTCGAGGCGTCCAAAGCCGTTACTACGTGAAAGTATTTAGTAACGTCTTGTGTTATTCCTCTTAGCTGGAACTGGGCCTCGATATGCTTAAACCACGCTTGTGGACTGTTCTGCCAAAAGTCCGGCAATTTGATGGTGGCAGCGTAGATTGCGCCAACGTTAGCCGCGCCGCTTGCAGTGGCGGGCGCCGCCACGGCATCATTTTCACCACCGCCGTTGTGTGACATAATTTCACTTATCCAACTCACGTCGGCGTCACCAATGTGGAGTGTGTAAAGTGATGAGACAGGAGACGGAGGTGAGTCGAGTCTTCTTTACTAAACACTTCAATATTCACACATTTGTACAGCGAAACAACTGTAAAGCCAAAACCTTCTAATGTCTCTTCTACTGCACCCCGAACTCTGAATACCCGCTCCCTTAAAGGGACCGCTTCTGGCTCAATGTCTACTAACGCTTAACCGCTTCTAGGTGAATGTCTACTAACGCTTAACTTGTAGATCACTACAATATAATAATAAAAATTATTTTAACATTCCCCCCTCCTTATGCTCATAACGATTAGCATAAACTAATTGTATACTATGACAAAAGCAAAAACCCAGCAGGGGCTGACCAATCGGTAAATGACATAACGCTGGGAAAAACTATTCTATCCACCCATAGCCCAAAGGCGGTGACAAAACACAAACATCAAGCATCAGACGTATGTAATCACTTCAAATGATTAACTTACAACGTGTCAAATCAAGGACAACAAATGATTATAATGGGATATGTTTCAAATCAAATGGGAACCCACAGAGTAATGAACTGATTCTTCAAAATTAAATTACGAAGAACAGTTACAGCATCTTTTTTGCAATTCATAAACCTTTTTTGGTTGTAAATATACTTAATTCATCATTCATAATCCACATTTGCATAAATTGTCTCAAAAGGTAAAATTCAAATCCTAATTCTAATTGAATTTTAGCCTTATATTCATTAAGGACACCTCGAAGTACCCCTCTGTCGTCGATGTAAATGGGGCTCTCAAATGAACCTGAGGGAGCTGCTGTTTGGCTCCTAAAGTGTGAGTTTCGACTCACGATGTTCTCCATCACATTGTATGTGAACACAAATAAAACGAGGATCCTTTAAGGACGCATGTTTCTGGTCAGCAGACAATGCTGGTCTAATGGTCTTACTTTCACAAAACCTCCAGACTTCTACTTTGCACTGCACCTGTCCCTGATCTCTACGTTTGTCAAGTTCAGAGTGATGTCACAAGAAGTCATAGAAAGTGCCTCCATTTTCATCATACGAAACCATAAAAGCCCTTAAAATGATCAAACCATAAAAATGAAACAGCAGATAAAACCCCGTTTCCACAGATATGGTCTGCTGGAAATCTACTTTAATCTGAAAAGGTTTAATCAGACTAAATAGTGCTTCTCCAGAAAAGTCCTGTCAACTTTATTTATTTCATTATTTGAATTAAACTCCTCTTTTAACTGCATTAAACCCTGTTGTTATAGCATTATGCTAACCATTAGGTTAACCAAGCATTCTTTCATTACTTTAATACAGTTTGGTTTAAATCTTCTTCTCCCCCCTTTTTGAGACATGGGACAGCCCTGGCTCAAAACACCACAAAAAATAAATAAAAATAAATAAAAAATAAAAATCAAAAAAGAATGTTTTTTTTCCAATTACCACGTTACATTGTTATTTCATCAATTAGCATTTCTAATTCTTCATCTTCTTTATGTTTTCCAAATTGCATCACTTCACTTTGTTTAGCTCAGTTTTAATTTTAGTTACCATTAGTTGTAGGTCTTTACCTGTAACTGTAATTGGTATCTTCCACAATTTGATAAATTTTAACTCAGTTGATGCAAACATTAATAATTTATATAGATCAGAACTAGTTTCTCATGATCCATTGTCACAAACTTTTAGTCATTCTTTAAATTCACAATTTCTTTCATATTTCCTTTTTAAATGATCTAATTAGAATATTCTCAGAATATTGTTCAATTTACCTCAAATTGCTTTCTTTAGAAAGAAAATCATTTAAATTTAAATTTCTTAATCACCCTTGGGTCAGACCCCTCCCCTGGGTTTAACCCAGTAACAGGCAGCATGTCTCAGCTGCTTGAACACACCACAAAGCATCTGCTCTGTTCACATTACTTTCCTCCAAAACACCATCACCTTTGTGATCAGGGCCGGATTGGGACTCATTTTCAGCCCTGGAGTTTCATGCCTTAGACCGGCCCACTTTAGTTCCCTAATGACAATATTACAATAATAAAATTAAAACCTAAGAATATAAGTCTGCAATAGGCACATTGTTTTCTACAGTATTTTTGTCTTGTTTACAGTCCAAATATCTTTAAAAAAAACTTACATCAAGATTCAGTGAACAAGTATGAATAAACACTTTAAAATTAACTATTTTTTTTTTGCTTAAAACAAGTTACATTATCTGCCAATGGGGTAAGAAAAATAATTGTTTTAGTTTTAGCTTTTAAGCAACAAAAAACAAAAATCACTTAATTTTTAGGTTTTTTTTTTCTCCAACATAATTTCTCCTGCCATTTCACTTGTAAATGTATCTTGGGTTAAGAATATTTAGATATTTGAACTGGAAACAAGTAAGAAAATGATTTTCATTGAGCAGGGCTCTTCATTACTATTATTTCTTCTGAATGACAATCCTACCTGCCCATTCTGGTGTGTTGGGCTCATGACTGGAGCTTGGGGACGTTTCTGGGCCTCGCTCTTCACTGTTGGCAGCAAATGGTACTAGAGCCGGCTGCTGCTAAAGAGCTACAAGAAAAACTTTGATACATGAACGGTGGTTTACATACGACGTTGTTTTGCACGGTCGCTAGCATCTTGCACTGCTCCTAACTACCTTAGCTTACTTACACGCCTCGTCGTCTTCGTTTGTTTTGTTGAGAAAATATGTGCTCAGCTTTGAACATTTGGCCGCGTCAGTTTCCAATGCTTTTTTTTTTTTTTTTTTTTATAATTCTGACCTTTTCAGCGCTGCCTTTGCGCTTTCTGTTATCCATTTTTTAATGCAGCATTTTTTCAAATTTTGAGCAACTTGCAAGGGGCCGTGTCAGGGGGCGGGGCCAGGGAGTCAAAACGTCATCATTGTCTTGCAGGCTGCACTCTGCGAGAAAATATTAAATAAAAGAGTGGGACTGCGGTAAAATAATAAATAAAAAGAGTGCGGCTGCGGTATAATAAAAAAAATATTTCAATCCAGTCCCATGACAACAACGGCCCTCGCGGCCAAACAAACGTAGCGGCCCACCGGGAGTTTTCCCGGTGCTCCCGATTAGCCAATCCGGGCCTGTTTGTGATTGTTGTTTAAAAAGTGACCTAACTTCTAACTTCTCCAGACACTGCAATTGTTTTACCGCTGGTCACTTTCCGACGCAACCTGCGTACACTCAGTCCCTCCCGTTTTTCCTCTGCTGTCTCTTCTGCGCTCCCCTCTTCTGAGGAGCTCTCTCTTTTAAACACTAACACCGCCACCGACACTCTGTGCTCCACGCTTACATCCTGCTTGGACAACTTATGCCCCCTTACATCTAGACCAGCCCGTACATCCTCGTCTGCCCCCTGGTTATCCGATGTTCTACGCGAGCACCGCGCCAGCCTCCGGTCAGCTGAGAGAAAATGGCGCAAGTCTAAAGATCCTGCTAACCTCTCTATCTACCAGTCTCTCCTCTCTACTTTCTCCGCTGATGTCACCTCTGCAAAAACTGTCTACTACCATTCTAGGTTAATCAACTCACCTGACTCGCGCACTCTCTTTAGAACCTTTTCCGCCTCCTTTGTCCGCCTGCTCCCCACCTTCATCGGATCTAACAGCTGATGATTTCGCGTCTTTCTTTGTAAAGAAAACGACCACCATCAGCAGTCAGTTCTCTGCGCCACCACCTGTCGAGCTCATTCAGACCCCTGATATGTGTTTGCTCACTTCCTTCTCTCCTCTAACTGAAGCAGATGTTTCCAAGGTCATTAGTTCTAACCACCCTACTACCTGCCCGCTGGATCCTATCCCCACACATCTCCTTCAGGCCATCTCTCCATCTGTCGTGCCTGCTCTCACCCACATCATCAACTCATCTCTTTCCACTGGGTCCTTCCCCACAGCTTTCAAAGAGGCCCGCATCACACCACTACTGAAGAAACCCACTCTTAACCCTACTCTGCTTGAAAACTACAGACCGGTTTCCCTCCTTCCCTTCATTGCCAAAGCTCTGGAGCGAGTTGTGTTTACTCAGCTCTCATCCTTTCTCACACGGAACAACCTCCTGGACCAGAACCAGTCTGGGTTCAAGAGCGGTCATTCCACGAAACTGCCCTGCTCTCAGTCATCGAAGCTCTGAGACTGGCAAAGGCAACATCCAAGTCATCTGTACTCATCTTACTGGATCTGTCTGCTGCTTTTGACACTGTTAATCATCACATCCTCCTGTCCTCTCTCAGGGCGATGGGTGTCTCTGGAATGGCGTTGCAATGGTTCAAGTCTTACCTCTCGGATAGGTCATTCAGAGTATCCTGGAGAAATGAGGTCTCTGAGTCCCAACATCTCAATACAGGGGTGCCACAGGGCTCAGTGCTCGGACCGCTACTCTTTTCCATATACATGACATCCCTTGGCTCTGTCATCCAGAAGCATGGCTTTTCCTATCACTGCTATGCAGATGACACTCAACTCCACCTGTCATTTCATCCTGACGATCCGACGGTCTCTGCTCGCGTCTCGGCATGTCTGAGCGACATCTCACTTTGGATGAAGGACCATCACCTGCAGCTGAACCTTGCAAAAACAGAACTGCTTGTGATTCCGGCCCATCCAAAGACCCACCACAACCTCTCCATTCAACTAGGCCCATCAACCATTACACCGTCCAGCACTGCCAGAAATCTGGGAGTGGTAATTGATGATCAGCTAAACTTCACAAGTCATGTCGCCAGCACCACCCGGTCCTGTAGATTCATCCTCTACAACATTAGAAAAATTAGACCTTTCCTATCAGAGCACTCCACGCAAATTCTAGTCCAGGCTCTTGTCTTGTCCAAACTGGACTATTGCAATGCCCTACTGGCTGGACTCCCGCCTGCACAACCAAACCTCTGCAGCTGATCCAGAATGCAGCGGCAAGAGTGGTCTTTAATGAACCGAAGAGAGCGCACGTATCTCCTCTATTCATTAGGTTACACTGGCTCCCGGTTGACGCCCGCATCAAGTTCAAAGCTATGCTCTTGGCCTACAAGACCACCTCTGGTTCTGCACCCCCATATCTCCACTCACTAATACAGACCTACGTTCCTACCAGATCCCTGCGCTCTGCAAATGAACAACGTCTGGTGGTACCGTCCCAAAAAGGTACAAAATCACTCTCACGTACCTTCTCTGGATCTGTTCCACATTGGTGGAATGATCTACCTGCTGCTACAAGATCAGCAGATTCTGTAGCCATCTTTAAAAAACACCTGAAAACACATCTCTTCCGTCAACACCTGACTGACAAACACTGAGTCCTACTTCCTTTCTATCGATTCCTTTATAAAAAAAAAAAAAAAATTTCTCTTACCCTTAGCATTGTATACTGCGCTGAGTTTAAACTGACTAGTTTTTTGTGCACTTATGCTTTTTGTACCTTGTGTTGTTAAAATTGCTTCCATTGTTATCCTCACTTGTAAGTCGCTTTGGATAAAAGCGTCTGCTAAATGACTAAATGTAAATGTAAATGTAAAAGGAAAAACTAAACATCAACAAAGTTCTGTTTAAATTTTGTTTTATTTACTTATAAAATCCCCCCACATAAAAATTTCTTTAGGATTTTATTAGATTAGATTAGATTAGATTCAACTTTATTGTCATTACACAAGTACAGGTACAAGGCAATGAAATGCAGTTGAGGTCTAACCAGAAGTGCAATAGCAGTAAAGTGCAGGATATATACAATGGTTGCGTACGTGCAGGGAGTCGGAAAATTGCAAACCAATATCCAAAAGCTCACTCCGGGTGTACGATGCAAAGGCACAACTGTTCTGCACAAACAGACCCGAGATAAGCAAGAGTAATACTCAAAAATTGCAGAAACTGGAGAGAACCCGAGCCTCGCGATGTACTCGCGCCACCATCTTGGATCATTGTTGAGTATAGATTTGTTCTATACTGTCTCTGTAAAACTCCACCAGGTGCTCAATAAATACAATAAATTATTTTGTTTTTGCATTTTTCCCATATTAATTTTAACATAACATAAGACATATCAATTACTATTTTCATGTTTCCACTAATTTGGCATTCAGATTCCACATAAAGAATTCACCTCACCCAATGTTAAACTCAACTTTGTATATTTAGGTTACAAAGATTTGATGCAGTGTTCACCTTGAACACTAAAAATTATTTAATTCTGTTCAAAAGGACAGACTATTGTGTTAGTCCTAGTACTCAAAAAAAATATTTTTAATCACTTACACACAGTGATTAAACCCAGCAAGCAACTGGCTTAGGCTCTTAAACTTTAACAAGTGACCTTGTTAGTTTTACAATTACCTTTTTATTTACTTAATTCTCATTAACTTTAATTTTTTCAAATGAAACATTCAAGATCGTTTTAACAGTTTGAACTGTTTAAAAACATATAGATATGTTTTTAATATAGATATGTTTTTAATAGGGCTGGGAATTGATTAAAAAAAATTAACTAATTAATTGCACATTTTCTGTAATTAATTGCAATTAATTGTGTTTTCCCCCAAGCTTGTTATCATCAATATTTAAATTAGGGCTGGGCAACGATTAAAATGTTTAATCGCGAATAATCGCACAATGTTCTGTGATTAATTGCGATTAATCGCATTATACACAAAATGTAATAATGAATTCAAAATTAGTGTACTGCATACATTTTTAAAGAACTGCTATATGAACAAAAGTGCAATAATATTTGGTTTGAACTTTAAACAACACATTAAACAAATAATGTGCTTTTTACAGCAGTTAAAACATTTCTTGTAAATCTGAACTTAAACATTAATGTAATCAAATTAAATATTAAAACCAAAAATATTTGCCACTGACAGGGCATTAATATTTTGTTTAGTTTGTTATAGAAAAACAAGTTCTGTCCAGAGCTTCAATCATAACATTATAACAATATAAACAATATAAATGTCTCATTACAGTCAGAGCATGTGAATGCAGTTCCCGTGCGTTTCACACACCCTCTCCCTTTCACTTGCCAAACTCAAGGGTGTATGGGTAATGTAGTCTCTGCTCTTGGTGGGACGAATTAGGAAGTGTGCATTGTGAAGGGCGCTCTGGAAAGCGGCAGAGCAGGCAAAGGATTAAAACCTCTATTAAAACAGATGTCCAAATGAGCGTACCAGTACGCTAAAAGCACGTTCTGGGCGCACGGAGAAGTGGCGGTACTGAGTACAGGTGCGTACCGGCCCACTTAAAGCACTGTATGAGGGCGGCTCATACGTGCAGTCATTCGTCTTTCCCCATACTAATCGGCCGACGTTAACGCGTGATAAAATAATTGTCGGCGTTAATTCATTAATGCGTTAACGCGATAAAAACGCGTTAACTTGCCCAGCCCTAGTTTTTAATCACCAGATTACCAATTTACATTACAGTTTAAATCTTTATTGTATAGATGACACTATACCTTAATTATAAAGTACTAAAATAAATAATGATTATCTCTTTAACAATTTTTTTCTCAAAAACTATATTCAATCCCATTCATTTCATCGTTTAGTTTACCAAATTAAATTCCATAGATTCAATAAAACTCAAATGTGGACTATATTCACGGGTGCACATAACTGGTACGCAGGTACGCATGCGCAACAAAAATCAGAAATGCGTAGGCCCACTTGAGTCACTACGCGCCTTTGCGTACTTAACCGATCTTCTCATCTCATCGTACACAACCTTACAGTAAGAGATGTCCAAAAAGCAACAGACATTAAGCAGCTTTTTTGGCGTTTCACCACCTTCAAAGAAACGCCAACTGGAGCCTGAGCCGAAAAAAAGACTTTTTTCGGAAAAGTGGCTTCAAGATGTGCAGTGGCTTGAAGTTAACGACGAGCGCACTGAAATGTGGTGCAAGATTTGCCGCTCAAATCCACATCTAGCAGACAAAACAGGTGCGTTTTATAAAGACTCAAAGAATTTCAACCATCCTTTATTTGACAAACATGAAAAGAGCAAGGAGCACACGAATGTCGCGCAAGCCATTGCGAATAAACAAGCTAGTCGAGAAGAAATGTCCAGTCGCCCACTTGCCAGATGGCGAGACAAGCTGAATGAAGAACAGCGCCAAGCTCTCTTTAATATTTTTCTCCTCGCCTTCCTTAAAGCTAAACACGCACGTCCTATGTCTTCCTATTCTGAGGATATTCCTTTACTAAAGCGGCTAGGAGTAAATGTCGGAGGTGCATATCATTCACGTGAAGGGGGCACGCGGATCATGCAGAGCATCGCTCACGCCATCACCGGGGAGTTACGAGCCAAGTTGCAGTCTGCTGAATTTTGGGGGCTGCTTTTTGATGGATCTGAGGACATCACAAAAACTGAGCAGGAAATAATTTACATTGTGTCTGTGTCCAGCAACGGAGAGTTTACCTCGGACTTTATTGGACTGATTGAATTGGGTGCTGACCGAACCGCGCAGGCCATAACCATACATAGTATAATTATGGATGATATCCGCCCATTGGTCCCCTATTCACCAATATTGTCATTACGAATGGGCAATAAAATGGCCGTTACATCCGGGCTTTTCGGGTTTTACTCCATAGTAAAACAATAGTTTTTAGATAGCATAAACCAACGTAATTTTCTAAAATTCACCCCCCCCCAGAGTTGTCACGTAGTAAAAACTTAGCTCTAGAGACCGGAGCCATCTTTTGTACCAGGCTGTAAACATGATTTTTACACTTGTAAAGTCGCCATTGGGTTTCTCCTTATATTTCCGCTTTTGGAGCCTGCCCTCTGGTGGACGGAGGTATATCGCTGTATTTTGCTGTAAAATCACCGTATGGCGGCGCCCTTACACGACGACCATTTAAGAGGTACCATGGGGCTTGGCCATAACAGACGGACTTGTTAGACTTTTCCAGGACACAGGCTTGGATGACTGGAAAACAAAGTTGGTCGCTGTGTGCACAGAAGTGGCTGCTGTCAACGTCGGTATGTACAACGGCGTTGTGCCAAAATTACGGCAACTCGTTGCAATTGGAGACTCCCTTCTGCACATTTTGTGCACCGCACACACACTGGAGAATATCGCAAAATCGGCTGATCGCAACGTTCATTACTGTGAGACATTTAATCGCTCCGTGGTGAAGCTGCTGCAGTTTTATTTACAAAAAGGTGGAGCAAAAAAAACTGCCGCACTGAAGAAGCTTTGTGAAGAAAACGGGATCTCCTTTGTGAAACTCGGTAAGTTTCATAATATCAGATGGTCTGCATGGAGGCATGAAACACTGTTAAAAATATCAAGACTATTGCCAGCTATTAAAACTCAACTGGCTACGAGTGATAACAGTGATTTGCACCATATCTGCACAGAGCGTTTTCAGTGCTTTCTGTCATATATGCTTGACATTGGCAACATTTTGAAGACAACATCCATTAGGTTTCAGAAAGAAAAGCTGACAATTGGAGAATGTAAGGATGAACTCATGGTGGCTATTTGAAAGTTCACACTTCTGCTTGATGGTGAAGGCCACACAGCACACACTGTTTCGAATGCTGATGCTGACAGAGACAAGATAAACTTACTCAGGGGGTTAATTGAAGAGTTTGAAATCAGATATGACTCCCTTAAGTCATTTCTTAGTATTTGATCCTTCAACATGGCCTCACAAAATGCAAGACCTCCACAGTTTTGGAAACACAACAGTTTGCAGCATTCTCAAGAAATATGAGGCCACCTTGCAACTTGACAAAGACAACACTGTGACAGAATGGATGCGCTTAGGGTCTGTTTTCATTCATTTTTTTTACGGGATTTTTGACGTTGTCTTCAGCTGCAAACTTGTTGGAATACACTCTTTATAATTTTTAGGTTCTGGTAACATTGTTTTCTTTTAAATGTGAGCTTATGGCCCAACTATCTATAAAGTTATATTATCTTTATAAACTTGCTCTGCGCAATTCAAATTTAAGACGCATATTTAAATTCTTCATCATTTTCATTCTTTTATTGGCGTTATACTATGTGTGTTTGGAACCACACTAGTATTAAGGACCTCTATTAGTTCTCGTACTAATAGATACACAAAATTGTTTTATTTTTATTTCATAGTGTTTTTATGGTTTTAAATGTATATAACACAAACAAACCAACAAACATTCTCTTATGTCATACAAGGCGTCCACCGCCTATCCACCGACCCCATATTTTACAGACATTATCTCACATATCCCCTTTCGTTGCAGATTTGGATCTAAAGATTTTTTAATCTAAAGAATTAGCATCCAATGCATTTTCATAATAATCCAAGAAAGGTTGCCATAGATTCTGGAACCTTTCTGCTGAGTTTTGGACTGTAGTTCTTAACTTTTCAAGCTGGAGGAAGGACATAATTTCGTACACCCAACGTGAGTGTTTTGAGGTGATTGAGATTTCCAATTTGTAAGAATTAGTCGGCGTGCTAACAGTGTGGGGAATGCTATTAATTAAGATTGGCCTCTTGAGACCCCAACTTTAGTGTGTACCACTCCAAATATTGCAATGATGGGATCTGGATCAATATTCTTTTTACAAATGTAGGTAAATGTATTAAATACCTCAGACCAGAATGTTCCTATGCTAGGGCATGACCAGAACATGTGGGCCAATGAAGCAGGGGCTTGATGACAACGCGTACAGTTGGGATCAACATTAGAATATAATTTGGCCAATTTGGTCCTAGAGAGGTGCAGGCGATTAAATACTTTGAATTGTATCAACATGTGTCTAACACAGATAGCCAATGTGTATATTTTATGTATAGCTCTTTGCCAAATTTTATCCGTCAATTCTGTATTTAGATCCTCCTCCCATTGTACCTTAAGAGACAGAAGAGTTGGGCATTTCGTGGCCTGAAAAGCACTATACAGCTGACACCACCTGAGAGATGAGGCTTGACCATCAGACAATGATCAAGAGGGCCGATATTTGGTTTTGAGGGGAATGAACGAAACTGGGAACGGACAAAATCACGGACCTGAAGATACCTGAAGAAATGTGTTTTTGGTCAACTTAATTCATTAACCAAGTAGTCAAAAGAAACAAACGTGCCATCTACAAAAAGATATCCCACACTGTTTATGCCTTTTCTAGCCCAGTTGAGAAAGGCCGTATCTATAAGCGATGGCTTAAAAAGAAAGTTTGAGGACAGAGGTATAGACACCAAAGCTTGTATGTGACCAAAATGTTTGCAAAATTGGGTCCATATACGCAAGCTGTCTCTTACAATAGGATTGTCCGTGTGTGCCCCCACTGCCCCTGGCAGACGGACGAGCATAAATGTTGTTCCATTAGACACCGACTCGGACTACTCCCACCAAAAGAAGCTCCATACCATATTACTAATTTGTGAATGTTTGCAGCCCAATAATAGTATAAAAAATGTGGTAGAGCTTGTCCAGCATTATGCTTACGTCGCTTTCGAGAACTGTTTTCCGTAAGCAAGGCATAGTTTTGTTCCATATTAAGTGTACTGATGTGCCTGTCAAGTTCCTTAAAGAATGATTTTGGTATGAAAATTGGGACTGTTTGGAATAAATACAAGATCTTAGGTAACGTTACCATCTTTACTGAATTAATCTGTCCAGCCAGGGACAGAGGCAGAGTGGACCAACGATTGACGTTCTCCTTGATCTGTCCTAATACTGATTTGAAGTTATTTTGGAGTAGGTCCTTATACAGTATCTACTTGTGACACTTACTCCCAGGTATGTCATGGGGCCCTCTGAATGAATGGGTATGAGTCAAAGGATCGATTCCGAGCCAAAACATTAATTGGGAACAAAACACTTTTGGTGTTATTCTTGAATATGTTTGATGAACTGCGGAGAAGAAGGAAAACTCTTTCAGTGTAGGATTCTTGAATCTCCATGGATCTACTACACCACTAGAACCGCAAAAAGTATTTATAATAGTTGCAGATTTAGAGAGGGAAGGAGGGGCTTTAAATACTTTGGAACGGTCTAGAGAGTGTTTAAGAACCGTATTAAAGTCTCCTCCCAGAATCAGATGGTGTGTGCCCAGTTCTGGTATACAGCCAAACAGTTCTGTAAAAAAGTCTGGGTTATCCCAATTTCTGAACAATCACAAAATGTCCGCATTTATTACTAATAGCATTAGTTTGTGTAAATTGTAAATTTTTGCCAATCAAGATGGTTGTACCACAAAATTTAGAATTTAATTCAGAGTGGTAGACCTGTGATATACATCCTCTCTTTAATTTAGGAAAGTCTGTTGTGCGAAGGTGTGTTTCCTGTAGGAAAATGATCTCTGCTTTCAATTTGTTTAAAGTGAAAACATCTTACATCTTATCGCTTTACAGGATGATTGAAACCCCTCACGTTCCAGCTCACATATTTAGTCGTAGGTCTATTCATTCCATCTGCCGAACCCATGGCTGATAAAGTCCAACTCAGTGTTATTGTGGAAACTTATCTCCAACTCTGAGAAAGAGAAAGGGGGAAAAAATAAAAGCACAAAGACAAAAAAAAGGCAAACTAAAAAGAGAACTTTTAAATCACCCATTAACAACACAAACCCCTGCTGGTCCGTCCCCAAATGAGGGACTGCACCCCCCCAACATCCTAAGCCACTATGAAGTTTCATGGAAAGAAGAAAAAAACTTACCGAGTGGAGCTGAGGCCCCACACAAACCTGATAACAACCATTAAGTTGAACATCTATAACATTAACATCAAGACTATTTAGAACCATTACTCAATATCCCTGTGTACATAGAAGAGATTAAAGAAAAATAAAAAAATAAATAAAATACATATACACATACACATATAAAAAGAAAAAATCAAGTTATTGATACTTTGATTTCAGCATATGTTAGAAAACGATTCTGAGTGAAACATGAAAAACCAGGCAGACATAAATTATTGCATGTAACAAAAAATAAAATATAAATAATTACATAAATAGATATATAATTAAAGCCGCAAGCGGCGATAAAGGCCCTCGCCTCCCTTGAGACCGCGGGGACACATGCACTCGGAGGATTTCATTTCGTTCTTTAAAGCGTAAACTTCACGGTAATGTCAAATAACCGGGCCTGTGCTACTGCTTGGGCCTGCTACACCACCTTGTAACCTAACTTTAGAGTTAAAGGTCTCCACAATCTCTGGTTTTCCTGGGAGCTGTCTGAACCTTTGGAAATAATAGATTATGCTTGGGCTAAGGCGAGAAAAACAAAGTACTGGCTGGAGATTTGAGATGACTCAGGAATCGCTGCACCCCCCTGTTTAAAAAGGCAAAATGCAAATATAACTTGTCTAAAAGTACAAGGTTACAAGTTCCAAAGGATTCTGAGGAGTTTTCTAAGACTCTAGCCTTGGCTCTGGAGGGGCCTCCTCTAAAGGAAGGATCCTAGCAATTGGGAAATGGCATTTATTTCCCAAAGAAATGGCTGCCTCTTCACAGACTCATTACGACCACAGCCACAAATCTATCAAAAACAAATTGATAATTTTTTTTGGCACACGTGTCTAGATGATACTCACCAAATTTGGAGCTGTTTAGATGAAAAGCCTTTAGATACAAGGGGTGCAATTTAGGTGGTCACGCATACACCCAGCATAGTAGATTTCCTGTTGAGTTTACGATATGGCTGTAATACATTTTTCTGTTCGCCCTGAGGTGTCCTATGGATGTACCAAGTTTCATTTTTCTACGTTGGAAAAAAGTTACTTTCACTTTCCATAGGCCCAATGTATTTTGACTTTTGTAGGGGTCGCCACTGAGTCATTTTTCATATTTTTTTAGCGACTTCAAATACATAAATTTTTCAGAGCTTGAAGTCTGGGACCAATAAAAATGACTTTTAGTTGCACGTTTACTGGGTCAAATTGAGGATCATTTTGCAGAAAAATTATAATAAAAAAAAATATAACTCGAGCAAAAAAGTCTAGAAAAACGCTTGTCTATTTTACATACATGTGTTTAGCTCATTTTGCCCAAGTTTGGTGTCTGTGGAATGAAGCAGCTATTTTCTGAGTTCTTTTAAAAAGAGGTGTATTTTAAGTCGGTTCACATTTTCAATTCAAAATGGCCGCCTTCCCGTGTGTGATAGGGTGTGGTCCCCATTGGCTTTTTTGTTCATAAGCCCATGCTGGATGTGTGTACCAAGTTTCATTTGCCTACGACAAACTAAAATTTTCACTTCCCATTGACTTTTTCCAAATATTTGGGACGTTGCTATGGCAACACATTTATAGATAGGGGTGGTTGTCATTGGCTTTTATGCTCGTCATGACATAAGAGATGTGTGTACCAAATTTTATGTCTCTATGACAAACTAAATTCTTGGGTCCCATTATAAGTTTGTAGGGGCGCTGGAGAGCCATTTCTAAAGATAACCCTTTTATTTACATATTTTTGTGTTCAGGTCATGAATGTGCACAAACGCCTTTTGGGTCCAACTCGATCCGAGAAGCCGTTTGAGAGTTAAGAGACGTTTTATTTTCACAAAAATGGCCACCTCGTTACAGGCTTGCCACACCCATACCCGATAAGATATCAACAACAAAGTCACAACTTTGGTTGGCACATGTGTCTAGATGATACTCACCAAATTTGGGGCCATTTAGATTAAAACACAATGATTTGCATCTTTCTGCAAAGGGGTGCGAATTTAGTGGCGCGCCTTTCACCCCACATGGCGGACTTCCTGTTAAGTTTAGGGTGTGACTGTCATTGACTTTTCTGTTTGCCCTGAGGTGTCCTATGGATATACCAAGTTTCATTTTTCTACGTTGGAAAAAAGTTACTTTCACTTTCCATAGGCCCAATGTATTTTGATTTTGTAGGGGTCGCCACTGAGTCATTTTTCGTATTTTTTTTTCGGGGACTTCAAATACATAAATTTTTCGCCGAGCTTGAAGTCTGGGACCAATAAAATGACTTTTCGTGCATGTTCACTGGGTCAAATTTAGGATCATAGGTCGACAAGAAAGATAAAAAAAAAAAAAAAAAAAAATTCGAGCAAAAACAATAGGCCCTCCCGGCCATCACCGGCTCGGGCCTAATAACAATAGGCCTACTTTAGAACAGTCAAATTATCCATACTTGTTTCCTACATATATTAGAAGACAGTTCTGGAAAAAAAAAAAAAAAACGCCTCTGTCCGCATATGCAACTAACCATCAGTACTGTCCAATGTCACTGGACTGATCCAATGTCCCATGGAATTACACTGCAACAATATTGATCCCCAACAACAGTTGGTTCACTCCAATACTTCCACCAAATATAACGTTATCATGGTATGTAGCCAAACAAGCTCCCATATTAATCACTCATAAGTCCCCTGACGAAGGTAGCCGCCTTCTCTGGGTCAGTAAAGCTATTCTGCTGGCCGTTCCGAGTCGTAATCCTCAGTTTTGCAGGATACAACAGCCCGTATTTTATTCCCTCGCTCAGGTCCGGCATATTTATAAGTGGCTCAACTCAATCAACAGAATAGAAAACAAAAATTATCATCTTTTACCCATGCACACAGTGTCTGAGTGGCTTCAAACAGCGAAAAAAAGTGTCTTGTTAATGAACTTTAAGATTCATGTGGGAGAGCTCAGTTAGACACGTCTACATCCCTTCGAGGCCAAACTGGAATTCGATACACAAAATTGTTTAGCAAAATATCAATCACTATTTTTATTTTGGTTTCATCCAATTTACAAATACAATTTACAAATACCTTTTTGGTCAATCTCAATAGATAAAATTAAAATAACATTCTTATAAAATTAAAATAAATGTTTATGTCTGAATTCATTTATCTTACCGCTTCCGTGTTGCTGCTGTTTGTCTGCAGCTTCTTCTGCTGAAAAGGAGCAGGTGGTTGGTGGAGGGCAGAGGAAGTTTGGAGAGGGCACTGCTGTCCGAGCGGAGGGAGGCCGAGACCAAGAGGCTCCCAGAAAACATTTATACAAAATACAAATGATTAGTGTTCTGAAGTACATGTGGGTACTTCTTGTAAAATTTCTTCTCTGCTTCTGTTATCTCAAACTGGTTTCTCCTTTTGCCGTTACATAGGAAGCCAAGAAAAATAGCTTATGGAAGCTACCTTTCTTTCTCGTGTTGTTGGAAGTCACTGCTTTACCACTAAATCTTCAAACTTTCTCTACACGCAAAAACCATTAAACCTTTTTTCTGGTTTACATTATTTACATTTACATTTAGTCATTTAGCAGACGCTTTTATCCAAAGCGACTTACATTCACCAGTGTTACATTTTTACAGATGACGCTTTCATTTAAAGCGACTTACATTAAGGTTCCATTCACCAGTGTCACAGTTGGAACACCACTGGAGGCAAGGTGGGTTAAGTGTCTTGCCCAAGGACACAACGACAGTATAAACTGTGGGGAGAGCGGAATTCGAACCGCCTACCTTCCGGTTGAAGGACGACCACTCTACCACTGAGCCACTGCCGCCCCAGTGACAGTGAGTAGACTCATTCTCCATTCAACAATGTCCCATTGTCCCTTTTATCTTTAACTCTTTAGGTCAACCATATATTATTCTCAACATAAGCCCCTTCACTTCTTGTGGGCTTTTTCTTCTCACCGCTTTACACGCAGTGAACAATTATACGTATCCTACGTCCTCCTATAGTGTCACGTTCAAAGTGACTGGACTCAAATCTCACCATTTAAGGGTTCTCGATAAAGAGCCAGTTCGAGCTTCCCGTGCGTATCTTCGCAACATTAAACCAACATTTCTAGTCAGGCCATGACAATTCGAATGTGGCGTATTAGGATGAGTGGTATTTATCTGAAGCAAATCATGTACCCCCCAGAGCAGCTCTTTAGACCTCATACCACTTATTGTAATTATTTGTCTTATCTCGCATAGAGTTCGCACTTGATCATCGTGGGAGTCAGTTTCAAGGAACACATAAAGACTTACAGAGTATAGGGTATCTAAACTTAATATCTAGCAACATTACCACACTTTACCACAGATTAATATCAAAAGATCCCGTTTTCAATCTCACCATAAACCATACAGGCAGGGTTTCAATCTTGAAGCAAATCTCACCATAAACCAAGCAGGGTCTTGATTTCCCAGCATTTAGCAACCCCCTACGTTTGCCAATTCCATGGAAACACATCAATTATGTTGTTGTAGATAGATGCAGCCCACCAATGTCCGCAAAGGTTTGGGTTCTTAACCAAACACAAAAAAAAATAATCTAACAGCTGTTTACCTGAATTGAAACTCCAATAGTCCAGTTGTTTCGCAGCCATACGTCTCCGTTCTGTGTTCTCCGTCTCTCGGCTCTTTTTTCAGTCCAGATATCGTCACCGCGCTTCACGCACACAGAGTGGAGGTCTGGCCCGTACTGCTTTAGCAGCGCAGCTTGGAGCTTACAAGAAATGCTTTTTTGTCCATTTCTTCCGTGCACGTCAGATCAACTTTTTGAACAAGAAACAACAGATATTGATATCCGGGTTACGGCCCCAAATGTTTTAAGAATTCTTTATTCTTATGTTATCCAGAGAGACACGTAGACAGGGTAAAATTTAAAAAGCAATGGCCAGGTTTAATTCTTGCAAGAATGAAGCAAAGCACATACAACATCACAAGTGGTACAGGGTAAGGTTTGCTTCGGGAAGTAAACAAAACATTAGATTTTATATCACTGCAGTGAAAGCTGTAGGAGGCGTATCTTTCATACATCCTCCAGCCCAAGCTCCAGCTGCAGAGGTCCTCCCGTGGCAAGTTATGTCTACGTCTAGTCATGTCTAGTTCCTGCTTGGATTAGCATGAAGAACATGACAAAAACAGATTTGAAGAGAACTATGAGCACCCAGTAATTATAAACAATATAACCAAATATGAAATTAAAAATGATTATAACATTGTTGTCATGATTTATAGATAACAAATGTACAAATATAAAACTAACAGATGCACTTTAGCTTTACTTTTGTCTGAATTTCCTGAAGAGCCTTTCTTCTGATTAGCCTCAGCCTGACAGCATCACCTTAAGGAAATGTGTGGAGAGAACAATATCTATTTTCATAAAATAGGCATGTGTCAAATGTATTTACCAAAATGACACAACCCAGATCTTTGAAAAAGAGTACATTAAGGTAGCCTACTTATAATTTTAGTTTTTATTATTATTATGATGTTGTTATTATTATGAGTTTATTAAATGCCTTTCCTGGGTGTGCAAACTAATTGTTTAGTCAGAGACATTTATTATCTTACTAAAGAAAAAAAACATTTGCTTCAAGTCTAAACATGTAGGTTATAACAGCTTATTAGCATCACTAACACCAAACTGTATAAGAGCAATATACCTTTTGTAATTGAACATGATCGTATCTACATTATTAAAATTAAATTTGGTCAGCTATCTGTTGCTACTTGTTAGCAGCCACCTTCGGGTCAGCTAACAAAAGCTCAATAGTTTAGCCAACTGTAAATATTCTGAACAATATTTTAACAAATGCAGAATTTACTCACCTACAAACTGGAGCATGGGTCATTTAGTGCAGTTGAAAGATGAAAAAGTGATTTAAACCAGCTGAATTAAACCAAACAAAGCTAGCGTTAGCTTTTAGTTAACCGCAAACAATCTCTATTCATGAACAGCAGCAACTAACAAACTTATTAACAAAAAACAAAGACATACTGGCTAAAAAGCTTCGGGAAAACATAGGTTAGCTAAAAACAAACTTTGGGTGTAGCAATGAGCTTAACTTTTGTCGTAAACAAGACGGGAGCGAGTGCCAATTAAACCTGTCAGCCACGCTCCCGTGAGCCGACATAGCAAAATAGAGGCAGCTGATAGGTCAGTTAATAATCTTAATATTATGTGAGTTATGTGGCAAATCTACACAGAACTGGCTTATCTCGAACGCACCCAGTGACAACAAAGCCTCTCTCATGGAACCCCTCAAAAGGTCCTCAAGTAAGGGCGCCAACATACAGCGATATACAGCAATATACCGGCGTCCACCAGGGCGCAGGCTCCAAAAGCGGAAATATATGGAGAAATCCAATGGCGACTTTACAAGTGTAAAAATCATGTTTACAGTCTGGTACAAAAGTTTTTACCACATGACACTTCTGGGGGGGTGAATTTTTGATTAATACGTCCGTTTATGCTATCTGAAATTTATTGTTTAACTATGCAGTAAAAATGGAAAAGCCTGGATTAACCGCCATTTTATTGCCCTGTCATAATGACAATATAGAGGAATAGGGGACCAATGGGCAGACGTTGTACATAGTATATACTGTCATTGGTGACAACATGCATTGCCAAACTAACTCGCTGTATTTCCCTTGACCTATCACTCTCAACCTACCTCCAGGTATAGTCTGCCCTCTAGTGGCTGCACTACTAACAGTAGTACATTTTACATTGCACCACAGCTTACATCCAGATAGAAATGTAATATTATTTTGGCTGAATTGGGATTTTTATGTCAGGTTTTATGTATGGTCATTTTAATTGTGAATTGCAAATCTTCTGTGCAAAATGTGCAGGCATGCAGAACCCTCGACTGCAACCAATTTGGTTTCACGTGCAACCTAATTTCTCAATGGTGTGACTAAAGAAAATTTGAGTTTGCACCAGTGCTTTCAGCCGTTCGCAAAAAAAAAAAAGGGGTGAATCCATTTATATAATAGCTCCTGATTCCTTTTCCTAACCTTGGTTCCTTAACCTTTGTGATCTACGTCAGGAGGTCAACAGTAAGACGTTAGGAGGTTTCTTATTGATAAAGGAAAGGAGCTTCAGTGGTGTTTCCACAATGCAACTCCCCTAACCCTAACAGCAGAAAAAGGAGGGGAAGTTACATTTACACACCGCAGCTTAATAAAAACTACACATCCCAACAATGGACTACAACCAGCGCACCTTCTCCTCCAATCACTATATAGTGATTAGTGCTGTTTTGTAGCGGGGACTGAATGTCTTTTTTTGTAAATGAAAAAAACATGGGCAGGTACAATTTGTAAAATTAATCTGCCAAATACAATACAATACAATAATGCCAGGGGGATTGCTCCGTGAGCTGAGCCGTACTTAAGTGCTCCGACATTCGTTGCAATGTTGCTCTCCTCAACATTTGTATTGAAAATGGCAGAGAGGGCTTAGCCCACCTAGCCCATTGATACCAGCCGCCCCTGCACCCTAGTCTTCACCCGGGCCTGGATTAGATCAGAACAGGTTCCCGCTTCTTTGTCAATTCACTTGCTTTTCCAATTCCATAACACGTGCGTCCATTTGTTCAGGTTTGTCTTAGAGGTGTATCAACATCAATTACCATTTTGGCCTGTGATGTTTTCACCATTGAAACATCTGTCTGGATACTACTCCTCCCTTGAGCCATTTTACTGCATAGCCAGACTGTAATGCTATCAAGACGTTCATTGCCACAGTGCTTGACGCAGCCGCCTCTGGGCATACAGTGTCCACAGCGGTGTTAGCTCTCTTGTTACTGCTAGCAGTGTTATTAGCTGCATGTTTGGCCAATCTCTTTTTGGGATTTAAAGTTGAAATTATTTGGCCTGGTTGTCAAACACTGTTCCAGGAAGCAAAGGGCCTCTTGAAAGACTGTTATATAGCGCAATTGACTGGCAAGTTCTGTGTTTAGAAGTTCTGTCCGTTGAGGACGTTGAGGATGTATTTCTTTTTGGATTTATGATAGTGGGGTTCCTGCTCATTGGTTTGGGGACTGCCTTAAACTATCGGAAAAGCTGACCCAGCCGCTGTCTGCTGAAATTAAACTGTGCTTCTGTGACGTAAGTGACCGACTGAAAGGATTACAACAGAGAGATGCACAGTCCGAGGAGCTGACTCGACATCGCAGCACGGACTGTGGACATACAGAAAAGAGTAAACAACATCGGGAGTCAGACCTGTGAGCTGCTACGCAGTTTAACGGATATCAAGGGGTTACATCCAGAGAAGAGTAGACAACACTGAGAAGCAGACCTGTGAGCTGCTCCGTGGTATTACGGGCCTGACCATGGATAGGAAACATCAAGGTTACTCCACAAAATGGATGCACGCACTTGACGCTGAGAACCAGAACTGATTAATTATGACCCGGATAAATCACCAAAGATCAAAATATATAAATTACAAATTTCTGTCTGCCTTCCCTATGCCCAATGTCCCTTCTCTCGATTAGAGGTCTGGCCAGCAGCTGGGTCTTATCTCATCCTCCTGGTACTCCCCATACTCCCATCAAGGACAAGGCCACTGAGCTCACACAATCAGCACCACCTAAACATTGCCTTAACATCTCACAGACGCCTTCCCTTGCTACTATCCTATCATTAGCCCAAACCAACCGTCTGCTGTCAACACTCTCATGTTGTTGGTTCTAAGATGACATGGACATGAGATCAGTAGATTTCACTGACACAGTGCCCTCAGCTGGACAGAAACCTCCTGTAACGTTCTTGTCCCAGGACGAGGACTTATCTTCCAGAGTTTAGTGAGAGAAGCACTTTACGGCTTAAATAGAGGGAGCAGAAACAAGCTAATACACTGGAAACTTGCAGAGTCCTATTTGTACAAAATACACTAAAATTGCCAACTGTTTCTTCCAAACAACGTCCGTAAATATTGCCTTGCTGTCTGTAGAGCACACATGTCAAACACAAAGCCCAGGGGTCAAACCCTATACATATAGTAGGTGATAGAGGTTTTTGCTGTTTTAATTTTATTTGAAAAGAGTTTAGATGGATTTGAATCATCATGGATGTGTTGGACAAATCATGGATTTGTTCATAAAATCTTATAGGTTAAGCCAGTTTTGTGCGACAAAGATACATAAATATCAAATAAATCTAACACCTGTTCAAATCTATCTAAAACATGTTCATATCCAACTTAAACCTATTTAAATTTAGCTAAAACCGGTTCAGGTCCACCCAAAAGCTTTTCAAATCCAACTGAAACCTGTTCAAATCCAACTTAAACCAGTTTCCATAAAAGGTGGAAATTGATATCACATTTAAAATTCTATAAAAGATTCCAAATGTCACAATCTTTTGCCCCTGACAGGATTCCAAATATCTACAGTGCCTTGCGAAAATATTCGGCCCCCTTGAACTTTGCGACCTATTTCCACATTTCAGGCTTCAAACATAAAGATGAAACAGTAATTTTTTGTGAAGAATCAACAAGTGGGACACAATCATGAAGTGGAACGAAATTTATTGGATATTTCAAACTTTTTTAACAAATAAAACTGAAAAATTGGGCGTGCAAAATTATTCAGCCCCCTTAACTTAATACTTTGTAGTGCCACCTTTTGCTGCGATTACAGCTGTAAGTCGCTTGGGGTATATCTCTATCAGTTTTGCACATCGAGAGACTGAAATATTTGCCCATTCCTCCTTGCAAAACAGCTCGAGCTCAGTGAGGTTGGATGGAGAGCATTTGTGAACAGCAGTTTTCAGTTCTTTCCACAGATTCTCGATTGGATTCAGGTCTGGACTTTGACTTGGCCATTCTAACACCTGGATATGTTTATTTGTGAACCATTCCATTGTAGATTTTGCTTTATGTTTTGGATCATTGTCTTGTTGGAAGACAAATCTCCGTCCCAGTCTCAGGTCTTTTGCATTAGGTTTTCTTCCAGAATTGTCCTGTATTTGGCTCCATCCCTCTTCCCATCAATTTTAACCATCTTCCCTGTCCCTGCTGAAGAAAAGCAGGCCCATCTTGGCTGCATCTCTGATCAGTCTTCTCCTTGTATGAGCTGAAAGTTTAGAGGGACGGCCAGGTCTTGGTAGATTTTCAGTGGTCTGAAACTCCTTCCATTTCAATATTATCACTTGCACAGTGCTCCTTGGGATGTTTAAAGTTTGGGAATTTTTTTGTATCCAAATCCGTCTTTAAACTTCTCCACAACAGTATCTCTGACCTGCCTGGTGTGTTCCTTGTTCTTCATGATGCTCTCTGCGCTTTAAACGGACCTCTGAGACTATCACAGTGCAGGTGCATTTATACGGAGACTTGATTACACACAGGTGGATTCCATTTATCATCATTAGTCATTTAGGTCAACATTGGATCATTCAGAGATCCTCACTGAACTTCTGGAGAGAGTTTGCTGCACTGAAAGTAAAGGGGCTGAATAATTTTGCACGCCCAATTTTTCAGTTTTTTATTTGTTAAAAAAGTTTGAAATATCCAATAAATTTTGTTACACTTCATGATTGTGTCCCACTTGTTGTTGATTCTTCACAAAAAATCACAGTTTCATATCTTTATGTTTGAAGCCTGAAATGTGGAAAAATGTTGCAAAGTTCAAGGGGGCCGAATACTTTCGCAAGGCACTGTATTGCCTTGCCACCCATTTGAGTTTGACCTACTGCTGTAGAGGTGTCATACGCATCTGTGCCCTCTAGCCTACTGGCTGAAAGTTATGCAGTGCTTCTTTAAGCCCAAGGCAGATATAGCTCTCTTACAAGAAGCCCATGTTTGCAGCTCTGACTACAATGTAACATTGGTGTGGACAGCAGCTCTAATCCTTGGTGGGGGTGTGGGGACGCTCCCATTGGTCAAGGAGGTAATGGGTGCCGATAAAACTGATGAAGTGTATATTCAGCACTGATGCGTCTTTTTAAAGAGAAACAGCACAAAAAACATAAACAGAGAAAGGGGAGACAATGTGAAACGGGAATATATACTGGCAACATTTAACGAGGCAGAGATAGTGTTACAATTGACGTAACAAATGACGTATTTACAAAAAGTTCCTTCTTCTTGGCATTGTAGTGTGTATGTCATTTATTAATCTTCTTAAATTTTTTTACATGTGTCTTTTTGAACTCTCCTCACATAGCTCCTCCAGAGACTCCTGTCATTGAGGGGGTTCTAACTGGGCTATCAGTAAACAATGAGCAGCCATCTAAGGTAAAACCATCCTCTCCCTCTGCCTGCTTATCATTTGTTGATATTTTGTCATTGTTGATTCATTTTATAATTCTTCTTTTTTGTATTGCTCTTCTGCTGAGCTCCTACATTCCTTCTTTCCCTATGATACCAGGTGGCGGTATGTGAAGCACGGAATGGTTTTCCCAAACCCAACATTACATGGTACAGGAACAGTGTGCCGCTAATGTCTTCATCTGGATGTGAGTGTGTAATTGTATTGTGGCAGAGTAGGTTTCTGGTTTCTGTTACACAGCTGTACGGTGCTTTTCTCTCTGCAGATGTGAAGTTCTTGGTGCTGCAGTCGCGCTCAGACAGTGGCTTGTACACTGTGCAGAACACTCTGCTGTATAAGGTGCTGAAGGAGGATAAGGACGCTCAGTTCTTCTGTGAGGTCAGCTTCTATGTCCCTGGATCTGTTCGGACTGTGACGTCCAACAGCGTTAACGTCACCATTTACTGTGAGTATACTGTCAGAGCTCTTTAACTCTGCATGGACTCAAAGCTATAATAATTTCTAGTTCAGATAAATGAGAGAGACGATGGAGACAGCGTGCAATTTAGAATGAATGATCAGGTTTAATTTTGCAAGAATGAAACAAATCACACACATGTAACAATGGGACAGGATAGGATTTGCTTAATAAAGGTAAACAATACATGAGATTTTATATCATGCTGTGTACACTTTGGTAGGAGGCGTATTGTTCATGCCTTCCCTTGACAAGTTCCCAAGTTCAGGATTTAGGTGGTTATGTCTATGTCCATGTCTATGTTTGGAATAGCCTGAGAGACATGACTTGAGCAGAACAAAGAGCAACATAATAACAATAAGAAATATATAATTCCCATAAAAGTGTTGTAGTTGTACTCTCAGCTATAGTGTTGGTCTTTAAAGCTGTGGTCTGTAACTTCTCAAAATCAGAGTGAGGAGAATTGGAACAATCACAGCCTCAATAGTTTTGTAAAATACACCTTTATTGAAAAGAGATTTGTCTAGAGCAATGACAAAAAGCATCATCTTTAAGGCATTAGTAGATTAGTCTTCTCCTCTCCTGCAGTTTTCCACCTGAGGACACAGAAGGTAAGAGTGAGTTTAAGATCACACAGGGTTGTTCCTAATTCAGAGGACATCTGGAGACATGGTGCAGTATAATGTGCACAGACACAACATGATTATTCAAATAAACAGGACTTCAGTTCACATTCTGACTTTTTCAGACCATGGGAAATCATATCAGTATAGTTTACACCATAGTACCAGGTAGTTGTACTTATTTTAAACATTTGTAATAACAACAGTAAGCTTCATAAAGTGAGGTATGTGGCCTACGCCGGCCTAATCTGTGTGTTGCGTGTCCAGACCCCACTACCATGGTGGAGCTGTGGAAGGAGTCGCCCCTGGGCCTGGTCAAAGAGGGGGACACTGTGGAGCTGCGTTGCCAGGGCGATGGCAATCCACCGCCATCCTTCATTTTCACCAGAGAACAAGTAAGAATGTTTGCCTTTTCTCCCCAACAGTATGTGGCAAATATGAATTTAGAGCTTGTGGTATAGTGTTACTCTTACTGCAGTTTTGTGGCTGAACAGATGATGTTGTGAAAAGTCTGCTCACACACAAGATGCACATTTCATTACAAATGTTCTAAACTTATCCATTAATTTTACTGGAGCAGATTTCCATGAACAAAACTCCACTGACCTTTGAGTTCTCAGTCTGGGTTCAGTCAGTCTGTACTCTAGTAGTCTTTGTTACTCTGACTCCAAGACGTCATGTAGATGACTGCTTTGACTCTAGTTGAGGCCCTGCTCTCCTCTCCAGCCTGGAGCCTACTGCAACTGGTCTGAGCACTGAGAAGAACATGGTAGAAAAACTCCATGTAAAACTAGGACTGCATTAAGGATGCATTCACACCAGCCCTGTTTGGCTCACTTTCATAAAACTCTAGTTTGTTTGCTTGGAAAGTCCAGTTTGTTTGGGAATGTGTGAACACGCAGTTGAACTCTGGACCAAATCCACCAAAACAAATGTATGAGTTAAAGTTACTTTTATTCAACCAGCACGTTTTTTCTTGATTGGAAATGACACAGGCATCTTCCAGAAGTTAATTAAGACAAAAAAGAGACATTGTTGTGGAAATAAATAATTCTCAACTTTTATTTACATTTGAACAAAAAGTGGCCTGTCCAACATTATTCATACCCTTCTCAATAATCAATAGAAAAGCCTTTTTTGGCTATTACAGCAATCAAATGCTTCCTATAATTGCTAACCAGCTGCATGTATCCACTGGGACTTTTGCTCATTCATCTTTAGTGATAACCACCAGCTCTTTCAGGTTGGAGGGTACATTGCAATGTAGCCACTGGAACTTGAAAACATTTAAGTATGGCCTTATAGCCCTTTCTTGACTTGTGAGCAGCCACAATGCACAGCCTCAGGTCTTCACTGAGCTCCTTTGTCTTAGCCATGACTGTTGTTGTTGTTTTTTTATGTGTTGAGTTGATTAAAACAGATGTTCCCAATGAAATGGGGTAATTAGGATGCTTTAGAACAGCTTGGACTATTTGGAATGGTATAGAACTTTGGATTTGCCCAAAGACCGTGACAGTTTGCAAATGTAAATAAAAGCTGAGAAATATTTATTTCCACAACAATGCCTCTTGTAAATTGTCTCATTATCTTTTGGAAGATGCCTGGGTCATTTCCAATCAAGAAAAAACTTGCTGGAATAAAAGTAACTTTAACTTTAAATTTGCCAGGGATATGAATCATTTCGGGCTTGACTGTAAGTTAGAATGTAGAAAAATGGCTTGTGCTCAGACGTGGAAAAAGGTGTGGGGTGCTGGTAGCAACATGATCAAACAATAACATATATCTATTCATTCACTCATTCATTAAACCCAGTGCTTGGTATCTGTGTGGCCAGGACAATAGAGCTGTATTTCCTTTCACTCTCTCGTCGCTGTCTCATTGGCCTCAGATAAAAAAACAATGTTGCACATGGTCTGCTGCCTCATCCACTGCTCACACTGAACCCATTATTCTAAAGTTCAGTATATTTCTCATAAACAAAAATCTGATAAGACAGTAATCCAGGGTTTGGGAATTAAACTGGACTAAACTGGGACAAAAGCAGAACTAACCTGACTAGCCCTGACTGTTTACCCAGAACATATCTGGGCCACATCCAGGACTAATGCAGTGACTCATTGTTCATTGTAGTTCATTGTTCCTGCTGTGCTCTTCTTGTTCATTGCAGTGGTCTGATGCTCCCCTGGACAGCAGTGGGGACGTACTCATCCTGTCTGCTGTGTCTCGGAAAGACAGTGGTACGTATTGCTCAATTGCAAACATAGCCTCCAAAGGTCTGTGATGCCAAGGGAGAGGTGCAGCTCAACGTAAACTGTGAGTCACGGGGTGGGCAATATGATGATATTTTATTCTGTTAAAAAATGAGTGTGGACTATCTGCCAAGATCGCGCTACAGTGCATTTCTTTTTGGAACAGTTCTTTGCTGAAAGACAGACACCGGTAGTTTTTTCCCTCACACCCCACTCTCACCATTGGTTTGTCTGAGTCATGCTCTGACTGAGTGACAGATTTAATTTAATTCAATTTAATTTTATTTCTGTGGCCCAGTATCACAATAACAAATACAAAAGGCAGCCAGTTCTATACCCCTGTCACCCCCTGTCCATAGACATCAGGGTCAGAGGAAAAACAAAACAAAAAAGAGAAACCTCAAAGAGACCCACAGAAAAAGGGATCCACTCCCAGGACAGACCGCCTGTGTAATGATGTGTCCAGGATAGTCACTGACAAACAGTCCATCGTAAAGTGGCATGATAAAGTATCTGAAGCCTTTGGAATTTCTCACATTTCTGCATAAAATCACCATCAAATGTGATCTGATCTTTGTCAAAATGACACAAATAAAAACAGTGTCTCCTTTAACTAAAACCACCCAAACATTTATAGGTTTTCATATTTTTAATGAGGATAACATGCAAACAATGACAGAAGGGGGAGGAATAAGTAACTGAACCTTCTGCCTAAGGAGACTTTGAGAGCAATTAATACCAATTTTTACCAAACAATTTAAGTCAGTCCAATCACGGAGGAGTGGCTTAAAGCTGCCCTGCTCACTATAAAACACACACCTGGTAAGAATTGTGTCTTGATGAGAAGCATTGTCTGATGTGCACCATGGCTCACTCAAAAGAGCTCTCTGAAGACCTGCGATCAAGAAATGTTTTGTATAAAGCCGGGAAAGGTTACAAAACCATCTCTAAAAGTCTGGATGTTCATCAGTTCACAGTTAGAGAAAATGTCTACAAATGAAGAGAGGTTGGCACTGTTGCTTCTCTCCCAAGGAGTGGCCGTCCACCAAAAATGACAACAAGAGTTCAGCGCAGAATACTCAGAGAGGTAAAAAAAAAAAACCCTATAGTGTCTGCTAAAGACTTACAGAAATCACTGGCACAGTCCAATATCTCTGTGCATACATCGACTTTATGTAAAACACTGGCCAAGAATGGTGTTCATGGGAGGACTCCACGGAGGAAGCCACTGCTGTCTAAAAAAAACATTGCTGCACGTTTAATGTTTGCAAAAAGGCACTTGGACAGTCCACAGAACTTCTGGCAAAATATTTGGTGAACTGATGAAACGAAAGTTTAACTGTTTGGGAGGAACACACAACATCATGTTAAGGAGGAAAAATTAAACGGCTTACCAACATCAACACCTCATCCCCACCGTGAAGCAGGTGGAGGGAACATCATGGTTTGGGGCTGTTTTTCTGCCTCAGGGCCTGGACAACTTGCAATCATTAATGTAAAAATGAATTCAAACGTTTATCAGGATGTTTTGCAGGAAAAGCTGAGGCCGTCTGTCAGACAGTTGAAGCTAAAAAGAGGATGGACGCTGCAACAGGACAATGACCCAAAACACAGAAGTAAATCAACTTCAGAATGGTATCAGAAGAACAAAATACACGTTCTGGAGTGGCCAAGTCAAAGTCCTGACTTGAACCCCATTGAAATTTTGTGGCATGACCTCAAGACAGCGATTCATGCCAGAGATCCCATGAATCTGACTGAACTGCAGCAGTTTTGTAAAGAGGAATGGTCCAAGATTGATCCTGATCGATGCCAGGCTGATCTGCAACTACAGGAAACGTCTGGTTGAAGTTATTGCTGCCAAAGGAGGGGCAACCAGATATTAAATGTGATGGTTCAGTTACTTATTCCTCCCTCTTCTGTCATTGTTATCCTCATTAAAAATATGAAAACCTATAAATGTTTAGGTGGTTTTAGTTAAAGCAGACACTGTTTTTTGTGTCATTTTGACAAAGATCAGATCATATTTGATGGTGATTTTATGCAGAAATGTGAGAAATTCCAAAGGCTTCAGATACTTTTTTATGCCAAGTTAAAAACTTTTCAAACTATTTGGGCGTCCTGCCAGCAGAGAATTGCAATGGTCTAACCTCATTGTAATAAATACATGAATTTGTTTTTCAGCGTCATTTTTAGATAAGCTAGTCCTAATCTTAGATATTCTTTACAAATGTGTAATTTAAATGATAAATCTTAATAAAATATAATGCTATGGTTCCTAATAGTTGAACTTGAAGATACACTAACACCATCTACCATCCAGAGTATTAGATCTGACAGTGTGAGATTTCTGGGACCCAGTTTAATCACATCTTTCTGGGTTTAGGAGAAGATAATTTACCGTCATCTGGGTCCTTACATCTCTTACTAATTCCTGGATGTGTGGAGACTAAACCCATCCGCTCATGACTGCACATGACCTTCATTTTAAGTAGACATTCTGTTTACTCTCATATAGATTATTTTCTGATTTCACATTCACTGGTGGAAGGTGTTGCAACCTGTGACATAGGTACAGTAGCATATATATATATATATATATATATATATATATATATATATAACAGACCATGCCCCTATTGGCTTTGTTTTTCTATTGGGGACCCTTCAAGAAAAAGCTAGGAGCTGGCGTATAAACACTAGCATTGTGCATGACAAAAGTCTTAAGAAACATAAAATTAATAATATAACAGCTGAACAGGGCTTAATGTGGGACAGGTTTAAAGCGTATGTGTGGGGAATCTTAATACAACAATCTTTATTAGTTTACCTTAATTAGTTTATTTTATTTGGTCTAAAAAAATACATTAAAACAAAAACTTTGATGACCAAAAGGGTGTAGAATGGAGTCAAGAGAAAACAAAAAAAACAAATACCATTCCTACCAGTTTTAATCAGCCATCACCATTCTTTACCATTTTCAGTCCTGTCACCCTCACTGTCATCATATTTATTTATTTATTTATTTATTTATTTATTTATTGTTCACCATCTTCATTTGAGTTTTACAAAAGTTATCTTTAACATTCATTTTCTCTTTTTTAGCTAGTTTTATCGGTTTAAGTTGGACTTGGATACGTTCTAGGTGGATTTGAGCAGGTTCCAGTAGGCCATTAATTGTTTAGATCCAGTTGGATCTGATCGGGTTTAGATGAATTTAAACAGGTTTTAGTTGGACCCAAACAGAGCTCAATTAAATTTGAACAGGGTTTAGTTGGATTCCAACAAGTTGTAGTTGGATTTTAATAAGTTTTAGATGGATTTTTTACAGATTTTAGTTAAATTAGAACAGCTTCTATCAAAATATTTCCTGAGTATACTAGTTTTTTTTTTTTTTTTTAAATAAAAAATGTAGAAAAGTTATTGCCCCTTTAATATTATCATCCCATCCACACAGTCATTCCGCTTTCCGCTTCGAGTAATACACTTCTTCTTCAAAGGGGTATGTGCACACCAGTGGCGGCTACTGGTCTGTCAGAGAGGGGAAGCTCATTTTCGGCCTACATCATAAAATTGTCTATTTATTTAAAAGTAAATTCTGCCTCGCCTTTCCTTTTCAAGAAAATGGTCTGTGACCCTGTCGTACCAACTAGGCGTCTTTTCAAGTGACTTGACCAGTGTCCTCTCAATGGCCAGCAGAGCTAGGCTGCTTAAACGGCCTTGGCCCATTGTGTTTCGGGTGTAGGACTTGAGTCGCTTTAAACAGGAGAAGCTCCATTCTACACCTGCAGATGTAGCTCCAATTGTTGCCACTAATGAGAACAGTTTGTAAAGCTGAGGCATTGCACTGTCCAACTCCATGTCTTTAAGGAACTTAATCTTGCACATGCACTCACATGTTCATTGCTCTTTTCATGTCTTTTATATGCCCTGTCAACGTTAGACAGATTTCCAAACCCCACCTTTGACCAAACAACACATCTGTGAGATGGTTTCATCAAGAGGCATGGCCAGCAGTACATTTTATTTGTCACAGCACTTCCAGTCAGCCAGCTAACTTTGTCATACCAGGAGAGCTGAGAAGACCTGTTATTTTTCCCTATCTTTTGCACTAAATCAATCTTAGGTGTTGATCTACCCTGCTGTTTAATTCTAAGTTTTTCCTCGTATTGAACACTTTCAAATGGCTTCGCCAAAATCAGGTCGACAATATTAGCACCGTCTGCCATCGTGCCCAGTTTCACCCACGACGCTAGCCTAGCCTACTAACGTTATATGAATGAATGAAGGAAGGAATGAATGAATGAATGATCTAAAAAATATATATTAAACTCTGTAAAACTGAAACAAGGAATGTGGTGTATAATTGTGTGAAATGTATGATGAAAATCAAGCAATTTCGCCAAGCAGATATCAAAGAAATAGGTTGCAGCAGTTTTTATTTCGACTGAGAAATCCGCGATGGGACTGAGCGCGAATAGCTTCAGTGATTCCTTATAGTACAGAATCGCTGTCAGTCAAAAGGAGATGCAGTCTTTCGACAGGACCCTCCAATCATCACGCAGAAGCTCTGAGTCCTGGCCAGCCCACTCCCCATTCACCCCCAGAGACGCTGAGCGTCCGTGGGCGGGACATAATCGCAGCGTTTATCCAATGACCGTCTAGTTTTGAAGCGCTGAAAAAAAAACATTCAAAGCAGCCCCATTGACGTCAATGGACGCTGGGCTTCAATAGGGAAATGCACTGTGACGCTGCGGGAATGTATGAGAAGGAAATCGAGTCAGCCGACCTGCTATATGTAACTGATTCTGAACGAACTCGTCTTTGAGATGAACGTTTTCTAACGCATTTTTAGTCAATAAAATGTTAATACAATAGTACATATTTGACCATTAATTTTGTGACATTATAAGGGAAGCCGAGCTTCCCTTGCAGTCTTAAAGAAATCGCCTCTGGTGCACACGATGTTTTTAAACTGATACCCTCCTTCTCCTAAAATGTTATCTTTTCTAGCTTTATATAATATCAACAGTGTTTTTAATTTAATTAGGCCTTCAAGTGTTATGATTTTATGAACAGTGTGTTGGTATGATCCAGAGATGGGAACACATGTGCAAGTCCCAAGTAAGTCTCAAGACTGAACCTTTAAGTCTCAAGTAAGTCCCAAGTATTTTTTTTTTCCTGAGCAAGTCAAGTAAAGTCACCTTACTATTGTAATTTTACCTGCAGAATCTGATCTTAATAAAGTGAAAATACAAGATATAAGTAAGTGTCAGTAAATTACAATCATTTGGATTTGCATTGTAAATACTCATGTTCAGTAAAATATATCATGGAATCAAACAAAATTGTAACTTCATAAAATTATTTATTTTTCACTTCTGCCAACAGTGTTTTAAATGTTTTAAAATGTTTCAACATTGAGTCCATAAAACAAATAACAGCTTAACATCCAACAGACTTCTCTCTGAACAACTCTCTCTCTCACTCTCTCGCTCTCTCTCTCTCGCTCTCTCACTCACTCACTCAGAGTATGGTGGTTGTGTCCTGCGTTTTCTGTACTCTGAGAATAAGCCAGTGGTCTCTTCCTCCTGGTTTTCATTTTCAGCCTCTTGGAATCCAGGACTTTCATATGTTGTGTCAGGTTGCACCTCACGTAGAATCAGATCAAGTGTGAAAGACCATGATTGTTAGAAAGTGAACTTCCTCATTCATTATTTCTCAGCTCAGTTTGATATGCTTGCAAAATCATCTCTAAAAATGTATTATATTATTTATACAAATGTTGTGAATTTAATTTCCATAATTTGATAATGGTGCGCACCCTCAAATCAAAACACCGCTGACTCCTTCCGTCTCCTTCCGCTTTGTGGGTGACGTAAACGCGTTGTGTCACATAAAAAAAATCATTGCAAAACAAACTGACGTGAGCTTTAAAATAAATTTAAAGAGGCTTCGAGGCAGAGGAATTTGCCTAGATCATTTTTTGTAATCGAGTTACTCGAGGAATCGTTTCAGCTCTACTGCCTTGACTTGGTGGAGAGTTGAATTCCTCTGTGTATTCACAGCAGCGGGTATCCCTCGCTGCCCAAACTTATCTTCAAATGCATCTTTAAAGGTGCTGGATGTATGTAGGAGAGAGGTCAGTTTGGAGCATTTTGCAAAGGTACTGTTCATGGTCCGTACATCCTTGAGACCATCACCAACAGTTAACTGCAGAGTATGGGCAAAGCACTGCTGACGTTTAAGACTTCCTCTGTTGATCATGCGGTCCACAGTCTTCATTTCCCCTGGAGAGGTCTTCCCACAACTCTGTGTCATCCAGATTGTCGCCATCAGTTACTTCACCATCTTGCTCTTTTGGAAAACACACTGTAAATGCTCGCTTCATATTGGTGGCATTGTCACAAATAACAAAGTCAAGTTTTTGTCTAATGTCATATTCATGACATATGGAATCGAAGACTTGTGATATATGTTCTCCTGTGTGAGTTCCTTTGAATCTGTTGCAGGCAAGCAAGTATGATTTCAGCTGAATTCCCTCAGATGTTGCCAAAACATGACCAGTGACTCCAAAAAAGCCACACATTCTCCTGTCTGACCAAATATCCACTGTAACTGATACATGGTCTGCAGTAGCTAGAAGCACTTTAGTCTCTGCAACAAGGGATTCTATCTTTAAAGTTATTGTTTTACGACAGGCAGGCTGGTACTTGGAGTCAGCCACAGACATGAAGTGTCGGAAATGTCCATTCGCAGTGATTGAAAGAGGCATGCTACATCCTATCACCAGGTCTCTTAGAATGGCATTTGTTATGACCTTTTGTCTTGGATGATTAGCTAAATAGTCTTCCTGGGGACAAGACTGGAGGAACTGGGAAATTGCAGGCTGTGTAGCATCAGTGCAGGCGTTTCTTGCCCTTTCATACACTGCATATCTGTTAAACAGAAGCAAAAACAAGAATGGGATGCACTGTATGGTCGGGCAGACATAAAAGCATGATATATGGTAAATAAAATAGTTGTTTGAGGCTTTTGTAGTTTTTATTCACTAATTAAATATTATTAGTATATTTTATTTTATTTATTTAATTTATTATAAATGTTATATTACTGTCTTTAATAAAATTTAATCTGTTTTTTTTTTTTTTTTTTTTTGGGGTATTTTTGAATTAATTTACCTCTAAAAGTACCATATTTCCTATGTAAATTATGCTTATTTTTATGTTATATTTAATATTTCTTTAACTACATTAAAATATCATTCCCCTAAGTTTAGGGAGCTAACACCTAAAGATAAAGTGACTTTGTTGGCATCTGGTGTCTTATTGGTATCAAAAGCTACTAGATGGCTATACTCAATGGCTGCTCAAAGTATATGAACCACTGTATAAAACGAATATGATCTCATAAGTTCAAATTGTAATTTAAAAAAATATATCTGTTAGGTTAGACTATACAAAGTCAAAGACGCCAAAAATGTTATTTATTTATTTATTTTGCGCACAAAAACTATTCTCGTCGCTTCATAAAATGATTGTAGAACCACTGTAGTAAGATGGGCTTTGTAACAACGTCTTTAGTGCCTTTTATGGATTTTGAGAGAGAAAAAAAAACATTGATGTCAATGAAGGCCTGTCTGAGCCATCGGATTTCAACAAAACTATCTTCATCTGTGTCTGAAGATGAACGGAGGTCTTACGGGTGTCGAACGATACAAGGGTAAGTAATTAATGACAGAATTTTCATTTTTGGATGAATTAACCTTTAACATTGAAGAATTGAGTCATTTTTCTGTGTGTGTGTTCAGGTGGCAAACTTAGGAAAAGTAGCTAAGTCTCCTACCAGGTCTCCTACCTGTCCCAACACAGTATGAGGGTTAATGGCTAGTGGCTACTTTAGCTATTATAACATTAGCTAACTACCAACTAACCAGATAACATTAACAAATTGACAAGCACTAACTGGGCAGAATGGCTCCTCAAATGACGGACGAAAGGAGGTTGTCTTCTGGCTGTCTGTGATTTTAATGTTGCATGTCTTGCAACGCGCTGTTCGCCTTTTGCCATCTTGGGAATAATTGTTGAAGCCGAAAGCGATGACCCTCGGTACCCCTCGATGCGATATCTGATCTAAGTGGGCGTGGTGTGCGTAAGGTACGAGAGGACATGACTGATGATAGTGTCGTGATACAGTCATGACAACGCTATTCTCAGCCTGCGCTCTAGCTGGGTCAACCTTATTTTTAAAATAATTAATATATTTAAATTCAAACTGAAAACATGATGTGATTAACACTCAAGTCATTCAAGTCATCGTGTCTCAAGTCAAGTCCCGAGTCTTTAACTTCCAAGTCTGAGTCCTCAAGTCCAAGTCTCAAGTATTTAATTTATTGTCAAGTCAAGTCCCAAGTCATAAAAATAGCGTCACCAAGTCTCAAGTCCCCATCTCTGGTATGATCTATAAAACCCAAAAAACATTGTGTACAATTCTGATGTTTCTAAATGTCTCTTTAAGGTATTATCCCAGACCTCAGTACAGTAACCAATAAACATTAGTATGAGTGAACAATTTAAGATGGAGAGAGCTTTCTGATTTAGTACATGTCTACAGCTACCAATAATAGCAATGCTTTTAGCCACTTTGGAGCTAACATTGTGACCAGTGTTGGTCATCTTACTTCAAAAAGGTAATTAGTTACAGTTACAAATTACTTCTCCCAAAAAGTAATTGAAGAGTTAGTAACTCAGTTACCACATTGTAAAAGTAACTCAGTTACTCAAAGTAACTGATGTTATTTTTTATGTTCTATAACAGTAGGCTATTACGTTCTATAACAGCTTAAATATCAAAGATGTTTAAATTAACTGATTGAAGACTAAAAACACTATATATAGTATTTTAGAACATTTGGTATTTATTTTTACTCAATAGATTGCAGCCTGCCACAGGGCTGGACTGGTAATCTGGCATACCGGGCAAATGCCCGGTGGGCCACACTTGGGGCCGTCCATATATTATGATTTTTTTTTGTTTTTTTTTAATTGGCCAATGACCGGCCCATAAAGCAGAGACAGCGGCCCATTTGTTCATTTTTCATACTGACACTGGGCTGGCCCAATCATCTCTTAACAGGCTCCACCCCTCCTCCTCTGTTTCTTGTGTCAGAGGCAGTTAGTGGCTCAGAGCCAGAAATCTGTGGATTTAGGAGAAACAAAAGTGCAAGGGGGGTGCGGAGAAGTTGCGGGCCAAAAAAATAAAAATGCTAGAGGTTGATGCCTCAACATGTGCAAAAATAACAGACATGTTTACTGCTGTAGCTTCAGTATCCAAGCCTACAGTACCTGACGACATTTTGCAGAAACATGGAGAGTGTAATTGAAACGGTAAGCATGTTATCTACATCGTTGTTGCCATTATATAGTCTGTCAGATTGTCACCCACTGCACTAGCCACTCAGTCAGCTAAAGTCAAATAACACAGCATAAGCTAGGTTAGCAGAGTTAACTTATTTAATTGCAACTTTGGCTGACTATTCTAATGTTAACCCTTTAATACCCATAATGGCACGCGCCTTCTCTAGAAAAACTTAAAAGATAAAGTTTCAAAACTGAATTGATTATTGAGTGTGTGAATAATATATATTTATGGTAAAAAACTGAATATTAACTTTCAAAACAGACGCAGCTATTGAGAGTTGAAAATGTAAAAACGAACATTCATCAGTTCGTAGGCGCTGTTTCCTTGCATTACCGTAAAACAGCTAATACGGAGCACTAAATAAAGACGGGCTGGCTTGACTGGTGTTTTGCGAACGGGATGGCTTGACCGCAGTTGCTATTTGGGGATTAAAACCCGCCTTGCATTTTGAAAGCTGTATATTTTGTTTAGCTGTATATTCAATGAAGTAGATATTTGCTCATGTTTCTAATGAATTTCCAACATCATTAATATGCAATATTTGTGAGTGAATAATATGAATATCATATATTTTTAGGACGTTTGTGTGAGTAATTTGGTAGTATAGGTTGGTTTTCTTTTTTTTAAGGGAGTATCTCAACAATGAGAGGTAAATCTTGTTTGGTGTCATATTAAAGAGGGGTTTGTGCTCTTTAAAACAAAGTAGCCTATACTTGCAATTGTAAACTAGTTTTTCTGCTGTCCGGTTCATTGAAAAAAAAAAAAAAAACATTTCTTTTTAGAATTAGCAGTATTCTACATCCACATTTTATTGGGTTCTAAAGGGTTAACTAGCTTTTATAACATGGAGCACTTTGTCCATCTAGAAATCCTGCTCTTCAAGAATACAGGACTATATAACCAAAATGGATCCTTACTAAGTGTACTTTTAATAAGTCTTCCAAATAATTGTAATCCTCTCTCTCTCTGTCCTTATGTATAGTAAAGCCAGGTTGAGTTAGCAGTGGAGGAGAGAGACAGGGAGGAACCTTTGATCACCAGGGAGTCTGTCAAGAGAGAGTGAGTACACTGGTCCACTTGCACTGGTACATTGGTCCATGGCACTTAGTTCTCAGCTTTGTAGGGGTTTTTGGAATGGAACAGTAGATATGCATATCTACAGGGACCGCAAGGATGGTGTACTAGTTGGTTGTGTCTGACCGATTGTGGTGGGCCGGTCTGAGCAAAAATGCCAGGGCCTTTTTTTTGTCCCAGTCCAGCCCTGGCCTGCCATATGATATACATAGAAATAAAAACATATACAATAAATATTGAAAATAAAATTCAATGGCAAAATTAAGTCACACAAATGTAAACTTGTGTAAAAAGAAACAAAGGAAGATCTGGCCATTAAGTAGTGCAAATCTCTGTACCTGTAAATTATTATTATTATTACAAGAAACAGAACACAATCCAACTCTCTCTGTAGATTAACGTTTTCATTCTCAAAGAAAATGAATAATACATTCATCTATTCTAAAATACTCCTCTCATCTAACAACTAAACCAGTGGTTGTTGCTGACACATAAAATCGAGCGTTGCCAGTTTTAACAAAGTCGCTCTGTCTCCTTCACTGGAACTCACGCAGCTGCCTTTGGGGTTAGCAGCAGCAACAAGTGTCGTGTTAGCATGTGTTGATGTGAGGTGCTTCAAAAGGTTTGAGTTGCTTGAGGCAGACATGGATAAAGTCTTTTTTCCTGGGCATAGCGTACATGTTACAGAAACATTCTTGCCTTTAATTTCAATTAACGAGAAGTAGTGCTGGTACTTCCACTGGAGCGTTCGAGAACACTCCTCGCCATTGTCGCTGACGCTGTCTTGTGTTTAGTGGAAGTCAGCGCGTGCAGTGAGACCGCATGAGCAGGGCACCGGCGCCCACACACCCCTGCTCTCTCCAGCAGCAGCTGATGTGTAGCCAAAGCATTATTCAACCAAACTGTAGTAACGCAACACTTAACATTCTCAGTAACGATAACGGCGTTACAACGATGGGAAAAGTAATTAATTAGATTACTCCGTTACTGAAAAACGCCGTTAGTAACGCGGTTATACTCTAACTTTGTTACTTCCAACACTGATTGTGACTGAGGATCACTCCCAGAAATGAATGCTTATTAACACTTTCTATTTTACTTTATCAATTAGTATCTCTATTTGTTAATTTTTTTTAACATTTTCCAAATATTATATTTAATTACAGTCAGCCCTGTGACTAACTGGCCACTGTCCAGGGTGTACTCCGCCTCAGGCCCTAAGCTGCTGGGATAGGCTCCAGTTACCCGTGACCCCTAACGGGACAAAGCGGTAGAAAATGAATGAATGAATATATTTAATGACAACTTATTACTGTTGAACCATTTTGTTTAACTTTGTTGTAATCTCAGTTACCATTAGTTGTAGGTCATTACCTGAATACAATCTAGTGGTATTGTCCACAAATAGGATGCATTTTAATTTAGTTGATACAAGATCATTTATATAAATCAAAAATAGTTTTGCACCATTACACACATGTAATACTCCTCCATCTAGATACAGTCTGGTCCATAAATATTAGGACATCGACACAATTCTAATCTTTTTTGCTCTATATATATAGATGTTTCCAAAGTCATTAGTTCTAACCACCCTACTACCTGCCCGCTGGATCCCATCCCCAAACATCTCCTTCAGGCCATCTCTCCATCTGTCGTGCCTGCTCTCACCCACATCATCAACTCATCTCTCTCCACTGGGTCATTCCCCACAGCTTTCAAAGAGGTCCGCATCACACCACTACTGAAGAAACCCACTCTTAACCCTACTCTGCTAGAAAACTACAGACCGGTTTCCCTACTTCCCTTCATTGCCAAAGCTCTGGAGCGAGTTGTGTTTACTCAGCTCTCATCCTTTCTCACACGGAACAACCTCCTGGACAAGTACCAGTCTGGGTTCAAGAGTGGACATTCCACCGAAACTGCCCTGCTCTCAGTCATCGAAGTTCTGAGACTGGCAAAAGCAACATCCAAGTCATCTGTACTCATCTTACTGGATCTGTCTGCTGCTTTTGACACTGCCAGAGCGACTAGTTTTCCTCCCGTTTCTTTCACTGATGTTTGGCAAAAAACAGCGTGTGCTTTATGAGAGACACTGAGAAAGGCACGAGCAGCGGCGCCGCTGTCCAAGTTACACACGCACTCGCCATTCTCACTTTCACTCGGCTGAAAAGACTCTAAAGGTAGATGTTCTCCCTCAGAATCAGAGTCAGCCATTACTAATACCAAAACTTCATCACAGGTGTATTTTTTATTTGTTATTATGTTTATCAGCTCGCGTGTAGAGAATGAGGCTTCTATTGAGCTGGTCCTGACACTCCCACTGAGACGCGTCTTTGAGGTCTTCTTCTACAAAAATTTTTAATGGCAACACAAGGAACGACTAATTTTGCAAAATGTAATTGAGTAAAAAGTAAGATATTTGACGTTGAAATGTAGTGAAGTAAGTATCCCTTAATGGAAATACTTAGTAGTAAGGTACAGATACTGGAAAAAAACTACTTAAGTACAGTAACGAATTACATTTACTTCGTTACTGTCCACCACTGGCAAAAACAGAACTGCTTGTGATTCCGGCCAATCCAAAGACCCACCACAACCTCTCCATTCAACTAGGCCCATCAACTATTACAACGTCCAGCACTACCAGAAATCTGGGAGTGGTAATTGATGATCAGCTAAACTTCACAAGTCATGTCGCCAGCACCACCCGGTCCTGTAGATTCATCCTCTACAACATTAGGAAAATTAGACCTTTCCTACCAGAGCACTCTATGCAAATTCTAGTCCAGGCTCTTGTCTTGTCCAAACTGGATTATTGCAATGCTCTCTTGCAATGCTGGACTCCCTGCCTGCTTGTTCTGGGGGCATTTTCCCTTCAGTCTTGTCTTCAGCAAGTGAAATGATTGCTCAAGTCAGGTGATTGACTTGGCCATTGCATAACATTCTACTCCATTTTTCCCTTAAAATACTCTTTGGTTGCTTTCACATTATGCTTCGGGTCATTGTCCATCTGCACTGTGAAGCGCCATCCAATGAGTTCTGAAGCATTTGACTGAATATGAGCAGATAATATTGCCCGAAACACTTCAAAATTCATCCTGCTGCTTTTGTCAGCAGTCACATCATCAATAAATACAAGAGAACCAGTTCTATTGGCAGCCATACATGCCCACGCCACGCCACAACCTTGCTTCACTGATGAGGTGCTATGCTTTGGATCATGAGCAGTTCCTTTCCTTCTCCAGGCTCTTCTCTTCCCATCACTCTGGTACAAGTTGATCTTGGTCTCATTGGTCCATAGGATGTTGTTCCAGAACCGTGAAAGCTTTTTTAGATGTTGTTTGGCAAACTCTAATCTGGCCATGCTGTTTTTGAGACTCACCAATGGTTTACATCTTGTGGTGAACCCTCTGTATTCAAGTCTTCTCTTGTCTTGACTATTGTGTCAAATGCTTTCTAGAGGTAACAATATTTGTTATTTCCTCAATTAGATCAGTTAATATCAGTGCTGAGCCCGACTAGAGATAGTCGGGCTCACCTCCACGCACAGCTTGGACTCTGGAACCCAAATCTGGAGGCTGGACTCTCCACTACTCTGGAGTTGCCTGCGGCGAGAGGCGGCGGGCTGGTGTGGGCTTGCTCATAGCCCCCCAGCTCAGCCGCCATGTGTTGGAGTTTACCCTGTTAAACGAGAGGGTCGCTTCCCTGCGCCTTCGGGTCGGGGATAGGTCTCTCACTGTTGCTTGTGTTTATGGGCCAAATGGCAGTGCAGAGTACCTGGCCTTTTTGGAGACTCTGGGAGGGGTGCTGGGAGGGGTGCTGGAAAGTGCTCCGACCGGGGACCCTCGTTCTACTGGGGGACTTCAACGCTCACGTGGGCAGCGACAGTGACACCTGGAGGGGCGTGATTGGGAGGAACGGCCCCCCGGATCTGAACCCAAGCGGTGTTCTGTTATTGGACTTCTGTGCTAGCAACAGTTTGTCCATAACGAACACCATGTTCAAACATAAGGGTGTCCACCAGTGCACGTGGCACCAGGACACCCTAGGCCGGAGATCGATGATCGACTTTGTAGTTGTTTCATCTGACCTCCGGCCGTATGTCTTGGACACTCGAGTGAAGAGAGGGGCAGAGCTGTCAACTGATTACCACCTGGTGGTGAGTTGGATCCGATGGCGGGGGAGAAAGCTGGACAGACTGACCCAAACGTACTGTGAGGGTCTGTTGGGAACGTTTGGCAGAGCCCCCTGTCAGAAAGACCTTTAACTCCCACCTCCGGCAGAGCTTCGACCAGATCCTGAGGAAAGTTGGAGACATTGAGTCCGAGTGGACCATGTTCTCCACCTCCATTGTCAATGCGGCCACTCGAAGCTGTGGCCGTAAAGTCTCCGGTGCCTGTCGTGGCGGCAAACCCCGAACCCGGTGGTGGACACCGGAAGTAAGGGATGCCGTCAAGCTGAAGAAGAAGACCTACCGAGCCTGGTTGGCCCGTGGGACTCCTGAAGCAGCTGATAGGTACCGGCAGGCCAAGCCCGGGTGGTCGTGGAGGCTAAAACTTGGGTCTGGGTGGAGTTCGGTGAGGCCATGGAAAAGGACTATTGGTCGGCCTTGAAGAAATTCTTGCAAACCGTCCGGTGCCTCAGGAGGGGGTAGCAGTGCCTTGCCAACACTGGAGGAGGGAGGGAATCTGCTGACTATAACTAGGGATATTGTTGGACGGTGGAAGGAATACTTCGAGGATCTCCTCAACCCCACCGACACGTCTTCCACTGAGGAAGAAGAGGCCGAAGGCTCGGAGGTGGACTCGTCCATCACCCATGCCGAAGTCACTGAGGTTGTTGGGAAGCTCCTCGTGGCAGTGCACAAGTCTCTGGATGTTGTAGGGCTTGGTTGACACGCCTCAACAACATCGCGTGGCGGTCGGGGACAGTACCTCTGGACTGGCAGACCGGAGTGGTGGTCCATCTTTTCAAGAAGGGGGACCGGAGGGTGTGTTCCAACTACAGAGGGATCACACTCCTCAGCCTCCCCGGGAAAGTCTATGCCAGGGGACTGGAGAGGAGAATGCTGCCGATAGTTGAACCTCTGATTCAGGAGGAACAATACGGTTTTCGTCCCGGTCGTGGAACACTGGACCAGCTCTATACCCTCTCCAGGGTGCTGGAGGGTTTATGGGAGTTTGCCCAACCAGTCCACATGTGTTTTGTGGATCTGGAGAAGGCATTTGACTGTGTCCCTCGTGGCGCCCTGTGGGGGGTGCTCTGGGAGTATGGGGTCCGGGACCCTTTGCTAAGGGCTGTCCGGTCAATGTACGACCGGAGCAGGAGCTTGGTTCGCATTGCCGGCAGTAAGTCAGACCTGTTCCCAGTGCATGTTGGACTCCGGCAGGGCTGCCCTTTGTCACCGGTCCTGTTCATTATCTTTATGGACAGGATTTCTAGGCGCAGCCAGGGGCCGGAGAGAGTCTGGTTTGGGGACCACAAGATCTCGTTTCTGCTTTTTGCAGATGATGTTGTCCTGTTGGCTCCATCAAGCCTGAACCTTCAGTGTGCACTGGGACGGTTTGCAGCCGAGTGTGAAGCGGCTGGGATGAGGATCAGCACCTCCAAGTCTGAGACCATGGTTCTCAGTCAGAAAAAGGTGGCTTGTCCCCTTCAGGTTGGTGGAGAGATCCTGCCTCAAGTGCAGATTGTATTGCATTTAATGCTTAATAAAGTAAATAAAAACTTAAAATCTTTGAATGAGAAAAGTTACTTTGTAAATCCGGAAGTAGTGCACGTACAGTTTACACTTTGGTGCGACCTGATCTGTTCAGATTTATGCATTTGACTCCAGCGTCTTAGAACTTCTGCGGATCAGTGCGGAGCTGAGCGGACGCTGTGTAAATTGTCTCCTTAGTCATGCCTAGTTAACTAACATTAAAATGAAACATGTCTTTCAGCGTAGACATGTTAATAATGAAGAGGAGAAGAGGCCGTTGCATTTGTCAAATTAAAAACTGCCTCTAGATTTTCTAGGTTTATGCTGCCACATCGTTGGACACAAGAGGCCAGTGAGCCAATGATTTGACTCAAGTGGTTGGCTTGGAGCAATACATGGATATATATGGAGTTCATATTTTGTCTGTAAGCCCTTCCATACTGTGCTGAAAAGCTGAGGGCACATTTGTGAGACCGAACGGAATCCTAGTCCATTCATATGGCCCCCAAGGCGTTGTAAAGGCTTTGTATTTTCTTGAGTTCTCACTGATTTCACCTTGATTGTATACTTTACCTTGGTCAAGCACACTAAACCACATGTTACCGCCACCGCCAAGTCCATCAAGTAGTTCTTGTATGCATGGTATAGGTTGCCTATCTGTGATTGTCTTTTTATAAAGGCACCTATAATCAATACAAAGTTTTAGGCTTCCATCACATTATATTAAGCACACCACTGGAGATGCGTAAGGTGAAGTAGATTTGTGTTTAAAACCTTTATTCATCAAGTCCTGAATGGGTTTTTTAACCTCATCATAAAGTGCACGAGGGACTGCATTGTAGGCTTTGGCTACTGGAATATCATCAGTCAACTTAATGTCCATTTTTAAATTTTTGATATAGCCTATTGCTTAGCAAATGCACCTGACTCCTCTTTAAGCATCTTCATGACAACAGGTTGTTGGGTTTGAGGTGATCCTCAATTGACAAGTGAATCCCAAGGCTTTACAGGTGAGCTAGGTGGATGTTGTACATTTTCAGCAACAACTGAGCTACCCTGAGTTTGGTCAAGATTCTCTGAATAACAGTATGTCACTCTCTCAATACTGCCTATAAGTGTCTTTGCTGGTGTTGTTGGAAAAAGTGTATTATTGTGGAATGAGGTTGAGAGAAAACAACAGATGTCTTTTAGTGATTTCATTCATTCATTCATTTTCTACCGCTTAGTCCCGTTAGGGGTCGCAGGTGACTGGAGCCTATCCCAGCAGCTTTGGGCCTGAGGCGGGGTACACCCTGGACAACGGTCAGTTAGTCGCAGGGCTAACGTTTAGAGACGGACAGTGACAGACAACCATTCACTCTCACATTCATTCAGTAGGGACACTTTAGAGTTGTCAATTAACCTATACATGCATGTCTTTGGACGGTGGGAGGAAGCCGGAGTACCTGGAGAGAACCCACGGAAACACTTGGAGGAGTTGCAGACTCCTCACAGAAAGACCAGAGTCGGCCGATAATGGGTTTTGAACTCACAACCTTCTTGCTGTGAGTGTGCTGCCACGTGCACCTTTTGGTGATTCATTTAGTTAAAAAGTAAAGAGTAAAAGTAAAAGAGTCCAAAGTCATCTTTTGTACAAAAGGTGGAGTGAACATACCAGTCTGTGTGTACAGAGTTAGATGAACAATCCCAATGATATGTAGAATTTATACTGAAATCACAGCAGATAAAAAAAAAAAAAAACGGTTTACAGATTGTGAGCCGTCTAACATGAGTCAGCATTTTACTGGTTTTCCCAGAAAAAAGAGTTGTCTCTGTGCGTGACAATTGTGGCAATTTGAGAACAGTACACACAGGATTGTGTATCATTCTGCTGCGGTCAAGGACAGCACAAATAAGTAGCAAACAAGTATGTTAAGAAAAATAGATAATTTTCCCAATACACTGGCAAAACTATGTCCTGCTGTGTAGTATTTACATATACATTTAGTCATTTAGCAGACACTTTTATCTAAAGCGGCTTACAAGTGAGGAAAAAAATGGAAGGAATTTTAACAACACAAGGTAGCAAAAAGCATAAGTGCTCTAGAAACTAGTCAGTTAAAACCCAGCACAGTTTACAAAGCTAAGAATATGATTTTTTTTTTTTTCAAGAGTAGGAATAGATACAGAGCCCGTCCACACGGAGACGCGTATCACTGTATATGTATACATTTTTTATCGTATTGGCGTTTCGTCCACACGGATCCGGCGTTTTGGGAGACTGAATCCGGTATTTTTTTAAACCGGGTTCTAAAGTGGGTAAATCTGAAAACGACACCCTTGCGGTTTCATGTGTACAGCCAATCCATATATTTTGTGAAACGATGATGTCATCACATCACGTGTCAGCTGCAGCGCGCAAGGTTACGCGCATTTTCAAAGTCTTCTTCTCCATGTATAGTGTATATCTGTGGAAGAATTACAGCACCCCATACTGGTCTGGCATATATACTACATCGTTTTCAGCCGGTTTCAGTGGTTTCGTGTGTATGCAGATATTTCTTGTGACAACGCTGTGTTTACGGAATTTTTTTTTAGAACGAGGGAAAAAAAAGATCAGATAGGGAATGCACCGGCTTCGTGTGGACGTAGTCACAGTGCCTTGCGAAAGTATTCGGCCCCATTGAACTTTGCGACCTTTTGCCACATTTCAGGCTTCAAACATAAAGATATGAAACTGTAATTTTTTGTGAAGAATCAACAACAAGTGGGCCACAATCATGAAGTGGAACGAAATTTATTTTAACAAATAAAAAACAGAAAAATTGGGCGTGCAAAATTATTCAGCCCCTTTACTTTCAGTACAGCAAACTCTCTCCAGAAGTTCAGTGATCCAATCCAATTGATCCAATGTTAACCTAAATGACTAATGATGATAAATGTTTCTTTATTTTATTTGGGCGGCAGTAGCTCAGTGGGTAGAGCGGTCGTCTTTCAACCGGAAGGTAGGCGGTTCGATTCCCACTCTCCCCACTGTCATTGTGTCCTTGGGCAAGACACTTAACCTACCTTGCCTCCAGTGACTGTAACACTGGTAATGTAATGTAAGTCGCTTTGGATAAAAGCGTCTGCTAAATGAATAAATGTAAATGTAAATGTAAATGGCATCCACCTGTGTGTAATCAAGTCTCTGTATAAATGCACCTGCACTGTGATAGTCTCAGAGGTTTGTTTAAAGCGCAGAGAGCATCATAAAGAACAAGGAACACACCAGGCAGGTCCGAAATACTGTTGTGGAGAAGTTTAAAGCCGGATTTGGATACAAAAAGATTTCCCAAGCTTTAAACATCCCAAGGAGCACAGTGCAAGCGATAATATTGAAATGGAAGGAGAATCAGACCACTGCAAATCTACCAAGACCTGGCCGTCCCTCTAAACTTTCAGCTCATACAAGGAGAAGACTAATCAGAGATGCAGCCAAGAGGCCCATGATCACTCTGGATGAACTGCAGAGATCTACAGCTGAGGTGGGAGACTATGTCCATAGGATAACAATCAGTCGTATACTGCACAAATCTGGCCTTTATGGAAGAGTGGCAAGAAGAAAGCCATTTCTTAAAATTATCCAAAACATAAAGCAAAATCTACAATATAAAGGTTCACAAATAAACATATCCAGGTGTTAGAATGGCCAAGTCAAAGTCCAGACCAGAATCCAATCGAGATTCTGTGGAAAGAACTGAAAACTGCTGTTCACAAATGCTCTCCATCCAACCTCACTGAGCTTGAGCTGTTTTGCAAGGAGGAATGGGCAAGAATGTCAGTCTCTCGATGTGCAAAATTGATAGAGACATACCCCAAGCGACTTACAGCTGTAATCGCAGCAAAAGGCGGAACAGTGGCAGAGTGTTTAGCACTTCTGCCTCACAGCAAGAAGGTCCTGGGTTCGATTCCCATCCAGAGCAGGGCCTTTCTGTGTGGAGTTTGCATGTTCTCCCTGTGTCTGCGTAGGTTACCCCTCCCACTAAAGACATGTACAATAGTCCCCTTCAATGGGGCCAGGACTCCCTTGGAAAAGAGATTTATAATCTCAGTGGGACTATCCTGGATAAATAAAGGTTAAAAAAAAAAAAAGGTGGCGCTACAAAGTATTAAGTTAAGGGGGCTGAATAATTTTGCACGCCCAATTTTTCAGTTTTTTATTTGTTAAAAAAGTTTGAAATATCCAATAAATTTTGTTCCACTTCATGATCGTGTCCCACTTTTTGTTGATTCTTCACAAAAAATTACAGTTTCATATCTTTAAGATTGAAGCCTGAAATGTGGCAAAAGGTCGCAAAGTTCAAGGGGGCCGAATACTTTTGCAAGGCACTGTAGAAAGGAAGTAGAATTCAGTGTTTGTCAGTCAGGTGTTGTTGGAAGAGATTTGTTTTCTGAAGAATCTCCTTCAGAATCTGCTGATCTTGTAGCAGCAGGTAGATCATTCCACCAATGTTGAACAGATTCAGAGAAAGTACGTGAGAGTGATTTTTGGGAGGATGGTACCACCCGACGTTGTTCATTTGCAGAGCACAGGGATCTGGTAGAAACATAGGTCTGTATTAGTGAGTGAAGATATGAGGGTGCAGAACCAGTGGTGGTCTTGTAGGCCAAGAGCATAGCTTTGAGCATAACCTTGGCTTTTTGGGAAGTGCTTGACAACTTAACAACACTTAACACCTGGCAGTAAAACTTCAATCCCTCATCTAAGACCAGGTTTTCATTTGGCTCAAAAAGCATTTCACTCGTCACTTTAAGGTCTGTTTTAATCGGACAGCTAATGTAATGTATTTGACCACTAGGAACACTAACTGCTGTACATCCTGTTTTGACTGGGTAAGTGATAGTTTCACTAGTTGTTGTTTGAATAAGGTTTAACAAAGCTTCTGCCTTTAACAGTTAACTTGGATGTATGAAAGGCGTGTTACTCTGAAAACAGTTTCTCACGGTTCTTTTGATACGAGTGTTGGAACTATGAGTACGAGAATAAAAACTATAAAACCAATGTAAGGTTGGTTTATTTAATTCCACACAGAAAAAGGTACAAATACAGCGCTGGTACACAATACGATAACCCAAAAGTCATAACCTTTGGCCACACCTCACGCAGGAAGCGGGGGCTTCCTGCCATTGTATCAGTACTTTTCCACTATGTGTCCAGGCAGCGTTGACCAACTGGTTCTAACTGGTGTCAACACATGAAGTATTTAGTGTCCTAATCTAGGGTGCAATGTAGCGTACAAAGTAAACAAATAACAAAAGTATAAACAGCATACAAGGGTGCATCTTAATAGAAAATACTAACAAATTTCCCCTGTTGAGATGTCTGAATGGACACCTCACTTAACTAAGATTCTAAATGTAGTGGTTTTTGCATCTCCCCCTGTTTAGATGGCTGAATTGCCATTACACAACCAAAAGCTAAACAAACCATTCTGTGAATGTAGGAGTCTAAGACTATATTTATATTATATATTATATGTGTATAATGTAAACCCTCCTCAAATCGTTGGAGTACCTAAGAATATTTAAGCCACAGTAATAAAAAACCTATACAACATGTAGTGTGTATCACATGGACCCTATCATATACCCTCTTCTTCCAGGGGTGTAGGGGCACCGAGATCTTCATCCAACAAGGATGCTTTCTCCTTCTTAGAAAAGGCACACATTAACCTCCACAAAATACAAATATCATAATCATCACAAAGAAGGAAATCAAGGCGCTGCCCATCAACTGGCCCCATCTCCCAAACATATTGGTAAGCCAATCAGATATTGGATTGGTAATGCCAGATTGGTCCTTCAGTTCAATAGCAAGGGTGCGTAAATTATGTAAACTTTAGTGAGCCATCAGGGGCAGTATTATTCGCTATGACTGTACAACAGTTATTCCCAAACATTCCCACCCTTTTCAACATGTCCAAGGCAATTATATTTTGTAGAGCCATTAAAGAGGTCTGGGAGAGTTGCTCATGGACTGCTTCTACAGCATCCCTAGTAAAATTAGCTAGTTGTTGCACATGTGATGGACTAGGTTAATACAATTTACATTTTTGTTTGGAGTAATGAGAAAACTAGCAGTAATAAAGGGTATGTTCTCAACTCCTGCCGCTATTTCATCAGCTAATTTTTATTATTTTCAAAGGTTCAGACAGCTCCCAGGAAAACCAGGGATTGTGGAGACCTTTAACTCTAAATTACAAGGTGGTGTAGCAGGCCCCAGCAGTAGCACAGGCCCGGTTATTTGACATTAACCTCCGAGTGCATGTGTCCCCGCGGTCTCAAGGGAGGCGAGGGCCTTTATCGCCGCTTGTTTTTGCTCGGATTTTTTTTTTTTTTTAGGCCCGAGCCGGTAATGACCGGGAGGGCCTATTGTTTTTGCTCGGATTATTTTATTTATTTTTTTTTATTTTTCTGCAAAATGATCCTAAATTTGACCCAGTGAACGTGCAACTAAAAGTAATTTTTATTGGTCCCAGACTTCAAGCCCGGCGAAAAAGTTATGTATTTGAAGTCCCCGAATAAAAAAAATACGAAAAATGACTCAGTGGCGACCCCTAGAAAAGTCAAAATACATTGGGCCTATGGAAAGTGAAAGTAACTTTTTTCCAACATAGAAAAATTAAACTTGGTACATCCATAGGACACCTCAGGGCAAACAGAAAAGTCTATGACAGCACACCCTAAACTCAACAGGAGGTCCGCCATGTGGGGTGAAACACGCGGCCACTAAAATCGCACCCCTTGCGCAAAAAGATGCAAATCATTGTGTTTTAATCTAAATGGCCCCAAATTTGGTGAGTATTATCTAGACACGTGTGCCAACCAAAGTTGTGACTTTTTTTTTTGATATCTTATCCGGTGTGGGTGTGGCAAGCCTGTAACGAGGTGGCCATTTTTGTGAAAATAAATGTCTTATCTCAAACGCCTTCTCGGATCGAGTTGGACCCAAAAAGGCGTTTGTGCACATTCATTACCTGAACACAAAGATATGTAAATAAAAGGGTTATCTTTAGAAATGGCTCTCCAGCGCCCCCTACAATCTTATAATGGGACCCAAGAATTTAGTTTGTCATAGAGACATGAAATTTGGTACACACATCTCTTTTGTCATGACGAGCATAAAAGCCAATGACAACCACCCCCATCTATAAATGTGTTGCCATAGCAACGTCACAAATATGTGGAAAAAGTCAATGGGAAGTGAAAATGTTAGTTTGTCATAGGCAAATGAAACTTGGTACACACATCCAGCATGGGCTTATGAACAAAAAAGCCAATGGGGACCACATCCTATCACACACGGGAAGGCGGCCATTTTGAATTGAAGATGTGAACCGACTTAGAATACACCTCTCTTTTAAAAAACAACAGAAAATAGCTGCTTCATTCCACAGACACCAAACTTGGACAAAATGAGCTAAACACATGTGTGTAAAATAGACAGGCGTTTTTCTTGTAGTTTTCGCTCGAGTTATATATATTTTTTATTATAATTTGGTATATATTTTTTTATTATAATTTTTCTGCAAAATGTATCCTCAATTTGACTTAAAGTCATTTTTATTGGTCCCAGACTTCAAGCCCGGCGAAAAATTTATGTATTTGAAGTCCCCGAAAAGAATATACGAAAAATGACTCAGTGGCGACCCCTAAAAAAGTCAAAATACATTGGGCCTATGGAAAATGAAAGTAAATTTTTCCATTGTAGAAATACAAAACTTGGTACATCCATAGGACACCTCAGGTCAAACAGAAAAGTTTATTAAAGCCATACTGTAAACTCTACAGATAATCTACTATGTTGGGTGGAATGCGTGACCACCTAAATCGCACCCCTTGTGTCTAAAGGCTTTTCATCTAAACAGCTCCAAATTTGGTGAGTATCATCTAGACACGTGTGCCAAAAAAGTTATCAATTTGTTTTTTGATACATTTGTGGCTGTGGTTGTAATGAGTCTGTGAAGAGGCAGCCATTTCTTTGGGAAATAAATGCCATTTCCTAATTGCCAGGATCCTTCCTTTAGAGGAGGCCCCTCCAGAGCCAAGGCTAGAGTCTTAGAAAACTCCTCAGAATCCTTTGGTACTTGTAACCTTGTACTTTTAGACAAGTCATATTTACATTTTGCCTTTTTAAACAGGGGGGTGCAGCGATTCCTGAGTCATCTCAAATCTCCAGCCAGTACTTTGTTTTTCTCGCCTTAGCCCAAGCATAATCTATTATTTTCAAAGGTTCAGACAGCTCCCAGGAAAACCAGGGATTGTGGAGACCTTTAACTCTAAATTACAAGGTGGTGTAGCAGGCCCCAGCAGTAGCACAGGCCCGGTTATCTGACATTACCGTGAAGTTTACGCTTTAAAGCACGAAATGCAATCCTCCGAGTGCATGTGTCCCCGCGGTCTCAAGGGAGGCGAGGGCCTTTATCGCCGCTTGCGGCTTTAATTATTATTTCTTACCCATCTTGCTTTGCACGAGCCCTTGCAGTCCTGTTTCCTCCCCTGTCCCTGGCACCAATGAGCCACTTTGACACCGCCTTTTTTTATATCTTTTCTAGTGATTGTATTTGTAAAAGAATTTTTCTTCAAGCTTCCTGTAAAATACATATAAATTCCATATTTGACAATGTACATCAAAGAAGTAGTTCTCCAATTTGACTGTTTTACACAAAACAATGGTATCCTATATTGATAATAACTTTGTCTAATGAGGAAACCCAAATGTGCATTATAATTTAGTGTATAAATGCCTATTAAACATATGAGAGTAACTTACTTACGAAAACCGAGGTCTGTTTTACGTAGTTCTGTGCTTAAAAATGAATTGGAGTAGACAGCTTAAACAGTTACATTCAAAAATCAGTTTTGTTAACTATTTTTGTGCGTTGCAATTAAACTGATACTACTCACTGGATATTTAATATTGTGACTCCATAGTTTTGGAGTGACTGTGGCAGTGAGGAGCACCGCGGATCTGGGGGCAGCGGCACCCATGGCAGCCTCTCATCAGACCAGCAAGACGGACCGCCGAGACCAGGTCTGGGGCCGCTCAGAACAGGGCAGGAGGGAAGGCTTGGGGCAATGAGAGCGGTGGGTCGGCTGTACAGAGGGAGTTTACTGCATCTGTCCACCGCTCTATCAGCGGGCGGGGCACATTCACCTGTCCCGATTCAGAGCCGCGAGCCTCCTCTGGCTCTCAGCCCAGCATAACTTTGATGAACTAACTAACTATCACCCGGTTTTGCAGTGGATTTGATCAGAACATGAGGATTCAACCCGCCCACCCCGCTGCCATGTCCCGATGCACTAACACTATTCCCTCTGTACGTCCCACACATATATCTATGGTCCCACCGCTCTCCCACGGAGCTCACGGCCAAAGTCCATTCCAGTCCATGGTGTAGCCACGAGGCTAACTGTTAGCTAGATATCACAATATTAAATGAGTCGTTATCAGTTTTCCATTTTAGTTAGCTAAAGATGAAATCAAATAAGGGCTCCCTTTTCGTTTTCCGATTTTGTGTAAAACCAAACACAAAAAGACCCATTCACCAATTTTATATATTTTTCCTTTTTTTGATTTACACTGACTGAAAGAAAATCAAATGGCTGCGAAGTGGATCCTCAACTCAAAACAATTTAATAATACACAGTTTATGATTTATAAATTATAAGAAAATATAATACTCTACTAATATTGTATTTTCTGTCGTTTTTGTTAAGGTAAAAAAAATCTCTAAAAGAGGCGCGAAGACTGAGAAATATATATGTAACGAACTAACTGTCAAGATTCTAACTAGAAGGGCTAAACTAATAATTTTGGTTATTGTTATGTGGTAAAAACAAAGTATTTCTAATACATTTTACTTTGCAGTTATTTGTAGTTCTTACCTTGAATATAGTTGACAGTCTTGATGGCAAATCCACCACAAACAGTGAGTTACACAGCGCAACAGCAAGTGGGGGATGGGTAGTCCCGTTTTAGATCTCGCGATAAAGTTGACAGGGGGCTGGGAATTGCTGCGTGAGTTCCTTTGACCTTACAATTTTGTTAAATCAGAAATGGTATAATTGCTTGATGTTCGCTTTTTTATTTTGTCAAAGCACACTTTTACACAAATTCCATTAATAAATATATTTTGAAGGATATGTGTATTGACAGTTAGTATATTGTCAATTTGATTTTTATTTAACATATGACTAAATTAAGATTGATAACATCACAAAAAGTAATTTTTAAAAGTAAATTTAAAAGTACATGTGAACACAATAACTCATGGAATAATTGTTTGGACTTGTATACTTAATAAAACAAAAGACCATGCAAAGATTTTCCAATAATTACCCACTTGGCAACCACATGGGATGCCCACTTGGTTTTACCCATTTGGGTGCTAGCCGGGTAACCCAGGTGGGCCCCAGATAAGATGCCTATTTTGGGCCCATGCCCACTCTGTACCCCTGTAGCCCATGTAAAACCCATGTGGGCCCCACATTCACGTGTTTGCTGGGTAATATGCTCGTCTGCTCTTCTCAATGACGTAAATATAGTCTCTGCTCGAATAATGTACTCAGTGACCGTTTCATTGCTAGCCTTATGGAGTGAGGAAAGTTCACAATACAAACTCACAACACGGGGTTTGTCTTTTCCGGCGTAATGCTCGCGAAGAATCTCCAGTGCTTTTCTTCCGTCACGTTTTGCGTCTCTCATTATCAGCGACAAACTTTTGTTGTCTAGGCATTGCACCAGCTCTGCATATGCCTCTCCGTTCTTTGCCTCATCTTCCGCTAAAGCTTCTTCGTCTTCTTCGTCTATCTGCGGATCCTCTAAAATAACTTCTCTGAGGCTACGGCTAATTTTTCTCATCACCGTCAAATAAAAGTCTGAACCACCTTTGGCCTGCTTGACTGGGCCCATAACCTGTAGAGTTAGACATCTCTGCAGCAGTCTATCGCGTATTTACAGTCACCAAAGTGATTAACTTACTCACGGAGAAAAATAAGATAGGCAACCTGTTATAAGAATTCTATATGTCCAAAAGAATTCTATATCCTTATATTATCCAGAGAGACACGGAGACAGATTATATTATAAAAGCGAAAGGCCAGGTTTTATTCCTTGCAAGGAGAAGCAAAGTACACAGATATATCAAAGGTACATAGTGCGTTTTGCTTACAGAGGTAAGCAAAACATTACATTTTATATCACTCAGTGGGGGCTGTCAGTGGGAGGTGTATCTTGCATACACACTCCCCTCAAGGCCCCAGCTCCAGGTGCAAAAGTACCATGGCAACCCATGTCTATCTAGTTATGTCTACTCCATGCTTGGACTTACATAGAGGACATGACATGATTTGACATGACCTGTAGAGAACTATGAGCACCTACTAACTATAAACAATATACAGAATTATAATAATAAAATTCTCATAACATTCCCCCCTCTTTATGCTGATAACAATTAGCATAAACAACCTACTAGCTTGAGTGTGAGTTGTAAACTATGACAGAAGCGAAAACCCAGCAGGGCGTTGACCTAGCCAGAAGAACATTTTGACCCATTGGTAAAATTACCTAAAGCTGGGAAAAACTCTTCTATCCACCCCTTGCCCCAAAGGCGGTGACAAAACACAAACATCGAGCATCAAACGTATGTAATCACTTCAAATGATTAACTTACAACACATGTCAAAACAAACATAACAAATGATTATAATGGGATATGTTTCAAATCAAATGGGAACCCACAGAGTAATGCACTGATTCTTCAAAGTCAAATTATTTAAAGTCCATAAATCATAAATGTCCATAAATCATAAATCAAAACACAGTGTCACTCCAAAATAAAGTAGAAAAATTTGCCAGAGTTTGAGCTGGTCAACCCATTGGACTCAAGATCTCTGGCCTGTCCCTGCCTGTCCATTTCTGTCCCTGTAACGAAAAGAAAAACACATGGAGTGAGACATATGCACATTCATAATGATTAAAATCAATTCTCTTCAGCATAATCAATTCAATGAACCATACGGCCCTTAGGTCTGTAGTATGATCCGTCCTGGAACTGTTGTCCCGTTGGTGTACATGCAAACAATAACGTCCCTCAGATATCTGGATACATGGAAAGCAACACAAACAAAAGTTATCAGACATGGAAGTGCAACAACAAGTACATGCACTGTATCTCAATACAGATTCTAAAATCCCAGTAAATCTTCCAAATATGTTGTAAAACCAGGTCAAAATTAATTTCTCTATACCAGAATATTCTAATTCCTCTGTTAGAGTTTGAAGTCCTTTCTTAAAGACTTAAGTTCTGCTGTAACTAGTCCTGTGTTACTTTGGAGGAAATCCTTTTGTAGACCCCCCCTTTTCAGCTAAAAGCATGCTCAGTGCTATTTTGTTCTGTCCAGTCCTTGGACCAGTTTTCTCTCCTTTCCAGTTTTAATTAACAGTTACAGCATCTCTTGTGTAATTCATAAACCTTTGTTGTTTATAAATATACTTAATTTAATCCACATTTTCATAAATTGTCTCAAATGGTAAACATTCAAATCCTAATGCTAATTTAATTTTAGCCTTATATTCATTAAGGACACCTTCGAAGGACACCTCTGTCGTCGATGTAAATGGGGCTCACAAATGAACCTGAGGGAGCTGCTGTTTGGCTCCTAAAGTGTGAGTTTCCACTCAATGTTCTCCACATTGTATGTGAACACAAATAAAACGAGGATCCTTTAAGGACGCATGTTTCCGGTCAGCAGGCAACGCTGGTCTAATGGTCTTACTTTCACAAAACCTCCAGACTTCTGCTTTGCACTGCACCTGTCCCTGATCTCTACGTTTGTCAAGTTCAGAGTGATGTCACAGGAAGTCATGTGACCCCGTCACTAGCCCTGCTCACAGGTGTGCTTCCCTTCACAGGTGTAAACCAAGATGATATAAGTTCAAAGAACTATATTAATATTAGCTCTTACTGGTGGTGGCTATATTAATTTTCAAAACTCCTTTTCTGAACTGGTATACTTGTTGTAGTTGGCTTCCATCCAAATAAAGAACAAACAAACAAATCAGAACGTTATCTGACATTATAGACCCATAGAAAGTGCCTCCTAGGTTTTCGCCAAACTAAAACCATAAAAGCCCTTAAAATGATCAAACCATAAAATTGAAACAGCAGATAAACCCTGTTTCCACAGATATGGTCTGCTGGAAATCTACTTTAATCTGAAAAGGTTTAATCAGACTAAACAGTGCTTCTCCAGAAAAGTCCTGTCAACTTTCTTTATTTCATTATTTGATTTAAACTTTTACCTGTATCAAACACTGTTGTTTCAGCCTCATGCTAACCATTAGGTTAACCAAGCATCCCTTCAGCACTTTAACACAGTTTTGTTTAAACCTTCATCTCCCCCCTTTTTGAGACGTGGTACTGCCATGGCTCAAAATACCACAAAAATAAACAAAAATCAAATAAAAGTTAAAAAAAATCAAAATAAAATCAAATCAGAATGTTTTTTTTCCAATTACCACCTTAAATTGTTATTTCATTAATTAGCATTTCTAATTATTCATCTTCTTTATGTTTTCCCAAATAGCATCACTTTTGTTTATGTTATATTTAAAACTTCACTTTGCTTAGTTCAGTTTTAATTTTAGTTACCATTAGTTGTAGGTCTTTACCTGTAACTGTAATTGGTATCATTCACAATTTGATAAATTTTAACTCAGTTGATGCAAACATAAATAATTTATATAGATCAGAACTGGTTTCTCATGATCTATTGTCACAAACCTTTAAACATAAACCTTCAATTCACAATTTATTTCACGTGTTCTTTTAAATTAAAATATTCTCATAATATTGTTTAATTTACCTTAAATTACTTTCTTTAGAAAGAAACACATTTTTCTCTTACTTCAAAACAAAATTTCTTACTCCCCCTTGGGTTCAGACCCCTTCCTCTGGGTTTAAACCAGTAACAGCAGCATGTCTCAGCTGCTTGAACACACCACAAAGCCTCTGCTCTGTTCCCTCTGCTTTCCTCCAAAACACCATCACCTTTGTGACTGTCGTTTTTTTTTTTTTTAATGAAAGACCAAACATAAAATCAACAAATTTCCTCTTAAATTCTGCTTTATTTTTAAACTAAAATTTCTTCAAGATTTTGTTCAGTATAGATTTGTTCTATACTGTCTCTGTAAAACTCAGTTTTATCACCAGGTGCTAAATACAATAAACCAGTTTGTTTTTGTATTTTTCCCATATTAATTTAAATGTAACATAAAAACGTTTTATCAATTACTATTTTCATGTTTCCACTAATCATTCAGATGCCACATAAAGAATTCACCTCACTGAAGGTTAAACAGAACCTTTAAACATCAAATGTAAAATCAAATGTGTCTCTCTTTATTTATTCAAATTAACCAAAATTGTAATCAGTAACTATCATTACTGTTCATTCAATAAAATGTAACATCTCAACCTCTTTTTTTCTTTTTCTTTAGGTTACAACGACCTAAAGTTTGATCAAAACCAAAACCAAAACAACATTCAAATCTATTCAAAAGGACCTTGTGTTAGTCCCAGTACTCCAAAAAATAAAAAAAATAAAAAAATTTTAATCACTTCCAACAGTGATAAAAACCCAGCGAGCCATTGGCATATGCTCTTAAACTTTAACAATTCACCTTGTTAGTTTAACAATTATCTTTTATTCACTTATTTTTCATTACCTTTCAATTTTTCAAATAAAACCTTTAAGATCGTTTTAACAGTTTGAACTGTTTTAATATAGATATGTTTTTAATCACCAAAACCAGATTACCAATTTACATTACAGTTTAAATCTTTATTGTATAGATGACACTATACCTTAATTATAAAGTACCAAAATAAATAATGATTATTATTTATTTTGAACTATTTTCATTTCAATTTTCCAATTACTTAAACTTTAAGTTTTTCTTCTCAAAAATCATATTCAATCTCATTCATTCAATCGTTTAGTTTACCAAATCATGTTTCATAGATTCAATAAAACTCAAATGTGGACTTTATTCATATCAACAGACCTGTCCGAAGATCAACCCGTTTTCCTAATTAAGTATCATAAACTTTATTTAACACGTTAGTTCAGTGCAATCTGTTTCTGTCACTGACATTTCTAACTCAGCATTTTTCTCAACATTAAAAGTTTGTTTAATGTAAAGGCTCCCACCATGTCTGTGGAGCTAAAAAACAAAAACCCAAAACAAAACATTTCTCGCTCCTGGGAGCAAAAAGGAGGGTGCTGTGAAGCCCCTGGTACCTTGACTTTCACAGAATGTTATCTTGTGTTTAAACATTCCTGTGAATCCAAAACAGTGGTTGCTTTGAATCCACTTTCTCCATTTTCACACTTTGTTAGAACCAAACCAAAGAAATACATAAATGTTTCTTTTCTTTACTTAGATTCTTGTATCCTTGTTTTCTTTTAAATATGAGCTTATGGCCCATAACTATAAAGTTATATTATCTTTATAAACTTACTCTGCGCAATTCAATTTTAAGACGCATATTTAAATTCTTCCAATTACAAAGTAATTATTTTCATTCTTTTATTGGCGTTATACCGTGTGTTTGAACCACACTGATATTAAGGACCTCTATTAATTCTCGTATTAATAGATACACAAAATTGTTTAGCTAAACATCAATCACTAATTCTATTTTAGATCCAAGTGTTGGATCTTTAACTTCTTTAAACCTTTAATGTTCACATTTCTATGTCACATAAAATACAAAACCAACTCTGTTCTTTAACAGAATACTCATTATTTTCTCTCATAAACCAAAATCACATCCTTCTCTGTAGATGTGTGTCCCATGTGTCCGTGTTTGTGTCTATGTGTCTGTATTTACATGTGTTTATGTGTGTGCAGTTACATGTGTCTTTATGTGTTTATGTACCTGACCTGTTAGTTGAATCGGTCAGTCCTGAGGTCATTCCCTCGTCTCTCGTCTGGACCCAGTTTCGACCTCCTCCTCCTCCTCTCAGTGCCCTCTCGTCTGTCACGCCCACCTCCACCTCGCTCTCAATTGTGCATTTTTCTTCAGAGAAATACATTACATTCATATTAATTTCAAGTTTCATCCAAACACACTTTACAAATACCTTTTTGGTCAATCTCAATAGATCAAAATTTAAAACAAATAAACGTTAGTGTGAATTGGTTTATCTTACCGCTTTCGGGTTGCTGCTGCTGGTAACTGTCTGCAGCTTTTTTCAGCCGAAAATCCGCAGGTGGGAGGTGGGGTGCAGATGAAGCTTTGGAGAGAGCACTGTTTTCCGGAGCGGAGGGAGGCCGATACCTAGAGGCTCCCAGGACATTTAAACAAAATACAAATGATTAGTGTTTTGAAGTACATGTGTGTACTTCTTTCAAAATCTCTTCTCTACTTCTCTGTTTTTCCTCAAACTAGAAAAATAGCTTATGGAAGCTACCTTTCTCTCTCATGTTGTTCAAACTTTCTCTAAACAAAAACATTACCTTTTGTTCTGATTCACATCATTAGACTCATTCTTCGTCCAACAATGGCCCATTCATAACACATTTATTCTCTCAAACACACCTTTATCTTTAACTTTTTAGGTCAACAATTCTCAGTATTGTCAACAATTCTCAGTATAAGCCCCGTCACTTTCAGTGGGCTTTTTTTTCGCTCACTCACCGCGTCACCAGCAGTGAACATTTTTCAGCAAAAGTTCTCGTGGGCTTTTAAAATCTCATTTCTCATCTGCAGGAATCACTTCTACGTAGGCAGGCCTTTTTTATAGTCACATTGACTTCGGACTCATTCATCTCACCTTTAGTTGATTTCAGTAAGGATCTCGATAATGGTCTATATACTCGAGTTTTCTATTCATTAAAACCAACAATACTAGCTATGCAAGGCAGTTCGATTGTGGCGTATTACGATACGTGATTATTAATCTAAGATAAATTCCTGTGCTCTCTAGACAAGCTCTTGAGACCCCATACCCCTTCTTGTAATCAGGCGAACTATCTATCTCGTAGATTCCGCACTTGTCATGGCCAATGAATTTCCCGCGCGTTCCGTTTCAAGAAACACCTGAAGACTTACAAGGCATAAGGTATCTATCAAACTAAAATCTAGCAAGACAACAAGCTTTAACACAGATTAACATCAGAATATCCCGTTTAAAACCTCACCCGTTAAGATTTTACATGTAGATTCTCGATAAAGCGGATCTCACCATTAGATGACATTTAGGGTCTCGATCTTTCAGCGTTTAAGAATCTCATATGCTGGCCAACTTCATGGAAAAACATCAACTAATGATGTAAACTACATGCAGCCCGCTCAACATATGTCAGATTTCCAAAACTACTACTACTTCCGGAAGCTTTGGTAATTACAAACTCACACACACACACCAAAAATAAATTAAACAGCTGTTTACCTGAATTTTCAGTCCAATAGTCCAGTTGTTCCGCAGCCAGACTGTCTGTTCTGTCCTCTCGTCTCTCTGCTCTTCTCTTTTTCCAGTCCAGATCTCGTCATCGTGTTCACACACACACAGAGGGGATATCTGGCCCATTACTGCTAAATAGCACAGCTTGGGACTTACAAGAAATGCTTTCTTTGTGCATTTCTCCGTGCACGTCAGTTCACCTCTTTGTATGAGAAACAACGAATATTGAGATCCGGGTCACGGCACCAAATGTTATAAGAATTCTATATGTCCAAAAGAATTCTATATCCTTATATTATCCAGAGAGACACGGAGACAGATTATATTATAAAAGCGAAAGGCCAGGTTTTATTCCTTGCAAGGAGAAGCAAAGTACACAGATATATCAAAGGTACATAGTGCGTTTTGCTTACAGAGGTAAGCAAAACATTACATTTTATATCACTCAGTGGGGGCTGTCAGTGGGAGGTGTATCTTGCATACACACTCCCCTCAAGGCCCCAGCTCCAGGTGCAAAAGTACCATGGCAACCCATGTCTATCTAGTTATGTCTACTCCATGCTTGGACTAACATAGAGGACATGACATGATTTGACATGACCTGTAGAGAACTATGAGCACCTACTAACTATAAACAATATACAGAATTATAATAATAAAATTCCAGTGGTGGACGAAGTACACAAACCAAGTACTTGAGTTAAAGTACAGATACACTAGGTAAAATATTACTTCAGTAAAAGTAAAAGTACTCCCTTTTAACTTTCACTTGAGTAAAAGTACAAAAGTATTTGCCTTCAAATGTACTTAAGTATCCAAGTACTAGGCTATAATGCCCTTATAATTTTTGTCAGTCTCTTGCCCCCTTTAGGCGCCAGGAATTATTAAAAAAATACAGATTTTTGAGATCCAAATTTCAAAAGGCTGTGGTTTGAAAATGATACGAGATAGAGTCCTACTCTAAACTAGAAAAATGTCAGGTATGACCCAAAGTATTTAAGTAAATAAATTTTAAGCATCTAATTTGCATATAATTTGCATACTATGACATTATATATTGGCGGTTATGTTTTTTTCAGTACTTACACACTAATGAACATATTAGAATAGTTTTTTTTCTTTTTCTGAAATAAAGAATAACTACAACTTCTAATAAACCATAACTAGTAAAACGTATGCAAATAGTTATGAGAAATATACACATGTACTGTATGTGTGTGGTTGCAGTTGCTTTATCTTTTCTTATCCATCCATGTGGCATAGTTAGTATTTTTTTAGAGTGTGGGACCTCTCATAAAGCACAGCACACAGCCATCACTTTTATTACGATCGCTGCTTTGATTAGCACATTCTCACTGACTATGTTTACCCCTGTCTCTCCCTCCTCTACTGGGTAAAGTGTCAGGATGAACAACACGTATTTGTCCCAAACAGCTGTCAATAGAAGCCGCATTATTCCCGACACCCCCGTTACTACCGCGGCCACGGCAGTACACCCGCCCCGGCTTCTATCACCTGTGCTAAAGGTAAAGCTGCAGGTGCTAAAGGTAAAGCTGCAGGTGCTACGCCACGGCTTCCTTTCCAACATCCTTCACGACTAGTTTTCCTCCCGTTTCTTTCACTGATGTTTGGTAAAATGTGGGAAAAACAGCGTGTGCTTTATGAGAGACGCTGAGAAAGGCACGAGCAGCGCGCTTTCCAAGTCACACACGCACGCACTCTCGCTCATTCTCACTTTCACTCGGCTGAAAAGACTCTAAAGGTAGATGTTCTCCCTCAGAATCAGAGTCAGCCATTACTAATACCAAAGCTTCGTCACAGGTGTTCTTTTTTATTTGTTATTTTCGTGTTTATCAGCTCGCGTGTAGAGAATGAGGCTTCTATTGAGCCGGTCCTGACACTCCCACTGAGACGCGTCTTTGAGATCTTCTTCTACAAAAATATTTAACGGAAACACAAGGAACGACTAATTTTGCAAAATGTACTTGAGTAAAAAGTAAGATATTTGACGTTGAAATGTAGTGAAGTAAAGTAAAAAGTATCCCTTAATGGAAATACTTAGTAAAGTACAGATACTGGAAAAAACTACTTAAGTACAGTAACGAATTACATTTACTTCGTTACTGTCCACCACTGTAAAATTCTCATAACACAACCATTGTCTGTTGAACTCACAGCAGCACACTGCTAACTCTGCTTCTTTATTATTTGTACGCATGCTCACAACATACACAGTATACGAAGCACACACGTTTCAATGACGTCAATGCGTAGACTATAACATGACTTTGCCACTTATACTTATTAAAGTATGTTTAACAATTAGTGAGTACGACCATTAGTTCACCACATGTTCTTAAGTGTTTTATTTTTCTTCTCTGTGCTTTGGGTTCAATCCAATTTTGATGATTTTTCCATCTTTTTGCACCTATTTATGTATGTCACTGGTCACAAGATCAGCCAAGGACCAATGACTGTATAAATATGGACAACTTCCGCCCATTGGTCCCCTATTCACCGATATTGATTGTTGCTTCCACAGGGGAATAAAATGGCTGTGAAATCCGGGGTTTTTCTGTTTTTACTGCATAGTAAAACAATAGTTTTCAAATAGCATAAACGGACATATTAATCAAAAATTCACCCCCCTCCCAGAATTGTCATGTAGTAAAAACTTAGCTCTAGAGACCGGAGCCATCTTTTGTACCAGGCTGTAAGCATATTTTATATATTATTTTTATATGTTATAAGGATGCATCCAAGGGTGCATCTTAATAGAAAAATACTAACAGGCGCCTTTAAATAAAATGTATTATTATTATTATAGATTTAGCTACAAATACAGTACAACGGGTAAATCCAGATCTATTTCCATCATAATGACAAGTATGGTCTTAGCTTTAGAATATAATGCAGCCTCCATTGTCTATCTATAATGCATATGGATGCTATAAACATGCAACAATATTATCTTATTTGAGCATCTGTCCTCATAAAAAATACATAACAGCAAATTATTATTATTATAGGAGTTAGTTTGATTTGAGCTCATTGTTCTATTGTGTTGTACTCACAACCCATGTTTTGCGAGGCTAGAAAGCCAGCAAACAATAAAATAAAACCATTTTTAAAATGAAATAAAAGATGCTCCACACAAGGATTACTTTTCTTGTTTTTTTTAAATGTAGACATTTACGATTTATTTTTGATTTTGTAAAACAAAAATAAACAAAGAAATAAACAAAATTATTAACCCAAAATATGCATGTGCTTATCCTACACAGAGATGCACTTTGTCTGCTACTAGCTTAATTTATGCACATGTACTTTTACCATTTAACTTTACATTACATTACACACTTGTTCATTAATGTTTAAGTTCTTAAGTAAACACAATACTTACAGACTATTATTCTCTAAGGCAAAGTGTGAGAGACAAACATTTAGCTCGAGTATTGACAATCCACAATGTGCTGTTTTTCAATCTTTTCCATTGTTAACTAAGATAGCACCTAGATCACACACATCTGGTGGAGTATGGGAAAAAGGTCTTGGCTTAAATACATTGCATATGAGGAGATTGTCGACAGGTGTACCAGCCAGCCTTTAGCAGAAGGAGGAGGGAGGGGAGAAGCCAATCGTAAACCTGGAAATCCCCGGTTTCTCTGGGTGGGCGAGATGGAACTCCCTTACCAAGTCCTGGTCCAGGACCCCGTACCCCTCCCAGTCCACAAGGTATCGTAGCTTTCGTTCCCGGCGGCGAAGATCAAGGAGGCACCTCACATTAAAAGCCGGATGGTCATCGACAAGCCGGGGGGTGGAGGGGGCTCGGTCGGAGGGGAAAGGTCACTTGACGAGACTGGTTTAACTTAAGAAAGATAAAATGAGGGATGTATTTGCAATGTACGGGGAAGTTCCAAGCGAACATTCACAGGGTGGATGACCCGAGATGTCTTGAAGGGCCCAATGAATTTCGGCAAGAGCTTCTTTGACTCGGTCTTCAGTGTAATATTCTTGGTAGTGAACCAAACCAAACTGACCTGGAGTGTAGGGTGGAGTTGAAGATCGGTAATAATCAGCAAGGCGCTTATTCTGAGCAGTGGAGCGTTACAGGGCCCTCCAAGTTTCTGCAGCACCTCCGGAGGTGCAACTGGACAGCACTTCAACTTCGACCTCCTTCTCAGGAAAAGCATGTTAATGAGCCGACCCATAACAGAGGTCACACTCTGGACCTGGTCATTACTAAAGGTGTTCATATTTCAGATGTCACTGTAGTTGATGTTGCTCTATCTGATCATTCTTGTATCTTTTTCCATCTGCCATTTGTACAGAAGAGACACATTAATGATAACACCAGGACACAGTTTATGGAGGCAGTCAGGTTTGAAAATGCCTCATCAGGTCAAGTTGATGATTTGTTGAATTGTTATACTTCAGGTGTTTTAAATTTTATGGACACCATTGCTCCTGTTAAGGTTAAAGTGATCAGGACGAGGCAGAAGGCTTCATGGAGCAATGCTCACTCTCTCAGTGCACAGAAAAGGGAATGCCGAAAAGCCTGAAAGAAAATGGTGTAAAGATTCAAAGATTCAAGATTCAAAGTGTTTATTGTCATGTGTACAGACAGAAAGCATGTTTCCCTGTACAATGAAATTCTTACTTTGCCGTCCACAGTAAAATGTCACACAAGTAAGTAAAAATAAAAAATAAGACAAATATACAAGTGATAATAATGCAGTACAAAAAATACAAATATACAAAAAAAAAATACAAGAGGGCAAAAGGAGTAAAGTAGTAAAGTGAGGTAGTGCAGTTGTGATGGTGTAAAGTGACGTGTAAAGTAAAGTGACGTGTAAAGTAAAGTGACGGTGTAAAGTAAAGTGAGGTAGTGCAGTAGGTAACAATTGTTCATGTAATGTTGTGATTGTGATTGTAGACTCCTATCTGCTGTTTAGGAGTCTTATGGCAGAGGGAAAGAATGAGTTCTTCATTCTGAAGTCCTGCATTTCACACTTCTGTACCTCCGTCCTGAGGGTAGAAGTGTGAACAGACCATGTTGGGGGTGGGAGGGGTCTTTGAGGATGGAAGCAGCTCTTCTGTGGACTCTGCGGTGGTAGATGCTCTGCAGAGAGGGCAGTGGAGTCCTGGTGATCTTCTGCAGTCTTCACCACTCTCTGCAGGCGCTATGCGGTCCATGACAGAAGTGCTGCCGCCGTCACACAGTGATGCAGCTGGTCAGGACACTCTCAATGGTGCAGCTGTAGAAGTTGCTGAGGATCTTGGGCGACATGCCAAACTTCCTCAGCCTCCTCAGAAAATACAGCCGCTGTTGAGCCTTCTTGACCAGCTGCGTGATGTGAGGTGTCCAAGTGAGGTCCTCATTGATGTGGACACCCAAGTATTTGAAGCTGCTCACCCTCTCCACTTCAAGTTCCCGGATGAACAGTGGCTGAGGCGTTCTCCTCTCTCCTCATGTCCACTATCATCTCCTTTGTCTTGTCCGTGTTGAGGGTGAGGTTGTTGTCTTCACACCATGACACCAGACTGGCCACCTCCCTCCTGTAAGCTGCCTCGTCACCGCCAGCGATGCGCCCTATCACTGCGGTGTCGCCAGCAAACTTCAGGATAATGTTGTCCTTGTGAGAGGCGACACAGTCGTAGGTGTACAGGGTGTAGAGGATGGGGCTGAGTACACAGCCCTGTGGAGTACCAATGTTTGTGATGGTGCTGGCTGAAGTCCTATTACCAATCCTGACAGACTGAGGCCTGCCAGTCAGGAAATCTAGGAGCCAGTCACAGAGGGTGGGGTGCAAACCAAGTGTGGACAGTTTGTGGGTGAGTTTGTGTGGGATGACCGTGTTGAAGGCGGAGCTGTAATCTATAAAAAGTATCCGTATGTATGAGTCCTTGTTCTCCAGGTGTGAGAGGAGTAGTGGACAGCAGTAGCGATAGCATCCGAGGTGGACCTGTTGGGTCGGTAGGCATACTGCAGGGGGTCAATGGTGTCGGTATGCTGCTCTGAATGTGGGCCAGCACCACTCTCTCGAAACACTTCATAATGATTGGAGTGAGTGCCACTGGCCTGTAGTCATTCAGGCAGGTGGGTGGGTTCTTCTTGGGCAGGGGACGATGGTCGTGGTCTTGAAGCATGGTGGTACAATGCGCTGGCTGAGGGAGAGGTTGAAGATGGAGGTGAAAACATCAACCAGCTCGTTGGCACATGCTCTGAGGGCCCGCCCAGGAATGTTGTCTGGTCCTGCTGCTTTGGGGTTGATCTTCCTCAGAGCTCTGTGTACCTGTGTTGTTGAGATGGTTGGTGGAGGGGAGGGGTTGGGTGATCCAGGTGTGTGTGAGCTCCTCTCTGCAGTGTTGCTGGGAGCCTCAAAGCGGCGTAGAAATTGTTGAGGTCATCCGGCAGGCTGTCTGTTGATGCGATGTTGTTGGTGGTGGTCCTGTAGTCTGTGATGTGCTGCAGGCCTTGCCACATCCGCCCTGAATCCGCAGAGTAGAGTAGAAGCTGTCCAGCTTCTCTCTGTACTGCCTCTTGGCCGCTGTGATGGCTTTTCTCAGTCCATACTGCAGCTTTGTACTGCTCTCATTGCCTGATCTAAATGCAAGAGAGTGAGCACGCAGCATGTGACGTACCTGACTGTTTATCCAGGGCTTCTGGTTGGGAAACTTCCTGATTTGTATGGTGGGCACGATGTTATCAACACAAGTGCTGATGTACCCAGACACATACTCAGCATAATCCTGTACACTGATGGAAGAGTCCTCCACAGTGGCTGCAGCTTTAAACACATCCCAGTCTGTCAGTGCAAAACAATCCTGCAGGGTGATCTCGCTCTCCGGGTCCAGAGTTTGATCTGTTTGGTGACAGGGTGTGCTTGTTTCAGTCTTTGTCTGTAAGCAGGGTACAGGAACAAAGAGATGTGGTCCGAGTGTCCGAAGTGGGGCGGGTGCAGCCCTGTATGCACCACGTATGTTGCTGTAGACGTGGTCAAGAGTGTTTTTATCACGGGTGGGAATGTCAACATGCTGGTGGTATCTGGGGAATACAGTCCGCAAACTACAGTGGTTGAAGTCACCAGCAACAATAAAAACAGCGTCAGGATGAGCCGTTTCTAACGCGCTGATGACGTCATGGAGTTTGCTGAGTGCTGCTGTGGCGTCAGCACGCGGGGGGATGTAAACAGCGCCAAAAACACAGCAGTAAATTCCTCGGTAGATAATAATGGACGGCACTTTAGCAGTAATAACTCCACATCTGGTGAACAGTGCTCGTCAACAGTCTGTATATCTTCGCACCACGAGTTGTTTACAAACACACACACACCCCCGCCTTTAGACTTACCGGATGCCGCTGCGTCGGTCGCCTCGGTGAAGCGGTGAGTCTGTAGCTGAATGGCGTTGTCCGGGACCTTGTCTGAGAGCCAGGTCTCGGTGAAAATCAGGGCGCAGCACTCTCTGATTTCCCGATGGGTTGAAATCCTGGCTCGTAGCTCGTCCCAATTTGTTTTCCAGGGAACGTACATTCGCTAACAAGAGGCTGGGTAGCGGTGGTCGGCTAGCGCGAGCTTTTAGCCTAGCATGTAGCCCTCCCCTCTTGCCTCGCTTGCGCCGTCTCGAAGCACTCTCCTGGGGTCAGCGAACTCACTCGAGACCGGTGCTTCGTGGCCCTCGGGGTAAAAGTTTTGGTGGTATGGGCGAACAATGAGCTGCAGCTCCAGCGGAATAGAACCACTAAAAACAAAGTTTCGTGAGTTGGCGATGTCCAATAATGCCTGTCGGTTGTATGTTAGCAGTGCATGGCATTTGTGCACTGCAGAAAGAACGAAAAACACGAAAAACATACAAAAAAGAGAAAAAGTTCGAAATTTTAGCGCGGAGCTGGCAAACACGTCTGCCTCGGGGGGCGCCATGGTACTATATATATATAAATTGAAACTCTTAATTCATTATGAGGTAAACAAAGAAAATTTGCATGTTTTCAATCAAACTTTGCAAAAAGCAAGTGAAATATTCTTCTCAGAGATCATCATCAACAATAGTAACAATTCGCGTGTCCTGTTTGCTACAGTGAACAGATTAACAAACCCTCCAGCTCCATTTCCTCCAGAATTAGTTTCCACCACTAAATGCAATGAGTTTGAATTGTTTTTCAACAACAAGGTTCAAGGCATTAAACATCAGTACAGTCCAAAGGGCATACAACAACATGACTTTCTATTACTTAACAACTGCTTTGATTCTTTTCAGTCAAGATTCAGGCCCCATCACAGACTGAGACTGCACTTATCAAAGTCACAAATGCTATCTGTCTGAACATTGACGCGGGCAAAGTCTGTCTTAGTTCTGTTGGACTTGAGTGCTGCGTTTGATACAGTGGACCATGAAATCCTGACACAAAGATTAGAGGAATGGATAGGTATCACTGGAACTGCCCTTAAATGGTTTCAGTCCTATCTTGAAGACAGGGAGTACTTTGTTTCGGTTGGTAACTGTGTATGAGACCAAAAGGTTTTGACATGTGGGGTTCCACAGGGATCTTGGGACCTCTATTATTCAATCTTTACATGCTCCTTTTAGGCCAGTTAATACGCAGCTGTGGTGTATCATACCATAATTATGTAGATGACACTCAGGTTTACATTTCACTCACAGCAGGTGAAAATGGACCAATCCATTCACTGTGTCACTGCATCGAACAGATTGATGTGTGGATGCAAAATATTTTTTTCCAACTGAACAGAAACAAGACTGAACTAATTATCTTTGGGCCACAGAAACAAAGAGAAAATGTCAGCAGTCACCTCAAGTCTCTTTCTCTAAAATCTAAAAACCAAGTTAAAAATCTAGGGGTCATCATGGACTCAGGCTATGTCCACACGAAGCCAGTGCATCCCCTATCCGATCTTGAGACGGCGTCGTCTCAAGAAATATCTGCGTACACACGAAACCACTGAAACCGGCTGAAAACGATGTAGTATATATGCCAGACCAGTATGGGGCGCTGTAATTCTGCCACAGATATACACTATACACGGAGAAGAAGACTTTGAGCATGCGCATAACCTTGCGCGCTGCAGAAGAAGACGAAGACTTAAATATTTATATTCTAATAAAAACAAGTTCTCAAATTGTTGCAGTCATTTATTTTGAGTGTAGTAATTGGTGCCCTCATGTTTGTTGTTTGCCCTTCAATATACAGACTGAGTTCTGAGTGCTTTGGACATGCGGAAATTCTCTCTCCATTCATTTTCTCCAGGTTGCTCTCCTGGTTCTCTTTCGCGGTGGATCTAAGAGCATGTGGCGTATGGTGTTGTCCATTATCGCTTGTTGCTCACCACAACTGCATAGAAGCAATAGATTTTGCTATAATAAAGCTAGTAGGCTTAGTAGCTTCTGCAGCACGAACTCAATCATGTAGTCCGCCATTATTGTTGTTGCTGTTACGTGTGACGAGGCCGACACGTGATGCGATGACATCATCGTTTTCACAAAATATACGGATTGGCTGTACACACGACACCGCAAGGGTGAAGGTTTCAGATTTATCCACTTTAGAACCCGGTTACAGATAATAGCAGATTCAGTCTCCCAAAACGCCGGATCCGTGTGGACGAAACGCCAATACGATACAAAATGTATATGGATACAGTGATTCGCGTCTCCGTGTGGACAGCCCGTCAGACTTGAATTTCCACAATCACATTAAGTTAATAACATTATCATCATTTTATCACCTTAAAAACATTTCCAAAGTTAAAGGGATGATGTCTCAACCAGACTTAGAGAAACTTATCCATGCTTTTATCTCCAGCAGGTTAGATTACTGTAACAGCCTGCTCGCTGATCTTTCAAAACGAGGGTTAAGACAGCTGCTGATCGGTTTCTACACCAAAACCAGGAAGTACAACCACATCACACCAGTTTTAAAATCTCTGCACTGGCTTCCTGTTGCTCAGAGAATAGACTTTAAAACAGCACTGCTGATTTATACACTGTGTGTACAATTATTAGGCAAGTGATTATTTTGACCATATTTATTTTATTTTGCAACGTCAGGATTTGAATCTCCTCTTGTCCAGCATCCAAACTGAATGCAGAAGTGGTGTCATTCAGCTGTGAATGCACAGCAAGAAAGTCCAGCACATTGTTTCTCTTTAAGTATACAGAGAAAATTAGCACTTAGCTTTAAGTGTGTTTACAGCACTTAACATGTCAGCAACAGTCTTACCTTTGCTTTGAAGCTCACAGTTCCAAATTTTTAGTTTTCCAGTGATGTCCTTTTAAAAATGCAAGCAATCAAGTATTTACTCAGTGTCCTCAAACAGCAAGGTGGGTTCCACCTTTGACTGCATGCATCAAAGAGTGAGAAAAAAACCCTTGCTAAGCCATTGGTATTTGGTGTGTAATAGCAGGTCAACATATTGAGCTTATCTCCTCTAATAGCACCTTGAACATTTAGTGTTGTTTGGCTTCAGAGCGAATGCTATTTGATCTTCTCCGTAAATAGCATCTGCTATTTGACTGACAACATTGCACCTCTGCTCTAGTGTGATGTAAGCTTGTTGCCAAAAGGGGCATATTCCATTCACTTTGTGTTCAGATCTGGACCCTCCTGTGGTGGTCCCCAAAGAGTCCGAGGTCATGTTCAAAGGAGAAGATTTGACTGCGACATGCAACGCTCTGTCCTCTCTGAAGACGTCCACCATCTGGTACAAGGTGTGTACTTAGATCTCAGCTCGGTGCATCATGCTGCACTCGAAGTGTTAATGGTCCACTGTCCGCTGCGCACAGGACGGGAGAGTGGTTGGGATGGGCAACACTCTGCAACTTCAGGACGCCACCTACGACACAGCAGGCGAGTACATCTGTAAGGTGACCGTCCAGTCTCTGCCTCAACTCCACACCAGCAGTTCTGTCCACATCCTTGTTCACGGTCAGTCTTCTGTCTCTGATGCTCTTTAAATTTATTTTTTTGTTTGTAGAATATTCCAACTCAACGTATAAACTGAACTCTTGGTAATGTTCTGTTACCACTGCTTCTCCTTTGTGTAATTACTGTAGTTCATTCTTTTAAAAACTCAAAGAAATCACTTTTTGTTCAGTGGCATACTTAGCCTGATATACCAGACCATTTTCCTTTTTTCAAAAGGAGGATGGTCTGGTCCCTTTCTCATAGCGAATCCCTTTCTTGGAGATTTTGCAGACGGACCAGTCACAAGGCGTTTGTCTGCAGCAGGGTGTGGTTTGCTGGCTACGTCATACACAAGTAACTTGGCTGACGTGGCTAGTCCAAAACATTCAATATGGCGGACGCTGCTAGGCTAGGAAAAAAATTAGTCACGGCTGGCCAGGCTATGACACACTGGATGTGCCTAAGAAAAACTGAGTGTGCCAGAATCAATCTTTTTTAAACAAATATAATCCTTAAAGAGTACCAAGAGTAGCAGACGCTTTTATCCAAAGCGACTTACAAGTGAGGAAAACAATGGAAGCAATTTTAACGACACAAGGTACAAAAAGCATAAGTGAACAAAAAACTAGTCAGTTTAAACCCAACACAGTATAAAAAAGCTAAGTTGAATGGAGAGGTTATGGCAGGTCCCTGGGTTGGCCCGGAATCACAAGCAGTTCTGTTTTTGCAAGGTTCAGCTGCAGGTGATGGTCCATCATCCAAAGTGAGATGTCACTCAGACATGCCGAGATGCGAGCAGAGACCGTCGGATTGTCAGGATGAAATGACAGGTGGAGTTGAGTGTCATCTGCATAGCAGTGATAGGAAAAGCCATGCTTCTGGATGACAGAGCCAAGAGATGTCATGTATATGGAAAAGAGTAGTGGTCCAAGCACTGAGCCCTGTGGCACCCCTGTATTGAGATGTTGGGACTCAGAGACCTCGTTTCTCCAGGATACTCTGAATGACCTATCCGAGAGGTAAGACTTGAACCATTGCAACGCCATTCCAGAGACACCCATCGCCCTGAGAGAAGACAGGAGGATGTGATGATTCAACAGTGTCAAAAGCAGCAGACAGATCCAGTAAGATTAGTACAGATGACTTGGATGTTGCCTTTGCCAGGCTCAGGGCTTCGATGACTGAGAGCAGTGCAGTTTCGGTGGAATGTCCGCTCTTGAACCCAGACTGGTTCTGGTCCAGGAGGTTGTTGCGTGTGAGAAAGGATGAGAGCTGAGTAAACACAACTCGCTCCAGAGCTTTGGCAATGAAGGGAAGGAGGGAAACCGGTCTGTAGTTTTCTAGCAGTGTAGGGTTAAGAGTGGGTTTCTTTAAAAGTGGTGTGATGCGGACCTCTTTGAAAGCTGTGGGGAATGACCCAGTGGAGAGAGATGAGTTAACAATGTGGGTGAGAGCAGGCACGACAGATGGAGAGATGGCCTGAAGGAGATGTGTGGGGATGGGATCCAGCGGGCAGGTAGTAGGGTGGTTAGAACTAATGACCTTGGAAACATCTGCTTCAATTAGAGGAGAAAAAGAAGAGAGCAAACACATATCAGGGGTCTGAATGTGCTCGACAGGTGGTGGCGCAGAGAACTGACTGCTGATGGCAGCCGTTTTCTTTATAAAGAAAGACGCGAAATCATCAGCTGTTAAATACGATGAAGGTGTGGGAGCAGGCGGACAAAGGAGGGCAGAAAAAGTTTTAAAGAGAGTGCGCGAGTCAGGTGAGTTGATTAACCTAGAATGGTAGTAGACAGTTTTTGCAGAGGTGACATCAGCGGAGAAAGTAGAGAGGAGAGACTGGTAGATACAGAGGTTAGTAGGATCTTTTGACTTGCGCCATTTTCTCTCGGCTGACCGGAGGCTGACGCGGTGCTCGCGTAGAACATCGGATAACCAGGGGGCAGACGAGGATGTACGGGCTGGTCTAGATGTAAGAGGGCATAAGTTGTCCAAGCAGGATGTATGCGTGGAGCATAGAGTGTCGGGGGCGTTGTTTGTGTTTAAAAGAGAGAGCTCCTCAGAGGGGGGAGTATAGAAGAGACGGCAGAGGAAAAACGGGAGGGACTGAGTGTACTTAGGTTGCGTCGGAAAGTAGTAGTATCTTATGTAGATAAGATCTAATTGATTACCAGACTTGTGGGTTGCCGATGTGGAAACCCGCTTGAGGTCAAATGATGCACTTAGGTTATTGAAGTTAGCAGCCTGTGGCTTTTCACGGTGGATGTTGAAGTCTCCTAATACCACCAGAGGAGTACCATCCTCAGGGAAGGATGAAAGAAGCGCATCCAACTCCTCCAAGAAATGTCCAAGCGGACCTGGGGGCCGATAGATAACTACAAAATGACTTTTAACAGGGTGGGTGATGGTAACAGCATGGAACTCGAAGGAGCTGTTGTCACACAAGGGTGATAGCTGTTTAAACTTCCAGTCGGTAGGAATAAGTAGTCCGGTCCCTCCGCCCCTTCCAGAGAGGCAAGGACTGTGGGAGAAAGTGTGATTATGGGAGAGGGCGGCGGGAATGGCAGAGTCCTCTGGTTTGATCCATGTTTCTGTAAGTGCTACAACTGAAAGACCAGAATGTTGAAGAAAAGCTGTAATGAAATCAGCTTTGTTCACAGCAGACTGGCAGTTCCATCAGCCTATTGGGAAAGTAGAAGGGGCAGTTATTGACAGTGATACAACATGCAGATTATTATGGTTGCGTCGCCTTTTGCGTGAAACAGATGATAATTTCCGTGTTGAAATGACAGTAGTAATTTGAAAACATATTAAAGAGCCGAAGAGGAAATATGAAAGAAGAAATTAAAAATAGTAATAATAAATTATAAGTGCAAACAATTAGTACTAAAAAAAAGTGCAATCCCTGTTAGGTGGAGTCGCGTGCAGGTAGAGTCGATGGTATTTACTCTCTTCGTTCTTCACGCGATGACAGCTGCCGCGGTGGTTACTCCCACTTAAATACCCGTCTATTCAAGTAATTGAATTCAGCAGGTCACGCCTCCAGACACCTTCTGCTGCTAAGTTGCTTCTCCTACGGACTTCGATTAAACCAGGGGTTATATAGCAGAGCGGAGCTGGCGTTTGGTCACGCCTCCAGATGGCCACAAACAACAATTTATGACCTCAGTGATTGAATGCCACACTGCTATTTTTTTAACACACCCCTTTCAACTAATTGCCCAATTACACAGCCTAAAGAGTTTGCATATTATGAATGCTGGGTCTTGACTAGATTAGTCACTTTGTACTGCTATTATTTTGAACAATACTGTATTCTCACTAGGCCATTCTTAAAAAAAATATAGTTTTGTTGATTACACGCTTCTGGACATAAATGTACGCTTTTACTAGTGGTGCAATGGATTACATTACCGTTTTTGAGTCACGGATCGGATCATTTTTTTGATCAGCAATAAAAGGGGAGAAGCTTCTTGCATATAGCTTGAGACATACTGAACAATATTCTGTTGTCATTTCCTAAAATTGACTTGAACTCTTTTCTAGGGCTTTGCAAAGCAGGCTTATATCACTGTCTGTTATGATGTACAGTTTGGTCCATAAATATTGGGGCATCGACACAATTCTAATCTTTTTGGCTCTATACACCACCACAATGGATTTGAAATGAAACAAACAAGGTGTGCTTTAACTGCAGACTTTTAGGTTTAATTTGAAGGTATTCACATTTACATTCATTTTTACATTTTAATACTTGGTTGCAAATCCTTTGCAGTCAACTACAGCCTGAAGTCTGGAACGCATAGACATCACCAGACGCTGGGTTTCATCCCTGGTTATGCTCTGCCAGGCATCTACTGCAACTGTCTTCAGTTCCTGCTTGTTCTTGGGGCATTTTCTTTTCAGTCTATTCTTCAGCAAGTGAAATGCATGCTCAATCAGATTCAGGTCAAGTGATTGACTTGGCCATTGCATAACATTCCACTTCTTTCCCTTAAAAAACTCTTTGGTTGCTTTTGCAGTATGCTTCGGGTCATTGTCCATCTGCACTGTGAAGCACCGTCCAATGAGTTCTGAAGCATTTGACTGAACATGAGCAGATAATATTGCCCGAAACAATTCCGAATTTATCCTGCTTCTTTTGTCAGCATTCACATCAATAAATACAAGAGAACCAGTTCCATTGGCAGCCATACATGCCCACGCCATGACACTACCACCACATGCTTCACTGATGAGCAGTGTTGTGCCTGAACGCGTTCATTGAACGATAGTTCATGAACTCGTTCATATTTTGGGCGAACGTGAACTGAACGTGCTGAATTACTGCCTGATGAACGTTACTGTGAACTCGTTCAGTCTGGTGTCTGTGAACGGCACGCTCTCTCAGGTTAACTTCGTTCAATAAGGTGCCAGATTTCTATAGAGCCTTCCAGGCGAAAACCCGGCTAAAACACACCGCAAACCAGCCGCAAACGGGTCTTAATATGTAGCGGAAAAACACCAAACCTGGCAACACCAGCCACCAGTGTCCGCCGCATGCGTGACGCTGGGCGTCATCAAAAAAAAAACAATAAAGCATGGAGGCGACAGCAGCAGCATGTAGTAAGGCGTATGATCATTTAAATTCATTCATGTAACTTGTTTGTTGAACCTGCCTGGTCTATTTTCCCAGGATTCCAATATTCTGTTTTAGCATGTGGACAATGGAAAATTATTAAAATTTAAAAACGTTTTCACCTTAATGATTACTGTCCTGTTTTTCTTTGAATAATTCCTCAAAAAAGACCATTCAAGCAGCACGTTTTTCCTCATGTTCTTGAGAATGTACTGTAGGGTTGAAAGCTGCAGCTGCTACTAGTGTGGAGTGAATGGACAGCAACAAAGCATTAAGCAACAATGGGGAAATGCTGTCCCCTCAATGCTAATGTAAACCCTGGTTGGATAAGGATTGAAAATTGGATATGAAAATGAAATCTAACGCATAGCTTCATTGTTAAAACTGATAAAATAATTGCTGTCTGTGATTTTACTGTATATGGGCTGTGGCAATAATTTTGAAAAATAATAGCTCATGAGCAACATATGGAAAAAGAACTATGAACTAGTTCATTTTTGGAACTGTGAACTTAGTTCAAAATTTTGAAGTTTGAACTGTGAACTGAACTAGTTCATTTTAAAATTTGTGAACTGAACTTTGAACTAGTTCATGTAGAAAGTGAACTTTCCCAACACTGCTGATGAGGTGCTCTGTTTTGAATCATGAGCAGTTCCTTTCCTTCTCCAGACTCTTCTCACCACTCTGGTACAAGTTGATCTTGGTCTTGTTACCAACTAGCTCAGGTTAGCAACAAAGAGAGGAATCCACACAGACAAAAGGTAAATTGCCAATTGCTTTATTAAGTCATTTGATTATTATGAAGGTAATGTGAGAGTTTAAGGAATAAGTAGTGAGTGAGGTGCATGAATGTGTGTCAAGATGTAATAGTCATGTGTGTAGTAAGATGCCAGCCAGCCAGCCACACAGACAGAGAGACAGACAGACAGACAGACAGACAGACAGACAGACAGACAGAGAGACAGACAGAGAGACAGAGACAGAGAGACAGAGAGACAGAGAGACAGAGAGAGAGACAGAGAGAGAGAGAGAGAGACAGAGAGAGAGAGAGAGAGATAAAATAACATTTGGGATTTATCTGCATACATATTTACAAAGCCCAAAGAAGTTTTTTTTTTTTTAACAATGTGTTAAAAAACCAAAAACATTCTTAAAACATCCTCCATTAAACAATCCCACATATATTTCCATTCATATACACATTAGAGAATGTTTAGATTAAAACTTCCATTCCCATCAGGCTCACACAGAAAGTTTTTAAAACCCCAAAGATGAAAAGAAGACTGAACATTGTGTGTAATGCTATAAAAAGCCTACTCTACCGTTAACCTTTTTTTTACAAAACATTTAGTCAATAAAATAGGATCAATACACCCACTTTCTTCAACTTTGTTTTTTCTAGTACACCAAATTGCAAACTTTACCATTCCATAAATAAAATTTAGAATAATAACTTTCCTCTTGTTTTCTACTGAGTACTTTGGCCCATAAATAAACAATGAAACATTAAACGAACCTATTAGCTCCAGACTCCAAACCTTCACTAACTGCATCAAGTTTTTCAGGCGATAACATTCCATAAATGCATGAATCACAGTTTCTGAAGCGTTACAAAAAGGACAACCCTTCCCAACTAAAGGATTCAGTCGTATTATGTGCCTGTTTGTGGCTAAAACTCCATGTACAATTCTCCACTGCAGATCTCCCACTCTCTTTTCAGTGGGTTTTTTGTACAGGGCCCGCCAGCTACCTTTCGGGGAAGAGTCTGACCCCAACACTAAAGTCCATTTGCTTTCTGTTTGGTCTTTAAGGTCTTGATAGTTCATAGTTTTAACACATGCTGTATATAAAGTTCTTTTTGATAAATCATTGAACAACCCCATTTTTGGAGTGTTCAAAGACAACAATTTTGCCGGATCTTCCTCTTGATAATCCCTTTTCATCAAAAAGTCAAATTCCGGAAAAGTGAATGGCTCTGTATCCTCTCCTGCACAAGTCTCTTTTAGAAATTCTTTAGCTGAAACGGGAAGTTCATTTTCTAGGTCTTCTAGCACTCGTTTAGCGAGACGCACAGACCTGAAACCCACTTTTCGAGCAAGTTCTTCAGCTTCAATCCACCCATCTCCTATCCTTAGATCCCGAAACATAGATATTCCAGCAGCCAGCAAGTTTGACCTTATGGTGTCAGAGTTCAGAATCTCAGCAGGAAAAAGAGGATTGAAAAAAAGAGATTTGTTAAACAGCCACGGACCTGGTTTTGACCACTCTCTTGAAACAGAAAACATTTGCCATAAATCCATAATATTAAGGTAAAACGAGTTAAGTCCACCAAGAGAAGTTCTCTTTAGAGTCATGGTGAAAAGCTGTTTATCTAGACCCATTCGTCCAGCCTTGCGAATGAGCACATGTTAGTTCCTTCCATCCATGCTGCTGGTGTCAGTCTAGCTCGAATGTCTATCAGTCCCTGTTCTTGCTGTCCCCCTTCTTGAACAGGAAGATAGAGGACAGCAGCCCTCAGCCAATGCTGACCATTCCAAAAAAAAATAACAAGTCTCTTTTGAATTTCTTGGATTAATATAGCTGGTGGATCCACAACCATCATTTTATGCCAAAGCATTGAGGCAATGAGATTGTTGGCAATCAGTACTCTTCCCCTATATGATAACTGGGGTAGCAACCATTTCCAGCTAGACAACCTCGCACAGACCTTCTCCACTAAACCCTCCCAATTTATCTTTTTATATTCCTCTTGACAAAGATATACTCCAAGATATTTCAAACCAAGTGTACCCCACTGAATATTATTTGGGAGTTTTGGTAAAACCATATTGGTATTTTCAGTAGAACCATACCACACAGCTTCTGTTTTATCCCAGTTAAGCCTAGCAGATGACGCTCTTTCATAGATGTCTAAAGCCCCCTTTAAATTCTGTACATCTTCCTGCTTTTGAATTATCACAGTAATATCATCAGCATATGCAGATAGTATAATAGACTCTTTTTTTAAACTACCATTTATAGTTAGACCATTTAGTTTACGTCGCAGCATACACAATAATGGTTCAATCGCCAAGCTGTACAGTTGGCCAGACATTGGGCAGCCTTGTCTTATTCCTTTTTGTATTTTAACTGGTACACTTAACCCACCTCCTATTTTTATCATACTCAAGGATCCTTTATACAACAATTTTATCCATGATATAAAACTATCACCAAAACCAAAACACTTTAAGACATGAAACAAATACAGATGATCCACCCAATCAAATGCTTTTTCTTGGTCTAGAGATATTAGACCAGCACCAACATTGTACATTCCTAAATATTCTAAAAGATCTCTCATTAAGAACAAATTATCATAAATACATCTTTTAGGAACACAATAAGAATGATCTTCATGAACCAACGAACCTAAAACCATCTTAAGTCGATTTGCAATTGATTTAGACAATATCTTATAGTCGGAGTCAAGAGCAACAGGGGCCTGTTTCAGAAAGGAGGTTAAGTGAAAACTCTGAGTATGTTAACCCTGAAATGAGGGAAACTCTGGGTTTTCCGTTTCAGAATGGGAGGTAAATCAACCCCAAGAAAGCAGAGTAAGTCAAGCCCGTTTCTGAAAGAGAGGTAACTTATACTCAGAGTCAGTTACCATGGTAACTTACTCTGTGAACCTAACCTGGTCGGGAGCAGGTTTTCTTCAGTAAACCCAGAGTTTATTTCGGTGTCCTCCCCCTTTTTAAAGAAGAAGTGGTATTTAAACACCTCATTCATTCTTTCGATACATTCATTCATTGCGCACATTTCAGTCACGCAGAGCGGATCAAATTAAAGTGAATGAAATGGCATGTCCTTTTATGGACGATCCTGTGGATGAAGAGGCTGCATTAATCCGTAGGGAGTTACATTGATTTTGAGGCCCAGAGTGGATTTTTTGTCATATCCATATTCATTTTTATTTGAGCGGTACCGTTTTTCTTTACAGTCAATAAGATACATCCATAATCTCATCCATCCTTACATCAGAAATATCAGCCATCGCGGCCGTGCTCTTACATCCGAGCAGATGCTTTGCGTTGCATTACGTTTCTTTGCAAATGGTAGTTTTCTGTATAACATCGGGGATGCAGAACATATTAGTAAGGCTACTGTTTGCAGAGTTGTAAGGAAAGTGTGCCTCGCTCTTAAGCGCTTTTTGAGAATTTTTGTGTTGTTTCCTGGGCACAAACCTGTCAGAGCCATCAAAGAGGAGTTTCACAGGATTGCAGGTCAGTGATGTATAAATCGGTTTAAATGAGCTAACCTGATAAATGATTAAGAGCATCTTGCTGCAACCCTGGAAGTAAACTACTAATTAGAATTCCTTTTAGGATTTCCGAATGTGGTTGGATGCATTGATGGCACACACATTCCCATCATTGCACCTTCCGAAAATGAAGCTGACTATGTCAACAGGAGGTCCATCCACAGTATTAATGTGCAGGTACACTGACAGCCTACTATTTCTAATGGTGAAAGACTACATCACAATACTATAACATGTCTCATTCTTTGCACTGTCAAGATCATATGTGATGCTGCACATCTCATTACAAATGTGGAGGCCAAGTGGCCCGGTTCTGTTCATGACTCACGAATGTATCGTGAGTCAACCCTGAGCAACAGACTGGAAAGGGGTAAGTAAATGCACGTATTTCAATGTATGCACTACACACTTACAGGGGAACTTCTATGCAGCTCTAAAGCAATGTGAACTTTCTTACAGAAGAGATTGATGGCTTTCTGCTGGGAGATAGGGTTACCCATGCCAACCAAAACTAGTTACCCCTTACCCAGAACCTGAACCAGGCCCCCAGCGCCGCTTCAATGTGGCACACTGCAGGACGAGAGCCCGGGTGGAGATGACCATAGGCCTGTTGAAAGCACGTTTCCAGTGTCTACGTCACCTCAGGGTAACCCCTGAAAGGGCCTGCGACATTATTGTGGCATGTGTTGTTCTCCATAATATTGCAATAATTAGAGGGGAGCAACACCCTGCCCTACAAATACAAGACCCAGAGGAAGACCCCATCAACCCGGCAGATTTCCAGAATGGAAGGGCAGTCCGGGATATGATATGCCGCAATGTCTTCTCAGATTAATACACATTATATCCACCACCACCACAACCAACCACAAAATAAAATAAAAATGAATAAACACAAAATCACAGCAATTTATATGGTGTTCTTTATTTCCTACACATTCAAAAAAGAAAAGAAAAAGTTTTTAATATATTTCCAATACTTCTTAGAATTCACCTGTGACCATGCACTCACCTCTAGCTTTAGTTTCAGAATCTCGATTTCTAGATCTGCCTTTTGGATCTGGCGGTCCAAGTAAACAAGTTCTTTGCTGTTTCTATTTTTTTTATAAGAAGAAGTCTATATAACTCCTTAACTGGCAGCTGAAAATACAGTACATTACAGTTACATCATGTAGTTCTAAAATTCTACAGAATTAAACTGTCGCATTTACTGAAAATCACTGAACTGTGTTCATCTGTGCACCAGAAGTTGATGGACCGTCCTCCTGCTGTTCCTCCACACTCTGGGGTGAGAGATAAGAATGTCCGTTTATACTTGGATATAAACTTAGATTGTATAGGCTACTCCACATAAAAAAGGTGAAGAAATGTGAATGTGTAGATTGTTTGATAGACACATAATATTAACATTACCTCTGTAGGCCTCTCTGTGGCAGCAGAAACGGTTTCTTCATCCCCATCATCCTGTGAAGATGAGCGTTTGAGTACACTTTATAACACTATTTGTCATAATTTGTGTTGTATTGAGTCGGCTACTTACAACTGCCTGGGGTTCTGTTGGGACAGGAGGCTCCAAAAGACAGATTTTACCATCAGAATCTATTGGGACCAACGAAAAACCCATCCCAAAGTAAAATAAATGGAAAGATCACAAATAGCCTATAAAAAAAAAACACATCGGTAGACCTCATACATTTTATGAAGGCACTTGAATCTTTAGGAGTGACTGTCTCTGATGAAGTCCCTCCAGGAATTCCCTCAGCCATTGGCCTTCCAGCATTCAGGCTCAGGGCCATCTCCTCTGCATTTGTCAGAGGTGGTGGTGCAGGTCCTCCCCCCGTTTTGCGAGCCTCTGCCTTCTTTCTGTTGGCTGTCAATTGATGTCAAAAATGCTGCTGCACTGCTAGACACTGGATGCTATTCAGTTATTTAATATGTCAAATGTTAGTAAAGTCAGGTAGACTACAACCATGATATGCTCAAGCCTTACCTGATTGAATTACGTTTTATATTTCATTTTCAGCTGCTGCCATGTTCTTTTAACACCTGCAGGATTGCACCTACATGAAAATTAAAATAAGGTTGAATTAATGTAATAATTACTATCTCTATAAAGTATTGGTCTACTTGTTACTAATTACTTTCTAAATCCCATATCAACATCAACCACTTGAACAATACAAGGAGAGACAAGAAACTGCACTTTTAATGCTTTCAAATAAACATACAATTGCATGAATTAATCTTGAAAAAATATATCTTTTAAAATTTGATGTTAAATCCACTATTATTTTATACAGAATGGCTTTATAGTCTATGCAGCATTTAATGCAATTACATAAGATTTTACTTTAAATTACGGAGTAATCCCTTTAATTATATTACAGAACTGTAACTAAAAACTTTAGTTAACTTTAGTTAGAACTAAAAAGTTTTTTTAGATTACTTAGTAATTAATTACACACAACACTGTATAACAGTAATTCAAATGTAAACTTACGCATTGACTCGAGCAGCTATTTTCTCCCACGCTAACTCTCTGTCCGCCGCTGCAGCCGTGTTGCTTTTTTTAAAATATATGTTCGTACTCTCCATATGCTTGCATAAGCACATCCAGTTCTGCTGGTGAAAAATATGAAGACCTCTTTTTGTCTGGCGCCGTTGCCATGGTGACTCATAATATCTGCGCTCCATTGATAATGGCTTTTTATAGTTGTGGTGCACGCGCTTAACTCAGAGTCAATCAACTTAGAGTTGATTGAACTAACCAATTTCAGCTGATCTGTAACCGAAAACTCAGAGTTTCCCATCTCAAGGTAAGTCAACTCAGAGTTCAAGTTTTAACTCAGAGTTGGTTGAACCTCCTTATTGAAACAGGCCCCAGGTCTCCAGTTTTTAAGTAAACACAAATCTCCTTTCTTTGGAAGAAGAGAAAGGACTGCCCTTTGACAACTTTTTGGCAGTTCCTTCAGTTTATAGCTTTCTTCAAGAACTTTAAAAACGTCCTGTCCAATTATTCCCCAAAACGACTTGTAAAAATCTGCGGTCCATCAAGACCTGGTACTCGGCCAGTTGAGATTTGTTGTACTGCATCCGTTACTTCTTCAAAGGTAATGCTGGAGTCTAGCAACAGTCTTTCATCTTCTTTCAAGTTTGGTAAATCTTTAAAAAGTTCACATGTTGTATTCAGATCAATGTCTTCTTTTGCAAATAACTTAGAATAAAAATCAACAGCAGTTCTTCTCATCATTAAAGGATCAGATGTAATACTACCATCAGGTCTTCGTAAACAATGCATAAAATTAAATTACTATGAACAACCTTCTTTTCTAAATTAAAAAAGTATTTCGTAGGTGCATCCATATCATTAATTGAAATAAACCGTGCTTTAACGAGTGCTGATTTCACTTTTTCATGTAAAATACCTCTTAATTCATGTTTTTTGGATAACAAATTTTCTTGCACTCCCATGTCATTCTTATTAATCAATGAAACATATAATGCAGAAATATCTTCTTCTAGTTTAGACATTTTCTTTTTTAAACTAATCCAAGCTTGTGATGAATATTGTTGGCAGAAGAGCTTAATTTGAACTTTCCCCACCTCCTATTATTGAAGAAGATTTTCATAATTACTTTTTTGTTCTGTCCAATAGTTACAAAAAAGATTAAATTTTTCATGAAAATCAAGATTCTCTAATAATTTATTACTAAATCTCCAATAAGAACAATAAGGGGTTGTTTGTGTTACAATCATTTTTAAGGAAATTAAATGATGATCTGAAATCGGGCTTGGGCATATTTTTGTCTCTTCTATTCTACTGCACATTGTATTCTTGACATAGAATCTATCTAACCGTGCTGCACTGATCCTATTTTCTGTCACTTTAATCCATGTATATTGTTTTACAGTTTTATTTTTCTCTCTCCAAATATCAATAAGTCCAAATTGTGTTGTAATCTCTCTCAAAGATACTGCTGATAAAAAAAGAGGTTCTTCTCCATTCCTATCACAAGTAAAATCTAACGTACAATTCCAATCTCCTCCAATTACTAAAAAATCTTCATTTATAAAAGAGTAAACTACATCTTTAAATTTAAGAAAAAAACTATTCTCTCTCTACCTGTTGTAGGAGCATAAACATTTATTAGCACAAAAACTCTATTTTTTATTTCTACTCTTAGTGCAAGTAGGCGCCCTCTCACTACTTCATTCTTAGACAAAATTTTAACTTTACATCTGGGTGAAAATAAAATTGCCACCCCTGCACTAAGCTTGGTGCCATGACTCAAAACATGATCTCCCTCCCACCACATCCCAAAATCAGTTTCAAAAACTTCATCCACTTCATCATTTGAACCTGTATTGTCTTCTTGCATTCTATCATCTTTGAATTATAAAGCAGTAGCAGTAACAATACAACCAATAGACGAAACCTCTTCATTTGTACCCTCAGTACTTCCAGTCGCGATTACACTCACCTTTACTCTATCACCAGCTTCACTTTTTTTTTCTACATCTCCGTTCTCTTTCCGAGCACCCGCATCATTCACCGGCTCTCCCACCTCAGTCGCTCCGCTACTCGCACTCGTCAAACCTGCCGGCCCTGCTGTTTCCTCCGCCTGCTGCTGTTTATGAGGTAAAGACAATCTCTTGTGGCCATAAACTCGCGTAAACCATATAAGAACTCTCTCCACATGTCACTCGAAACGAAACATCCAGTGTTTTAGTAGGCGCTGTCAGAAACATAAACGCTTGTCGTCTAAAAGACAATACGTGCTTAAGTTCGGTAGATTTACAACCCAAAGGAATCGTTTTCACATCACTAGCCATCTTTCTGAACCGTGTCAATTCTCGCACGATCGCGTCATCTTTAATGAAAGGAGGTACATTGGAAATTGTCACTTTTGTAGCTGGAGCAAAAAGAGGTGTAACGGGTACAAAAGTTTCTTTCACCCAAATGCCGCTTTCAATTATTCTGATTACTAGTTGTTCGTTTTTTAAAAATACGACAACTGCCTTGTTCATGCGAGATGCAGAAACAATGTTTTCATGGCCTACCTGTTCTCCTGTTGCTAACAGCACCTCCTCAATCGCTGTACCTGCCTCAGGAACACACCTGAAACCATTCCGAAGCGAGAGAGATGGCTCTTCCCCGCAGGGAGAGAGGCCATCTCGTTTAACTAGAAAACACCTCACAACTTGAAAAACAATAATCGGTGACCCAAAAAAGTGAAGAAACAGAAAAAAAGAAAAATAATAAAAGAAGATAGGTAAAACCTATGGAAAAAAATAGTTTTAACTATACGAAAAAACTTAAGAAACTTTACGCTCTCGCACGTGCCACTCACACCCCACGCCACACTCTCGCTTCCCAGCATGCAACACACCAGAGAGAGAGAGAGAGAGAGAGAGAGAGTAATTAGTAAACTTACACAAGACAGGCAAACACAAACAAAGCATTTAGTTTGTGCAAGTGCATTTTGTAGTGAGAGGGTTGTGGTCAGTGAACACAACATTTACTCTACCCCAACATACACCTCAAAGTGTTGCAAAGCCCAGATCAGTGCCAGCAACTCCTTTTCAACAATCAAATAGTTAACTGATGTTTATAAAATTTTTGAGAAAAGAAACTAACTGGATGGACTAAACCATCCTCAACAGTCTTCAACAAGACAGCCCCTGCACCAACTCCACTAGCGTCTACTTGACGCTACTTCTTTCTCCAACTGCTCCTGTTTTTCTGGGGAAGTCCAATAAAAACGTTGACATTTTGGTGTAGCATCACCATCAACATATCATGTTCAATCAGATTGGTGCGCGATGGAGAGTCAGAAAACAATGAAGGGAAAGATAGAATTAAATCTTGTAACTGTTCCTTCCTCAGCTCAGACAAATGACACAATAACGTTTTTAAGCAACTTAGAATTTTTAAGTCATCCTTGCAAAACACAGTCATCAGGGGCACCCTCATCCTCATGTGGCGCGACCGAACTGAGCAGATATATTTTAGACGTTTAAGAGTCTGTATAAAACTAATAGCTTTTCTACACCACCCCGGGAATTTCACCCAGAGAATATTATGGAAACCAGGACACACAGGTTCACTCACTGATAAAGGAGACAAGATTTCAGTTTTGACAAAACAACTAAGATTTATTTATGTTGAGTGGCAGAAAGAACAAATAAAACCTTTATGAAGTAAAGAAGCTATTAATTTTATTACAATAATAAAATACCAATTCTAAAAAAGATCAAAATAATCTTCAAAAGAGCTACATGAATTCAAAGGGGCTGAGGCTTACCAGTGAGGGGGAGTGTGAAGAAGAGGGAGGCTACATCCAGTGTGAATTAGGGCACCCAAAACACACACGACACACAAAAATGGGCAAACCAAAGAAAAATATACGACTGGAGCACCACCACCAGGGGTCACCACTACCACCACATGGGACCTCAGCAACTGAAACAGATGATAAAAATCTTAACAGAGACGGTGAAATCATTAACATGTCACAGTACTTGTACAACAAGCAGCTCACACCGCAATCAATAAAATTCATATACACTCCCCTTGTACAGGGCAGGGGGTTCAGTCACAATTAATCATAAAACAGTCCACTGGTGATGCCAAGGAGTAAACAAAACAGAAGGCAGCAAACAGCAGCGAACAGCTGCTAAACAAAACAGCAGCGAACAGCTGCTAAACAAAACAGCAACGAGTCCACAAAAATGGGAAAGTAGTTGGCTAGCTAACTAGCCAGAGCTGCAACGAAGTGTAGCGTCGTTTCACGGGTACATGACTATGCGCTGGTCATTTAGCCTGTAACCCGGCGCTGTATCCGCCCAGAAGAACGCAGGCAGCGGGGGCCTAAACAGCTACAAGATAAAGACAAAATCAGGGTTGGCTTACAATATGCTGTCCAGAGTGAAACACAATAACGTACTTACATGCCCAGTTTGACCAGAACACTCCCAGCGGCGCGATCTGAACAATGGTAACACAAGAGGCCTACGTGGCTGTAAGGGAGTCATACTGGGGTTAAAGCCACCAAGAAGGACACCGAAATAAACGTATCCGTGGACGGCTCCTACCTGTTTACCTGACACACGGAAGCGTTGCAAAGGGGAGTGGCGTGACAGAAGCAGAGGGCGCACGAGGGAAGCGCTTTTATTGGGGACCTGGCTAAGTTCCTCTTAAAGCCACAGTGCGACTGGTGCTGCCCCATTCAGTTTCATCTGGAGACACACCAGGTAAAGGAGATGGATCACTAAATGGCACAGCAACTACTCCTGGCTTAATTTCACTCTCATGCCTTGAAGAATATGGTTTTAACAGATTTATATGACATAACTGTGACTTTCTACGTCGTTCAGGAGTTGAAATCATGCAGTTTTAGTCAGAAATCTGCTGATTAACAGTGTAAGGACCCGAGAATCTGGCCTGAAAAGGTGAACTTACAACAGGCAACAAGGCTAAAACTTCATCACCGGGGCCAAAAACACATTTCACAGCATTACGATCAAAGATTTTCTTCATTTTACCTTGAGACATTTCTAAGTTTACTTTTGCCTTTTTCCCAGCTCTCTTAAAGCCATTGACATAGTCAATTAGGTTGGTGGGAGAAGGGGAGCCAATCACTCTGCATCAAAGCCAAAGGACCACGTACAGAATGGCCAAACACCAATTAATTTGGGCTAAACCCTGTACTGGCCTGGGTAGCTTCGCTGCCAGCATGAGCCAATGTAGACCTTCCTCCCAGTCACGATCAAGTTCAGTACAGTAAGCCCGCAGCAGAGACTTCAGGGTCTGATGGAAACGTGCAATAGCTGATGGATGATATGGTGTAGACTTGACATGATTGACCTGTAGCTGTTTAAGAATCTCTGCAAACATTTTAGAGGTAAAATTTGTCCCCTGGTCACTTTGGATTCCTTTAGGGATACCAAAAACAGAAATGAATTAAAAACAAAGCTATGATAACAGATTTTGTAGTGATATTCCTGAGAGGAAAAGCTGATGGGCAACGCGCATTTAAACACATTACTGTCAGCAAATACATGCTGCCTGTTTTTGACTTGGGTAGCGGCCCCACACAATCTATTAAAATATGTTCAAAAGATTGACCAACGGTTGGAATAGGCCTCAAAGGTAGTGGTTTTATACCTTGGTTGTGCTTCCCAGTTAACTGACAAGTGTGACAGGTTCTAACATGGGAAGAGACATCTTTTTTGAGTTTAGGCCAGTAAAAGTAACACAGCACTTTGTCATAAGTTTTCCTAACACCAAAGTGTCCTGTGACACCACAATGAGCTGCCTTTAAAACATCGGTCCTAAACTTGGTTGGTACTACAACTTGAAAGATGATCTCACCAACCAAACTATTGTGGTGAGGAAGCCATTTTCTCACCAACATACCATCATCCAGACAGTAACCAGAAACTGCATCTTCTAAATTCTCTAAGTTTCTCTAGGAATAGATCTTTTAGAGAGATGTCAACCTTTTGTTCTACAATCAACTCATGTCTAGTGATTAAGAGTGCAAAGTCAGACAGAGGGAAAACGCACATTTGGCTGTATTTCAGAACTGTTAACTGACTGCTAACTTAAAAAGTGGGAGGCACATATACAAACTGTTGTAATTCCTACACCGTTCACGTGATAATAAAGCTAAAAGTCTGCAGTTATAGCACATCTTGTTTGTATCACTGCAAATCTATTGTGGTGGTGTCTAGAGATTTGAATTGTGTCAACGTCCCAATATTTATTGACCTGACTGTATGTACTGGATTATAAATTACTGGAGATAAACAAGATATGACAACTGTGTATCGTGAAGTTTTAAGCTTTACTAACTGCAATTGAATGTAGTGGATGCGCTACCATACAATGCAACGTAAATGCGCACTTCATTTTCTAAGCCCGGCTTATGTTACTTTCTTTCCCCAACTGACAGAAGTACTGTGATTTAAATGATGTCAGAGGCTTTTCAAGTTCTTCCGCTCCCCCGCTAGCTATTGTTGCTATGCTCTCTGACTGATTAACATGCTCTCTGTTCACAATAGAGCAGGAACAGTTCATCCATCTTAGTGAGAGGAACTGGGAAGGTCCATAGGTTGGGACCTGGATACTGGGCAACAGTATCCACTCCCCCAGTTCTTAATACCGTGTATTGCCACCTTTAATCAATGACAGCTTGAATAGCCCATAGTGGCTCAATGATATTGAGGTCAGGAGACTGAGACCAGTCCAGAACCTTCATTTTATGGTGCCGTAGGCAATGACAGGTCAACTTGGCCTTGTGCTTTGGATCGTTGTCATGTTAGAACGTCCAAGTACGTATGTATGTACCATGCGCAGCCTCCGGGCTGATGAGTTAAAATTTTCCTCCAGTATTTTTTGATAACATGCTGCATTCATCTTTTCCTGTGCCTTTGTAGCTCACACATCCCCAAAACATCAGCAATACACCTCCATGTTCTACAGTAGGAATGGTGTACCTTTCATCAAAGGCCTTGTTGACTCATCTCAGGCAAAAATCACCAGGGTATAAAAAACTTTAAATCAGGGTCATTTGGGGTTCTAGGGCAGTGTTTTTCAACCAGTGTGTCACGGTACAATAGTGTGCCGTGGCAAATTATTCTATTTCACCTGATTGGTACAGCTACAACCAGTGTGAGTGTGTACCTACAGCTACAACCAGTGTGAGTGTGTACCTACAGCTACAACCAGTGTGAGTGTTTCCCCAACTGACAGAAGCTAGCCACTGTTAGTGTGTACCTACATTTACAACCAGTGTGAGTGTGTACCTACAGCTACAACCACTGCGAGTGTGTACCTACAGCTACAACTACTGCGAGTGAGTACCTACAGCTACAGCCAGTGTGAGCGTGTACCTACAGCTACAGGCAGTGTGAGCGTGTACCTACAGCTACAGCCAGTGTGAGCGTGTACCTACAGCTACAGCCAGTGTGAGCGTGTACCTACAACTACAGCCAGTGTGAGCGTGTACCTACAATTACAACCAGTGTGAGTGTGTACCTACTGCTACAACCAAGATGTGTAGTGTGTACAGCTACAACCAGTGTGAGTGTGTACCTACAGCTACAACCACTGTGAGTGTGTACAGCTACAACCAGTGGCTCAATGTATACAGCTACAACCACTGAGTGTGTACCAGCTACAACCAGTGTGAGTGTGTACCTACAGCTACAACCACTGTGAGTGTGTACAGCTACAACCAGTGTGATCGTGTCATGTTACAGCTACAGCCACTGTGTGTGTACCTACATTTACAACCAGTGATGAGTTAAAATTTTACAGCTACAATAAGTGTGAGTGTGTACCTACAGCTACAAACAGTGTGAGTGTGTACCTACAGCTACAGCCACTGTGAGTGTGTAGCTACAATCCAGTGTGAGTGTGTACCTCAGTTACAGCCAGTGTGAGTGTTCCTACAGCTACAGCCACTGTGAGTGTGTACCTTTCATTTACAACCAGTGTGAGTGTGTACCTACAGCTACAACCACTGTGAGTGTGTACAGCTACAGGGTCATTTGAGTGTGTGCCTACAGCTATAGCCAGTGTTTTCACCAGTGTGTCACGGTACAACCAGTGTGAGTGTGTACCTACTGCTACAACCACTGTGAGTGTGTACAGCTACAACCAGTGTAAGTGTGTACCTACAGCAACAACCACTGTGAGTGTGTACAGCTACAACCAGTGTGAGTGTGTACCTACAGCTACAACCACTGTGAGTGTGTACAGCTGCAACCAGTGTGAGTGTGTACCTACAGCTACAACCACTGTGAGTGTGTACAGCTACAACCAGTGTGCGTGTACCTACAGCTCCAGCCACTGTGAGTGTGTACCTACAGCTACAGCCACTGTGAGTGTGTACCTACAGCTACAACCAGTGTGAGTGTGTACCTACAGCTACAAACAGTGTGAGTGTGTACCTACAGCTACAACCAGTGTGAGTGTGTACCTACAGCTACAACCACTGTGAGTGTGTACCTACAGTTACAGCCAGTGTGAGTGTGTGCCTACAGCTACAGCCACTGTGAGTGTGTACCTACATTTACAACCAGTGTGAGTGTGTACCTACAGCTACAAACAGTGTGAGTGTGTACCTACAGCTACAACCACTGTGAGTGTGTACAGCTACAACCAGTGTGAGTGTGTACCTACAGCTACAACCACTGTGAGTGTGTACAGCTACAACCAGTGTGAGTGTGTACCTACAGCTACAACCACTGTGAGTGTGTACAGCTACAACCAGTGTGAGTGTGTGCCTACAGCTACAGCCACTGTGAGTGTGTACCTACATTTACAACCAGTGTGAGTGTGTACCTACAGCTACAATAAGTGTGAGTGTGTACCTACAGCTACAAACAGTGTGAGTGTGTACCTACAGCTACAGCCACTGTGAGTGTGTAAGCTACAACCAGTGTGAGTGTGTACCTACAGTTACAGCCAGTGTGAGTGTGTGCCTACAGCTACAGCCACTGTGAGTGTGTACCTACATTTACAACCAGTGTGAGTGTGTACCTACAGCTACAACCACTGTGAGTGTGTACAGCTACAGCCACTGTGAGTGTGTGCCTACAGCTACAGCCAGTGGGAGCGTGTACCTACAATTACAACCAGTGTGAGTGTGTACCTACTGCTACAACCACTGTGAGTGTGTACAGCTACAACCAGTGTAAGTGTGTACCTACAGCAACAACCACTGTGAGTGTGTACAGCTACAACCAGTGTGAGTGTGTACCTACAGCTACAACCACTGTGAGTGTGTACAGCTGCAACCAGTGTGAGTGTGTACCTACAGCTACAACCACTGTGAGTGTGTACAGCTACAACCAGTGTGAGCGTGTACCTACAGCTCCAGCCACTGTGAGTGTGTGCCTACAGCTACAGCCACTGTGAGTGTGTACCTACAGCTACAACCAGTGTGAGTGTGTACCTACAGCTACAAACAGTGTGAGTGTGTACCTACAGCTACAACCAGTGTGAGTGTGTACCTACAGCTACAACCACTGTGAGTGTGTACCTACAGTTACAGCCAGTGTGAGTGTGTGCCTACAGCTACAGCCACTGTGAGTGTGTACCTACATTTACAACCAGTGTGAGTGTGTACCTACAGCTACAAACAGTGTGAGTGTGTACCTACAGCTTCAACCACTGTGAGTGTGTACCTACAGCTACAACCATTGTGATTGTGTACAGCTACAACCAGTGTGAGTGTGTACCTACAGCTACAACCAGTGTGAGTGTGTACAGCTACAACCAGTGTGAGTGTGTACCTACAGCTACAACCAGTGTGAGTGTGTACCTACAGCTACAACCACTGTGAGTGTGTACAGCTACAACCAGTGTGAGTGTGTACCTACAGCTACAACCACTGTGAGTGTGTACAGCTACAACCACTGTGAGTGTGTACCTACAGCTACAACCAGTGTGAGTGTGTACCTACAGCTACAACCACTGTGAGTGTGTACAGCTACAACCAGTGTGAGTGTGTACCTACAGCTACAACCACTGTGAGTGTGTACAGCTACAACCACTGTGAGTGTGTACCTACAGTTACAGCCAGTGTGAGTGTGTGCCTACAGCTACAACCACTGTGAGTGTGTACCTACAGCTACAAACAGTGTGAGCGTGTACCTACAGCTACAACCAGTGCAAGTGTGTACCTACAGCTACAAACAGTGTGAGTGTGTACCTACAGCTACAACCAGTGTGAGTGTGTGCCTACAGCTACAGCCACTGTGAGTGTGTGCCTATAGCTACAACCGGGGTAAGTGTGTGCCTAGAGCTACAGCTGGTGTGAGTGTGTGCCTACAGCTACAACCAGAGTGAGTGTGGGCCTACAGCTACAACCACTGTGAGTGTGTACCTACAGCTACAACCGGTGAGTGTGTGCCTACAGCTACAACCAGTGTGAGTGTGTGCCTACAGCTACAGCCAGTGTGAGTGTGTGCCTACAGCTACAGCCACTGTTAGTGTGTGCCTACAGCTACACCCGGGGTAAGTGTGTGCCTACAGCTACAGCCGGTGTGAGTGTGTACCTACAGCTACAACCAGTGTGAGCGTGTACCTATGATCAATCAGTCTCCATATGTTTGGTGAAATAAGTATGTTTTGAGTTTGCTTTTGAAAACCTCAACAGAGTCAGCTCGCCGCACTTCCACCAGGAGCCCATTCCATAAAAACGGGACTCTATAAGAAAAGGCTCTGTAGCCAGCAGACTTCTTCTTTACTCGAGGAAGTTGAAGGAGGCCAGCATCCTGAGGCGAAGGTGCGAGAGCTGGAGTATACTGGGTGATGAGGTCAGATAGGTAAGAGGGTGCGTGTCCACAAAGGATTTTATATGTTAACAGGAGAACTTTGAAATTAGCTCTAACATGAATAGGAAGCTAGTGTAATGAAGCCAGGACCGGAGTAATGTGATCGAACCTCCTGATCTTTGCTAAAAGTCTGGTGGTTATGTTTTGGACCATTTGTAGTCTGTGAGTACTTTTCCTCGGCAGTCCAGAGAATAACGCATTGCAGTAGTCCAGCCTGGATGAGACAAATGCATGAATGAGAATTTTAGCATCAGCTAAAGAGAGGCAGGAACGAATTTTTGAGATATTCCTCAAGTGAAAAAAGCCCAGTTTAGTGACCTCACTAATGTGCTGCTGCGGTGATAGTGTGGGGTCAAAAATGACACAGAGGTTCCTCACAGTGTTGCCGTGCTCCAACACACAATTGTTGATCGAGACAGTAAGATTGTTGAACTTGTGCCGATGACTGGCAGGACCAATTAATAAGAGCTCTGTTTTGTCCGAGTTCAAATGGAGGAAGATTTGAGACATCCATGTTTTAATTGAAACAAGGCAGGCCTCTAGAAGCTTGATGTCAGTAGCATTATTCGTTTTTATTGGTAGATACAGCTGTGTATCATCGGCATGACAGTGGAAGTTTACTTCATAACTTCTGATGATTTGTCCCAATGGTGTAACATATAGTGAAAAAGTAGGGGACCAAGCACAGACCCTTGTGGCACACCGAATTTCACTGGTGCCGTGGAGGAGAAGATTTATTAAAAGAGACAAAATGAGACCTATCACACAGATAGGATTCTAACCAAGCAAGAGCAGAGATGCCAAACACATCCTTTAGTCTGTTGATTAGCACTGCATGATCAATCGTGTCAAATGCAGAGCTGAGATCTCGTCAATCTGAAGGAGGAGATCGTTAGTCACTTTAACTAAAGCTGTTTCAGTGGAATAAGGGAAGGATCAAATGTTCACAAACATGTCTTGCAGCTTACAAAACACTTTTTCTATTTTAATAGCCTACTTTTCTCTGACCTCTTAAGTAAAGTCACAACCGCCTGTTGATAAATCCAAAGGACTGAAACTGGCGTGATGTTTTTCGCTGACACAAAATCACATCTGAGGCTTAAATATTTGAATAATGTAACTTTTAAGTATACATGTTGTCATAACTCTTCTTTCAAGTAAAAAAAAAAAAAAAAAAAAATTATATAAGGTTAAACAATAAGCATAAGCCCTCAATTGTCCCAAGACAGACCTCCAGACCGAGACCAGATTCCCTGGTCGCTACAACCTCAGTGGAGGCAGCAGGGGGCACCTGTTGAGTGCCGTTCTTTTGTTGCCCTTTTGCACAGAGCATTTACCAGAAGTAGAAAAAAGAAAATATAGACAGGTTTGTAACAGAGTGAACCTCTAGCCTACAGCAAACGCTCGCTGCAGCTGGGCTTAGTGTTAAGCCACAGCAGGGCCAGCTCCACACAGACTACTACTACTTTTAATGTTGTGTTTGAGCAAACGTTGGGTGAGGACAGTTTTCACAGTGCACTGACAGACAACACTGTCCTCGCCTCACAACACTGGGATGAGGGAGTGTAGACCACGGCTCTTGGTAAGTGGCCGCTGTGCATCAAATTAAAAGTTAAACTTAACTTTCTCCAAGTTGTCTAATAACAACACCTGTGTTTTTGCTTAAATAAACCATAACTGACGGTTTACTTTGATGATATTTCTTAGCATTAGCGTTTGAGTGTTGTGAAAGCAGACCCATAATAAAAGACAAAATAACGAGATAACACACAAAATTATCTGAAGGCTCACATGCTGTTCATGGCTCTAAAAGTAGATTAAATACTAAATTATTGTTACAGAGGAGAGTAACATGGAATATTTTCAAAGTGCCAACGTGTTGTTAGTTCTAAATAAACAGGTGAACATTTAGTTTAAGATTGTGTTATGAAATAATAACTTATGGCTCAGAGATGGTTCAGACTCAGGACGACACCTGTGTCTAAGACACAGACTTGTTTTTTCTGCGCGCTCATTAAGCCCCACAGAGCCGACTCGGCTCAGTACCGGTCTGTGCAGCAGCGTAGAGACACAGACGATGAGCGAGTGAACACCTTTTGCTAAAAATCGCTATTTCCATTGTGCAAAGTTTAAAATTGTGCTGATATTGTGTACATCCACCTCCTGAACTGACTGACAGTGACAGAAGGTAGGTGTGTTTTTCGCACCGAGGCCGTCCAGAGGAGCATCATGGTCCGTCCCCAGGACGCCATCTGTTTCAAGTACTGGCTGGGGGGGTCAGTTGATGATCACTGCTATACAGTTTGTCCAACTCAGCCTGGGACTGAAAGCTTTAATCTCTGCGGTCCATCAGGTCAAAGATACAATATTTTAATATTATATGTGTAATATAATATTTAATATTGTGTGCAGGCGCTGCGCAGATGCTGACTGTGGAGCAGGACGTACAACTGGAGCAGGCTGTGGGCCGAGAGCTCAACCTAAGCTGTGAGGCGCAGGGTTACCCTCTGCCCACCATCTCCTGGAGCTTCTCTACTGGACAGGTACCTACTCACCTAGGGATGGAACGATAATCGCATAAAACACCGTGGCAGTTTAATACATATGACCATGAAACAGGAAACATAAAAGTTACTCCACCAAATGGACGTACGCACTTGACGCTGAGAACCAGAACTGATTGATTATAATCCAGATAATTTACCAAAGATCAAAATAGATAAATTACAATTTCTGTCTGCCTTCCCTATGCCCAAGTCTCTTCTCTCGATTAGAAGTCTAGCCAGCAGCTGGGTCTTATCTTATCCTCCTGGTACTCCCCGTACTCCCATCAAGGACAAGGCCACTGGGCTCACACAATTAGCACCACCTAAACATCGCTTAAACATCTCACAGACGCCTTCCCTTCCTATCCTATCATCATTCCAAATCCCCTATGTATGGCCTATGCTATGTTTGTACATAAATGCTCTATTTCATTTTCCTGAAGATCACTGCGCCTGAAAAAATGGGCTGCATAGTGTGGCTTGTAATCGTTGTTGTGTCTGTTTATGTATACATGTAATATGATCCACACAAGACTAGTTTCCCCTTGGGGACCAACAAAGTCTATCTATCTATCTATCTATCTATCTATCTATCTATCTATCATCAATTATTACTCCCAAGAATTTAAGTCTGTCTGTCTGTCTGTCTGTCTGTCTGTCTGTCAATATCTGTCTATCTGTCTGTCTGTCTGTCTGTCTGTCTGTCTGTCTGTCTGTCTGTCTGTCTGTCTGCCAAAAAGTCTATAAATTTAGTCTGTCTACTTAAGTTCAGTCTGTCTAGTCTGTCTATTTGCTATCAATATCTAGCTCTATCTATCTTTTGTAATTCATTTTCCACTAAGTATCCAAAAGAGTTGTTCCAGATTTTCCAGAACAGATTAAATTAGTTTAAAGTAAACAGAAGAAATATTCTAAATGTCCCCTGTTGACTAAAGGCCTCTACTGAACCAATGCATGTAAAAGAAAAACACTCCTCACATCTATACACACTCTCATTGTTAATCAGAAAGTTCATTATTAGCCAGGTTTTATTCAGATATCTGAGTTCAGCCACTCACAAGCAGAGACTGCAAGAATGAATGACTGACCTGGAGCAGTAAGAGCAATGTCCTTATATACCTTTCAACAAACAACATGTGACTTACATCAACAGTCATCCTATATGATGGGACATAAAAAACGGCTTTGATTCACATGACCTTTGACCTGCCTCCTACAGTCACAAGACCCATTTCTGTAAGATGGAACAATAGATAGAGAAGCGGCCCCAGACTTAATTAGCCTGGGGTCAGCCTCATGACCAATCAATCAGTTGACATTTCTTGGAGTCCCATTTCTATTACTTTTCCACAGTCAGATTAAATAGCATACATTGAAATAAATTTACCATGACCAACTGGAAAGATTATACAGAAAAACTGGACTTACTGTGCACAAGGACATGTACTCAAACCACACTCTCGACTACAAAGACTGCATTTCCAAAGCCAAATCAACACTACTTCGGTCTAATAATCATCAAGAAAACTCCAAGGTTCTTTTCTCACTCATTACCAACATCACAAAGCCCCTTGACTCACTTCCCCCTCGCCTTTACTCCTCAGATTTTTGTAATACACTTGCCTCTTTTTCATATCAAAAATTCACCACATTCAACAATAATTTCTATAAAAATATTCCAATCTGGCTTCCATCCCCTCCACAAGACTGAAACTGCCCTCCTTAAAATAACTAAGGGCCTTTTCCTCTCTGCTCACTCTCCATCCTCCTTCTGCTTGATCCAACTGCAGCCTTTGATGACTCTCGGCATCACAGACACAACCCTCACTTGGTTCAACTCCTACCTCTCAGACCGCACTCAGTTTATCCAGCTCAAATCCTTTACCTCACCCCACAGGTGTACCTCAGGGCTCGGTACTAGGGCCCATGCTGTTCATCATCTACCTTCTCCCCTTTGGTCACATCTTCCGAAAACATCACATTGACCTTTACAGCTACACTGATGACACTCAGCTCTACCTCTTAAGCAAACCAAGTTCCTCACTCTCACCCTCCTCCCTAATCAACTGTCTCTCTGATTCTATCTGAATTCAATCCTGGTTCACCGCAAACTTTCTTAAACTAAACAGTGATAAAAACTGGACTGCTGCTAATAAGCACAAAAAACACCCATCACCCCCTCGCTGCAGGTAAAGAGTCTGGGTGTCATCCTCTACAGCACACTCTCCTTCACTTCCCACATCAATAATGTCACCAGCCCTACTTTCACCTCCGCAACATCCACCTCCTCCACCCCTCACCCTCCACACCTCACTCTACTTTAACAAAAAATATATATATATTTACACAGGTTTATGGTGTGATACTAAGGTATGGTCCCCATTGCTTTCACTATTACTATGTATGATCCTTTCAGCATTTGTTGGAGCTCCAGCCACGGTTTGCCCTGATTAGCAAGTTTAAATTTGGAATATGGACTTTGACAACTTGGTATACCTACTTTTCTGTCTTTTTGTGGTAATTAGTTTTTTGTTTGCCTGATGAGGCAGTGTTGTGCCTGTGTCCACAGAGCTGGCAGGAGGTGCTGAACATAGCCGGTGCTCACTCCACTCACAGTGTGGTGTCAGTCAGAGTCACGTCAGACTTCAGGTCTCAGTGCAACGCGACCAACGACATGGGCATGGAGGCCAGGGTGTTCAGTATCAAAGCAAGTACGGGCCTTGTCTCACACTCACTGCACAAAACAACTGCAGTCACACGTCTTGACTCCACGATAAGAGTACATTTTTAATGTTTTCTATTTGTATATTATTGGTTTTAATATAGAATAGAATAGAATACACCGCAATATATAACAGGATAAGCGGGAAAGAATTAATGATACTAACAATTGACATATGGAAAAAATCTAAAGAAAATCAAAAGTAGTGGGACCTTAGCCTCTCTCCAGCTGTGACTACCAACAAACTGATCTATGTTCCGCTCATGTTCCACTTTTGACAGTATTCATATACATTCTGAAGCTGAACTGGCCGTCATGTCAGTCAGTACTTCTGAACAAAGTAACAAGGCTTTGTAGGATACTGCAGCTGGGCCCAGTCCAACTGTGTCAGTGACAAAAAGTAGCACAGACAGCTGCGTGACGTTAAGTGTTATTCTCCTTTGTCCACAGTTTCTATGGTTACCACACCTGCTGCCTTCTCTCCGGGTAAGCATTCAGAATTATAAGCATTAAATAATTTATGAACATGTGTACAGCGTGCTGCAAAACTCAGCATCACCTTTAGGCACATTAAATATTCTGATAGAGGCAGAGTAAAAAAGTTACAATTGAAGCAAAAGATTGAGATTAATCACATTTGAAATTATTGTCTGGCACCCTTTTCTACACATATATAGAATTGTGCATTTTAATCAGGATTACTACAACACATTACTAAAAAGGGATGTAACGATTAACTGTGAGCTGGTTAAAATGGATTCACATATGTGACGTTTCCAGTCATTGGAGATGTTAATTCAATCGCGATTCATATTTTGAACAACAGACCAGAAGCCGCTCTGTTAACTGCAAGCTTTCGAGAGGTTGGTGCAAACAGTTTCTTGCATGGGGACAAGTGTGGATGTTGATATTTACCCTCATTAAAATCAGATGCTGCATAAATAAATCCACTCTAGCGAAAGGCGTTTACTCACTCACCGTGTGTCTCACCTGCCGCACAGACCGGTCTTGGTCCAATTTGGCTCCACACAGACGTAGCGCGCAACGAAAGCAAGTCTCTGTTTGAGGCTGAGCTTTACTCTCTCCAAAATGAACAAAAAGTCACGTAAATGTCCCTTCACCGGCGAAGAACAGAGAGAATGTGAGCAGAAATCTGTTTTAGCAAAACGGCTAAACTGTAAACGAAGGCGGCTGTTCTGAGTCTGAACCATCTCTGAACCATAAGTTATTATTTCATAACACAGTCAGGCCTGTCTTAAGTGTTCATCTGTTTGTTAAGTTAATAAGAACTAATTATTGAACACAAAGTAATTAACCAGGTCAAAATCTATTAGAGGCAGACTTATAGAGTTACTTTGTCCACTTATTCAAAGTACCTAGACTTATAATCAAATTAAATTGTATGTAAATGCATGAAAAATTTGATTTTATCCATGTTTATTTATAAACTTATAAATGGACAAACATTAGCAAAAATTTTAAATAAATATGGGAACATTTGACTTTCACTTAGAGAGGTGTTGGAACTGGATTTTGGGACGGTACAGGGACGGTGAGGAAAAAAGTTAGTCTTAAGCCCTGATTTGTGAAATAATAAAAGGGCACTTGTTCACTTCTAATTTGTCTCAACTCATTTCATAAAAGCAAATCGTGACAAAATAAAATTGTGAGATCAGATTTCTCAGTCAAATCAAATCGTGAGTGGAGTCAATCATTACATCCCTACTTATAAAACAATTTGAGTTCCAATATCCAGTTCATGTGATTGTGTTTCTCTGGTCTTGCTGCAGAGCTACAGACCTGTTTCAAAATGTGGACTGATCCTCAGCCCATCCTGTTGTCGTTTATCAGTCCATAAAAGCATATAGTTTCATCTTAAGACAAAAAAGAAATTGTAAGGCAGAGACATGTAGTTCAAAGTGCCATTTCCATCACAAACACAGTGGGGACCCATGGTCTCTGTTGATCCTACACAAGTCTTTCTCACAGCAGCTGTGTGTGTGTGTGTGTGTGTGTGTGTGTGTGTGTGTGTGTGTGTGTGTGTGTGTGTGTGTGTGTGTGTGTGTGTGTGTGTGTGTGTGTGTGTGTGTGTGTGTGTGTGTATGTGTGTGTGTGTATATGTGTGTGTGTGCCGTGTGTGTGTGTGTGTATGTGTGTGTGTGTGTGTGTGTGTGTGTGTATGTGTGTGTGTGTGTTATATGTGTATATGTGTGTGTGTGTGTGTGTGTGTGTATATGTGTGTGTGTGTGTGTGTGGCTCCATGTGTGTGTGTGTGTGTGTGTGTGTGTCGATTCAAGATTCAAGATTCAAAGATTCAAAGTGTTTATTGTCATGTGTACAGACAGAAAGCATGTTTCCCTATACAATGAAATTCTTACTTTGTCCACAGTAAAATGTCACACAATTAAGTAAAAATAAAAAAATAAGACAAATATACAAGTAATAATAATGGAAGTATACCAAAAAAATACAAATATACAAAAAGTGTAAAGTGTAGTAAGGTGAGGTAGTGCAGTTGTGATGGTGTAAAGTGACGGTGTAAAGTAAAGTGAGGTAGTGCAGTAGGTAAACAATTGTTCATGTAATGTTGTGATTGTGATTGTAGACTCCTATCTGCTGTTTAGGAGTCTTATGGGGAAAGAATGAGTTCTTCATTCTGGAAGTCCTGCATTTCACACTTCTGTACCTCCGTCCTGAGGGTAGAAGTGTGAACAGACCATGTTGTGGGTGGGAGGGGTCTTTGAGGATGGAAGCAGCTCTTCTGTGGACTCTGCGGTGGTAGATGCTCTGCAGAGAGGGCAGTGGAGTCCTGGTGATCTTCTGCGCAGTCTTCACCACTCTCTGCAGGCGTTTGCGGTCCATGACAGAAGTGCTGCCGTACCACACAGTGATGCAGCTGGTCAGGACACTCTCAATGGTGCAGCTGTAGAAGTTGCTGAGGATCTTGGGCGACATGCCAAACTTCCTCAGCCTCCTCAGAAAATACAGCCGCTGTTGAGCCTTCTTGACCAGCTGTGTGATGTGAGGTGTCCAAGTGAGGTCCTCATTGATGTGGACACCCAAGTATTTGAAGTTGCTCACCCTCTCCACTTCAAGTTCCCGGATGAACAGTGGCTGAGGCGTTCTCCTCTCCCTCCTCATGTCCACTATCATCTCCTTTGTCTTGTCCGTGTTGAGGGTGAGGTTGTTGTCTTCACACCATGACACCAGACTGGCCACCTCCCTCCTGTAAGCTGCCTCGTCACCGCCAGCGATTCGTCCTATCACTGCGGTGTCGTCAGCAAACTTCAGGATGATGTTGTCCTTGTGAGAGGCGACACAGTCGTAGGTGTACAGGGTGTAGAGGATGGGGCTGAGTACACAGCCCTGTGGAGTACCAATGTTTGTGATGGTGCTGGCTGAAGTCCTATTACCAATCCTGACAGACTGAGGCCTGCCAGTCAGGAAATCTAGGAGCCAGTCACAGAGGGTGGGGTGCAAACCAAGTGTGGACAGTTTGAAACACTCTCACTCACAACTCTCGAAACACTTCATAATGATTGGAGTGAGTGCCACTGGCCTGTAGTCATTCAGGCAGGTGGGTGGGTTCTTCTTGGGCAGGGGGACGATGGTCGTGGTCTTGAAGCATGATGGTACAATGCGCTGGCTGAGGGAGAGGTTGAAGATTGAGGTGAAAACATCAACCAGCTCGTGGCACATGCTCTGAGGGCCCGCCCAGGAATGTTGTCTGGTCCTGCTGCTTTGCGGGGGTTGATCTTCCTCAGAGCTCTGTGTACCTGTGTTGTTGAGATGGTTGGTGGAGGGGAGGGGGGTTGGGTGAACCAGGTGTGTGTGAGCTCCCTCTCTGCAGTGTTGCTGGGAGCCTCAAAGCGGGCGTAGAAATTGTTGAGGTCATCCGGCAGGCTGTCTGTTGATGCGATGTTGTTGGTGGTGGTCCTGTAGTCTGTGATGTGCTGCAGGCCTTGCCACATCCGCCCTGAATCTGCAGTAGAGTAGAAGCTGTCCAGCTTCTCTCTGTACTGCCTCTGGCCGCTGTGATGGCTTTTCTCAGTCCATACTGCAGCTTTGTACTCTCATTGCCTGATCTAAATGCAAGA
>CM044561.2:4342080-4344580 GCA_024416835.2 Perccottus glenii
AGGTAAAAGCAAGAACCTCCAACTGTGCTGATGAATACTGTGTGTATTCTTCCGGAAGGCCAAAGACAGCTACATGTGGAGAGACATGTAATCCGGCGCCCTTTAATAAATCCAGTCTGCTCCTGAGAAATAATAGTTGGAAGCACCTTTTCCAGACGGTGGGCTAAGGCTTTTGTAAGTGTTTTAGTGTCTACATTCATTAAAGATATAGGCCTATAGGACATACAAAGTTCCGGGTCCTTGTCCTTCTTTAAAAGGATACTAATGGAGGCCTGTCTCAAAGTAGGGGGAAGAGAGCCCTGCGAAAGCGCTTCAGTGTAAACAGAATGCAATAATGGGATAAGTTTGGCTGAAAATGCTCTAAAAAACTCAGCCGGAAACCCATCTGGACCTGGTGCCTTATTACTCCGCATGTTACCTAAGGCCAGGGAAAGCTCCTGGGTTGTCAAAACTGAGTCTAATTCAGTAACCACCTCTGGGCACATACTGGGGAAATCAAGGTCATCTAAAAAATGATGCATATCTGTTAGATCTGATGTGAGTTCAGAGCTATTCAACGATGTGTAAAAAGATGCGAAAACTGAATTGACTAAAGCTGGTTCCTCCAACCGCGTGCCTGACTCATCTTTAATGCAAGGAATTAAACGGGAAGCCGCTTGTCAATGTAACTGGTGAGCCAGTAATCTTCCCGACTTATCACCATGTTCATAATATTTAGTGCGTGAATGCAACAAAAGACGTTCAGCTTCGGTTGTTGTGACCAAATCTATCTCCGTTTTTAAAGAAACCCATCTCTTTAAGAGATTGTCTGACGGAGTTGTTGCCAATTGTTGATCTACAGAGGCTAGGTCAGAAGAGAGCCTTTGAAAAGTGGTTGCATGTAATTTCCCCAACTGTGCAGAATACGAGATAATCTGGCCTCGTAAATAGGCTTTTAAAGATTCCCACAACAGTGCAGCTGAAATTGGTTCTGATTCAGACTGATTAAGAGTGATGAAATTATCGATCACATTTGTAATGAATTCATGGAATTTACCATCTGCTAATAGCAATGTATTAAATCTCCATTGGGTGGGATATCGAGGTTCTTGTGAAACTTGAATGTCTATAGACACAGGAGCATGGTCTGATATAATAATAGGGTGATATGCAACATCAGTTCCTTTAGGCATTAAATTTGCATCTATAAAGTAGTAATCTATGTGGGAGAAAGTTTGATGCACATGTGAGTAAAAATAATATTGTCTGCCCGTAGGATTACGGAATCTCCAGGGGTCAACGCAACCGTTACTGCTCATAAAATTGCTTAGAGTTTTTTAGCCATTAATGATTGAGTAGAGGCTGGTTTAGAACGGTCAATTTGAGGATCTATAGCAGAGTTCATATCTCCTCCAAAAATCAGACAATGATCATTCAGAGAAGGTACATTTTTGGAGCATTTACCATTAAAACAGGAGTATGAAAGAGAGTCCCTAAAATAATCAAATACCGTCCCTCCTTATCCGAGATCATTTTGGACAATGTGAATGGAAATGATTTACCAATCAGGATAGCAACCCCTCTGGCCTTAGAGTTGAAACTAGAATGGAACACTTCAGCAACCCAGGGACATTTCAGTCTGACTTGATCTTTGGTTCTCATATGGGTTTCCTGTAAAAAAAACAACAACAGGCTTTAATCGTTTCAAATGAGAGAACACTCTCGACCACTTAACTGCACCGCCCAAGCCTTTAATATTCCAACTAAGAAATTTCACAGAACGATTCATATTATTGGCCATTTGAGGTAAATATGAGAAATAGTGAACAGTCTCCACCCTTTGAGTGAAAGGTGAAAGGAAAAAGAGAGAAAAAAATAAACAGATATGCACAGTGTAAAAAAAATAAAAAATAAGTAGAACATTAAACATTAAACACAAACTTGACCCCCACCCCACCCCCCGTAGCACCTACCACTGCCCCATCCCCAAATAATAGGGCACCAGTGCAGACTCCACATGGAGCCAAATTGAAAGAACAGTCCCAACTTCAGGCTTTAGGCCCAACGGTAACTAACTTACGGTAACTTCTTGACCCGTTGCTGAGTTCTGGCTCGTCTTGGAATGTCCACACAGTCTGCATCGTAATGTAATCTTGCAATAACAGGCCTGGGACGTTCGCCGGGTTTAGGTTTAGGTTGTAGGGAGTGATGTGCGCGGTCCACAACAGGCTCGTCAGCAAGGCCAAAGGCTTCCTTAAGCATGGCGGAGATTATGAGCACAGTGATCGGGCCGTGGTCCTCTGGTAGCCCTTTAATTCGAATGTTATATTCTAGGTCTTCACATTTATACTCTAGAGAAGTACACTGGGCTGAAAGTCTCTCCACTTTATTTTAAAGTTAGGTTACATCATCCGTGTAGGTCGATAAGGAGCCTTCCATGTCACTTGCAGTGCTCTTTAATGTGGTGACCTCCGTGTTGATAGTACTTAGCTCCGTCTTTACATTCAGCAATTCTGATTGC
>CM044561.2:4352080-4407080 GCA_024416835.2 Perccottus glenii
GAATCACTATGATCCATGTTGTTGGTTGTCTTGTTGGTTGTTGGTTTGTCTTTGTCTTTTTTGCACCTCTTTATAGGTTTCCCCTACTCCAATCAACTTTTTAATCAAAGTACGCTGTTCTTCTGAACAATGTATTAAACGACCCATTTTCCTCAGGCTTTCAAATGCATGTTCAACAAGTTCTGGTGGCTTCATTCTTAAATAGGGGCCACCTGATTCACACCTGTTTTTTCACAAAATTGATGACCTTTGTGATTGAACACTGCTATTTTTAACACACCCCTTTCAACTAGATTTTTGTGCACTTATGCTTTTTGTACCTTGTGTTGTTAAAATTGCTTCGATTGTTTTTCCTCACTTGTAAGTCGCTTTGGATAAAAGTGTCTGCTAAATGACTAAATGTAAATGTAAATGTAACTAATTGCCCAATTGCACAGCCTTAAGAGCGTGCATATCATGAATGCTGGGTCTTGTTTGTTTTCTGAGAATCTACTGCACCTACTGGTAACTTGTTTGCCACTTAGCGATAAAAAATATACTAAAAACCTGGATTATTCTGGTTAGTCACATTGTACTGCTATTATTTTGAACAATACTGTATACACTCACTGTTGTTTCTTTGCCCAAGAACTGAAAACGTTCAAACACTAGGGACAGTTTGATAGTGTTGTTTTTCTACTGAAGAGGTGGTACACAGGGGCCTTATTTTAGCCTCACCTCACTTTTGTAAGATTTTAATACTTTTCTCAGTTTATTGTTGACTTTTAAAAAATATTTAAGCATGTATATTGCTAAACAGTTCATTTAAGTTTGTGTGTAAATTAATTCTGAACGTGATTGTTTAAAAGCTTGTGTTTTATTTTTATTTTTCAAACAGAAAAATGCCAAATAAAAGGATTTGAGTGAAAGCGTCACCTTCTTTGTGCTGTAAAGATAAGTGTTTAGTTTTGGACTGCGGCCACACGCTCAAACCCACTGCCGGGAGCCAGGAAGCAGCGCCGCCTTCAAACTGTGGTCAGAGGGAGCTGGAAATGACCGGGACAGTTCACATTAACTGCTCCCCTCATCAACAAGATTCAGGCTCCACCTTCCAGTCAGGCTCTGTTCATTGAGACCGCTCCAGCTCAGTTTCTTCCTTCTGCTCTGTTTTCTGACATTAAGTAATATGTTTCATTGTTCATGTCATCTGTCACTAGACAGAATGCTCTACCTTTCAAAAGCACTAAAGACATGTCCCAGTGTTAAGCAAAATACTGTTTAATTACAAATCTTAATGGCTTAAACATGTACACATGGCCAAACAATAAATGCACAGAACCATTGGGAAAATAAATAAACTTATATTTACACAGACATGGCAATACAGTGTTTTAATGCTTTAGTAGGCATGTACTGAAAAGGCCTTAAAAGGTTACTCTGACCATTAGTCACCAGAGCCACACAGTTCCGATTTGCAGTCATGTACTACAGCTACATTAAGACCATCATACCTTTTGTATGATGGTAAGAGAAGAAGAAATTTCAGTATGTGCTGTGTCAACAAATCTAGAAGCCTCCCAACCAGACCTCACCAGAGAGCTCCTGGTTGTGTCTTTACATTTGAACATTTAGAGCTGCAGATGAGCGTTTTGGTTTATGAAAAGCAGCTAAAAGAAGGCACACTGAGTATTTTAGACAAAGTCATAGAGTCTTGGTCAGTGTTTACTTGGGGGGCCTTTTGTTCACATGACACATTTGAAGTAGATTTGATTGCTCCTCGTAACCTTCACAGCACCGACACTAGTGGCCATTCAATGAGCACTATCAACTGTTAGTACCATGCTTGTAATGACAGTGACTGAACATGAAGCATATTAGGTTTTCTTAAAAAAATAACATTATTACATGAAACCACAAATGGCAACCAACACTGATGTCCATGAACACCCTATTTGCTTTATGATAACCACACTAAGACACCACAGTGGGCCTGTAGAGCAGCGACTTATGGCATTGTTAGGACACAGCAGGCTCAGAGGAGTGTGGCAACAGAGCAGTACCACTCGAAAGCCTTCTGTTCAGCTCGGTTTAATCTGGTAAAAGAATGCTTCTGCTTTCCAAAGAGCTTTCGTCTCTTTTTATTAGTATTGCACATACATGCCCCACAATAACTTACCTTCGGGGACGACTGACCGTGTCTGACTATATATAGTGTCTTACTACTAGATATTCCAAAGCCAAACTGGTATGAGAAGTGAAACTATTCCCTGTTCAGATTCAACACTTTAAAGAACATAAAAAACTCTCAGTAAAAGTTAATCTAACAATAGCTGTAATGAAAATAAAGGGCATCATCAGAGTATTTTTGGATTTACTACACATCTCTGTCGTCTAAAGAGTCTTCAGACTCTCAAGTCAAGAATTGCACTAAAATGTGGAGGCAAAATGGCAATAAAGTGACGGTAACCGTGTACAAAGGTCACAGTCTTGGTTACAAAACTGCTTCAAAAATCCAGAACATAGTACATACTACACAGCAAATCTAAAAGTACCAACCTGTTCCGGAGCAGGTTGGGTTTTGAAAAACACTCAAACCTTATCAACTGTCCACTCGGTACAAATCATAAATGATTCATTGTACAGAGTTACAAAAGCAGACTAAAGAGGTTCTGCCTAAACAGAGTCAAAAGCTTTCATTCAAGGCAAGATTGAGAACAAAACAATGCAGGTCAGATTTTTCTTTAGAGCCACACTTTTGGAGAGAGACCTCTGTCTGGTTTACACGTGGTCAGTCTGGAGTATGACGTCAGCGGTGCACTGTCCTGACAGTTTTTTTGTGAGGCCCTGGCTCACGCTGCTGTCCTGCTGCTCCTGAGAGAAGTGACTTATAAACAGTCACGTGACATAGTTATGGGAAGTGTCGGAGCCTAGAGGAAAAGATGTAAGCAGTGGCCTTAAAGAAGCAGTTGTTAGAAATTAATTTTAAAACCATGCAAAAACTCATTTTAATTACTAATACTGATGACAAAAAGTTATTACTTTTTAACCGTAATATTCACTAATATTCAGTACTTTAAAAAATAACTATTTCATATGGAGTGTGGCGCTAAATCCTCCTGCTCACTACTGCTGCCTGTGCATTTCTCTTCACTCTTGGAAAGAAGTCCAAGTGGAAATTTAAATATGACTTTTACAAATTAAGGGCTACAGAATTCTTTCCATTCGTGCCACTAACTTTCTATATTTCTAATTGGCCCATTATTTGACGTGCCAAAAAAAACATCTCTGTTCAGGAAGTCTCCATGATGCAGATATTGTGGAAGTAACGGTAATATCAAGATGCCTCCTCCTGAACTTTTTACTGGAATGTCTGTGTGCTTTAACAACTGGGTCTCACTTCCACCTCGTCTCCTGTCTCCCACTCTTACTTGCTTTAGTAGAACCAAAGGAACTACACAACTCTAATGACAAATTAAACAATTGTGCCGTGAATCTCTAGTGAAAAGCCACCCATAGAGCCATATAATGACTAGTATCATCAGAAAAGACTTGTACAAAGCATTTTTTTAGCATGAATGGTGAAATGTGTGTGTTGCTTCATAAATGCTCTCCTCACTAAAGGCACAGTTACGTAGCAATGTGTGCTGTGGAGGGAATGGACACAAACTCGCGCAGGATGTTTTTGGCTGTCTCCAGGTTATTCTGGGCTATCATCAGGGCCTTCTGGATGTCCTGCATGGAGTAGCCCTGCGACATTAAGCATTCAATCTCCCCATTGAGCGCAGGACATTCAGCAACAGCCTGAGAAGAGGAGGGTCGTGCAGCAGGAAGCTCGCGGTTCACAGGACGAGGGCAGCGGTCAGGGTTGGCCTGTCGTGGAAGAGGTTTTGGGGGGTGTTCAGGATCAACCTCTGCTACAAAAAGAGCTGAAACAAGCAAACAGCAGGATCAGAAAATGAAACCTTATGCCTGTAACCCGTACTAATATGCACTGTAATGTATACTACACAGACATACAGGTCTCCTCAGGGTCCAGGCTGAGGCCGCTCAGGTCCGACAACGTCCTTCTGGCGGGGGCAGGGGGGTGCACTGGTCTAGGAATATCATACTCATAGATGTACTCTTGGCTGGCATCTTCCTGTCTTCCCTGGAACACAGCCGAGGTCTGAGCCGACTCTGGAAGAACTAAATGACACAAATCCACAAAAGGGTTCTTAAAGTCCAATTCCAAAACTCTTCCCTGACCTTTGACAGGTTACTTTTTGAACAATTATTATAATTTATATAATTATACACTACCTGTCAAAGGTTTGGACACACATTATTTACTGGTTTCATGACTATTTAGATTGTAGATTCTCACTGAAGGCATCAAAACTATGAATGAACACATGCCACCTTTTGCTCGATCACTGCTTTGCACACACTAAAGGAAGAGAACACTTGGCACACTGGTTGGTCCTGTGGCTGAAGTCAGTGACTGCCGCAGACAAACAGCAGCCAACAATGAATGGACTGTTTCTGCCACTTGGTTTGTTCTTAATATTTTGCATTCATTCTTCTTGGCTATAATTATTTATTATACATCTGAATATTATTCGGACAATTATTATTTAAGGTAGCCAGAATAAAACCTCATGCAGGGCGGTTTGTTTGAAAACTGAGCAGCTAGGAAAGGAAAGTTCTCTGGTGTAATTAGTTTGGTTTCATTTCATAAGCCCTAAAAGACATGCAGTAGTGCACTCAAGTCTGTACTCTATGTTTTCATAGACAGGAATTTGTTATCTTTTACAACATGCACTTCTTGATGTGTGCTACATCTTTAAGGTTTACAGGACAATTCTCTCTATTGATTAACAAAAAGTAGAAATTGGAGTTATGAAGGAAGAAGTAAGATTGGTCGTTGCCAGGACAGGGCCGATGAGCTGTAGGCTTTACCAAGATCAGAGGTGGTAGCTGAATCAGAGCCAGACTGACCCTGGATGTTACCCATGGACTCATAGACCTGAGGGTCCTCTCCGTCACTGTCCCCCACCTCACTGCAGACAGGGAAACACAAAACAGGTGCGTCACTTTAGGCAGTACACAGCTGGACAGTTTTCATTCAGAGTCTGCATATAACATCTTTAAACTCATTGAAAGCATTTACTGTTGGTGTGGAAAGTCTCACTCATCCAGGTCAGCGTTTAATCAGCTGGTTAAGAAGAAAGCCTCTGGATATAGTCACAGTCTGAACAAAGCAGTTGTGTCAAAGTCCTTTGGATCAGAGGGTGCATTCACACCAGCTTTAATCAAACTCTAGTTTGTTTCTTAGGAACGTTTGGTTCGCGGAAGAGTGAACGTTCAATCAAACTCTGATTTGGGCCCAAAAAAAATTGAACCCTGGTCCACCTTATGCTTTTGTTTGCTTCGAAGTAAACTCTGGTGCCGTCAGAATGAGGTGAGAATGCAAAGCAGACCAAACAGTGAACTAAAGGCAGGAAGCGGACCACAGCTAAAGCACGTGCTGAGCAACAGTTGAGAAAAAGAACAGAGTTTTCCAACTAGCAAAGGCCTGAAGGCCATCACCCCTAGTACTGTGAATAAATAGTATAACTGCAATTTGTTTCTAAGTCAGCAACACAGTTCAAATAAACAGATAGAACAACAACAATAACAATTTCAGTTTAAAATAACATTAACATGTATTTATTTTTTATTGCACATCCATCAGCTTTGTACTGGCACTTCCATTTCACATTATAAATGCAAAAAAATAAAATACTTACTAAATAGGTATTAAACAAATAGGAAACTACATAAACAAAAATGCTGTATATTAGAGTTTGACAATGCATTATATTGCACATCCCTTATCATTGAAATGTATGTTTCAATGCATTTCAAATGCCTTACATAATATATACTTAATAATAATTAAATAAACTTAATACATACTTAATATTTTGTTGCACAAAATTGAGGCTATCACTGCAATCAGACGACTCCTGTAACTGTCAATGAGACTTCTGCACCTCTCAGCAGGTATTTTGGCCCACTCCTCATGAGCAAACTGCTCCAGTTGTTTCCGGTTTGAAGGGTGTCTTTTCCAGACGGCATGTTTCAGCTCCTTCCAAAGATGCTCAATAGGATTGAGGTCAGGGCTCATAGAAGGCCACTTTAGAATAGTCCAATGTTTTCCTCTTAATCATTCTTGGGTGTTTTTAGCTCATTTTTTCGTCTGTGAACATAGAGCTGATGTGCCTTGGCAAAAAGTTCCATTTTTGTCTCATCTGTCCATAGGACATTCTCCCAGAAGCTTTGTGGCTTGTCAACATGTAGTTTAACATATTCCAGTCTAGCTTTTTTATGATTTGTTTTCAACAATGGTGTCCTCCAAAAGGCATCAAATGACAGATTAGACATCTTTATAATAAAACAAAAAAATGGTGTCTGCAAAACTTTGGGCACCCTGCAGAGTTAATACTTTGTACTGCCCGTCTTGGCGTGTTTATGCACATTAATATTTTTTTACCTGGGGTGCCCAAACTTTTGATATCCACTGTATTCTTTAGTCCTAAGAAAGCTGGAGGTCTTGAACTTTAGATTTCTATAGATTTAATAGGGCTGGGCGATATGACCTAAAAATAAAATCTCCGATTTTATATTTTTTAATTCGATTTACGATTTTTTTTCCGATTTCCCCCCCTACTTATTAAGAAAAGTAATAAGTACAAACGGCAGACAACTTAAAGCAAATTTTGCTTTTATTTAAAAGCAAGACAAATGTAACCCCCATTTCTGGGATGAATAATAAATAAATGAACACCCTCTTGGTACTTGCGGCTGGGTAGCTCATATCTGGGGTCTAAGGTTTTAATCAAATTAATAAACCCAGTCTTCTCCACTGTATATATGGGTACCATGTCTTTGGCTATGTGCAAACTGACCGCTTTAGTGATTGTTCTCCACCGTGCCCCTTTCCTGTCATATGCGGTGCCGTGTGAAAAGGATTCGGCTACAGTTAGCTGTTTTTTAGCTAAGGTTTGTTGGTCACTGCGTGTTTGTTCGTCTCGGAGAGACTGGCATTTTTCATATTCGGCTGGATGTCTCTGTTTCATGTGTTGGAATAGGTTTGTGGTGCTGCTGCCTTTGACTGCATGGGCTTTAGGCAAATGTTGCAGCGTGAGGTCTCTTGATCCACGTCTGTCGCAGTAAACCCATACCAGTTCCAAACAACAGATGATTTTATTCCTTTCTTGGGAACAAACTTCCCACTTTCACCGTTAGCCATGTTGTCGCTTTCTGTTGCTGTTTTGTGTGTGCTATGATGTTGTTGTCGCGTGCCGTACTGCTCTGCTATGTGAAACTAACGCTACGGAAGCTCCGGGGAGCCAAAAATGTGCCGTTACACAAAAACTCGATTTACTTATTTTTAAATCGCCCGCCACAAAAAAATCGAATTAATTCATTCAATCGATTTTTCGCCCAGGCCTAAGATTTGACAACAATTATACCTTTAAAAACAAATGGATTCAACAATGCCTAAGGGACCCCAGACTCAGTCTGGCACTTTTTTCCTTTAAAAATATTCCAGGAGGTTGGACGCTTAGGATTTTTATTACAAGGTCATTATAGTGTCCCTAAATTACCTATAAAATAATCAGCATTCTACCAGCAGGCTTTACTAGCATGGAAACTCATAATTTCTCCCCATATAACACTATTATAGGAATAAATTATTAAATTATATCAGAACGTAATAAATCTCTATACTTAACAAAATGGATACACAATAGAATTATTTTTGTACAAGACCTATTTGAAAATTACGGAAATATACTAAAAAATAAATTTTTTATCAACTCACTATTTTTTAATAACAAAACCAAGAATATAATTACATCCTAAAAAGCATCCCAAAAGGTTTATTTGGATTAATTAAAGGATTTAAAAAAAAAAAACAATGTTATATTTTAGAAAATGTATGGGTTAACGGAATTGATATTAAAAATAATATTAAATTGTAATATTAAACTTAGCTCATGGCTTGTAAATATTATTAAAATAAAACTACATTGGAAAATGCTATAACACATTTACCCCACTAACCTATTAATCTCAAAAATTATAGAAAAATCATCAAACTGCACGTTTCGTAACGAAACAAAGAAACTTTAGAACAACTGTTTTATAAATACTTCTTCTGTCATGAACTCAAATAGAGATATACATTTCCCAAAAGACGTCAATCAAAATAAAACATCAAAATATTATTGCCTACTTTAGTCATAAAAACTGGAAAGTAGAATTAACTGTTAATTTATTTATAATAGGGATGCACCGATACCGATATCTGGTATCGGCCTCGATACCACATTTTCGAAAGTACTGCATTTAAAAGTCCCCGATACCGGGGACGATACCACGGTCTGAGAAATGTCTATGTTTGAGCGGCGTGTAAGGGGTTAATCACAGGCGCCGAGTGCCCGCCCCCAGGCCCTGGCTGCAGCTCAGAGCGGGGAAAACGAAGGCAAGACGAGACATGTCAGCCGTGTGGAACTATTTCAAAATGAAATGTGGATGTGAAAAAACACACCATTAGTTTCACCATGGATATTTGGACAAGCATTGTTTGCCCCGTGCCTTGTTTTTTTGTTAAATTATATGACTAAAGCTGTTACCTGTAAATTTAATTCATGTTTTTTTTAATTAAGTACTCGGTATCGGTATCGGCGAGTACTGAAATGCAAGTACTCGTACTCGTTTTCCAAAAAAGTGGTATCGGTGCATCCCTAATTTATAATATTAGGAAAATATTCCATACACAAAATAAAATTCTCTGAAAATAAAAAAACACTATTTAAACTCTTTTTATTTTAAATTTAATAATTATGACTTCCCTTAAGGCACTGACTAATAGAAAAGCTATTAATACTATTAGAACCTTTGATGAAATGTTTTGTAACAAATTAATAGAGAAATTTTGTTTCGTATAAAGTTGCGATAACCTGACGATGTGTCTACCCTTTCTGTTGTAAGCCAAGATAACACAATGTACCTTAAAGTTTATAAAACTGTTTAATGATGAAATAATGTATATTTAAAATGAAATAACGTACATTTGTGTACTGATGTAAGCCACGACTTTAATAGGTATTTCAAAGTTTCTAAAACTAATGCTTAATGATAGAATGTATATTTATATTGAAAGAATTTGTGTTTTGTATTATAAATATAAAAAAAGCAAACTTTGTTCTTTGTACAGATTCTGTAGCAACGCCGCAATCAAAAATGCAACTTGCAATTTGAGTCTATAAGGGATGCTTTAAGACCGAACACTTTTATTTACTAAATTAAACTAATGAAAAAAATTAACTATACTGAAAACCTTTTTTGCAAAAGACGTGTAATCAAAAAAATATATATACACGATAAGAAAATATAATATATGATAAGAAAAAGCCATTTGATGACTTATTTACCCTAATGATTTACTACAGCACTCCCTGCTGGATCTAGTGGGCATTATGGCCATTAGTTCCATCAATTACATTTAAAAAAAAAGCTCACCTGACTGGATGCTGGTTTGTCTGGCCTGGTGCAGGGGGTACCAGTGAGCCTATGAGCCATGGGACACCAGGAGCTGGAAGTGAGCTGGGACTCATGTACTCATTATCCTCAGAGTCAAAGGATGGCCTCTCTCCACAGGACACGGCTGTAGCTGCCAAAGACCTGCACAAATACACACCACTAGTCAATGGATCTTGACCTGCCTATACACAACCAAAGGTGTGTCATTCTCATTTTATTATCAAAAGTCCTGTGCTCTAAACAGACTCACATGGAAATGGAAAGCCAATGTTCAGTTATAAAATTAACCTGCAGGAGGAACCATAAGCGGCCGGTGCAATGTGGATTGGGTGGCAGTCGAAGGCAGGGGCCTCGGCGACCCAATTCCCGGACACAGAATCTGGCGCTAGGGTAAGGAGCCTGAGCTTGTGCAGGAGGTTGAGAGATAATGACTAGAGAAAGTCGGGCTCACCTCTACACACAGCTTGGGCTCTGGAACTCCTTGAGAGAGGCTGGACTCTCCACTACTCTGGAGTTGCCTGCGGTGAGAGTCTGGTTTGAGGACCACAGGATCTCGTCTCTGCTTTTTGCAGATGATGATGTCCTGTTGGCTCCATCAAGCCAGGACCTTCAGTGTGCACTGGGACGATTTGCAGTCGAGTGTGAAGCGGCTGGGATGAGGATCAGCACCTCCAAGTCTGAGACCATGGTTCTCAGTCGGAAAAGGGTGGCTTGTCCCCTTCAGGTTGGTGGAGAGCTCCTGCCTCAAGTGGAGGAGTTCAATTATCTAGGGGTCTTGTTCACGAGTGAGTGAGGGAAGGAAGGAGCTTGAGATTGACAGACGGATCGGTGCAGCTTCTGCAGTAATGCGGTCGATGTACCAGTCTGTTGTGGTAAAGAAGGAGCTGAGCGGGACTTCCGGGTGTGCTCATGGCGTAGTTGGTTGCATTGAAACCTCTCTCCCACTTCAACCTTGAAAATCCCGTTTGAACTCGCTATTTTATTTGTTCTTTTCAACAAAATAATATATAAAAGGGAGAAGAAGCACACTAGGCAACAAAAGATCGATAAAAATGCCCAAAGCCCAGGATAAAAGTGCCTCAGCCGCAAAAGCTAACACCCAACGGGACCAAGCTAGCAACACCACGGCTGGCGCGGGAACGGGGAGCCTCGGGGTAAACATAAACGCAGACGCTGCCGGTGTACTTAAGGCAATAGAGGACTTAAAATCAGATCTAAAAGGAGACAATGACAAGCTCAAACAGGATATAGGCCAACTGGGACAAGAAATCAACGGTAAACTGGACAATATTGCAACCGACGTACAAGGCCTATCACAGCGGATGGACGAGGCGGAGGCCCGCGTGAGCCAGGTGGAGGGCTGGGCAGAGGAGGCGACTGAGGCGCTGTGCACCTGTCTTGAACAGCAGAGGAAACTCCAGATCAAAGTGCTTGATTTAGAATCACGATCCAGAAGGAATAACATGCGTGTATTTGGGGTGCCAGAAGGACAAGAGGGGGATTCTGTAACGCAGTTTATTGAGAAGCTTTGGAGCCAGCTACAACTACCGGAGGATTTTAACTTTAAAATACAACGCGCACATCGGGCTCTTGCAAGTAAACCGCCGCCTGGTGCATCGCCGAGGGCTGTAATTGTAAACTCCTGGAGTTCTCTACGAAAGAAACGATCTTGAGGGAAGTGTGGAAAAAGGCAAGATACAGGTGGGCACCGCACTTATACACTTCGATCATGATTACGCACCGAGATTGTCAAGAGGCGCAGAGAATATAACGCCATCAAAAAAATACTCAAGGATAAAGGCATACGTTTCCAAACGCCGTTCACTAACATGAGGATTCATTGGGAGACAGGCGACGCACATACTCCAGCGCCGGGAAGCTTATAAGGAGTTGAAGAGACGGGCTCCAAGTGGAGGAGCCGGTTATGGCCGACGGAGGGAGCAGCGCAGAGGCTCGTCTTGGGAGCTATTGGGCTGGCAACCGCGAGCAGCAGCGGCGGGTCCGTCGTGGCGCTCAGAGCGAAGGCCAAGTTGCAAGAATTCCAGAGGGAACAATTCTGATTAAAAAGGAGCAGGGCATCGAGCTACAACGCAATGTTTTTCAGGCCAGGGCTTGATAACCTACCACGTGAGAGGTCACACTTTATCATTTACGTTGGACTAATAGGATGGACGTGTTTTTACATACAGACACATCTACCGTCTTTTTCGGGGCCTCTCGCTTTGAGAGACTTAACCCTCGACCTGCCAACGGGGTTACATGGGAAGAGGAAGAATCCTCTTCTCGTTTGGAAGTCAGTTCATTAAGGTTCATTTTTGTTATTATTCAATGTGTGTTTTTAGGGGCCGCTATATCATGTAAGGGATTTTGTTATTATAACAGTGTCTTGTGATTTAAAAATTGCTTCTTTGAATGTAAATGGCCTAAGTAGTCCAGTGAAAAGAAAAAGGGTCCTAGCTAAATTGAGAAAAGATGGGATACAAGTAGCTTTTCTACAGGAGACGCATATGTCCAAGCAAGAACATGATCAATTTAAAACATTAGGGTATTCAAATACATTTCATAGCTGGTGTAAAAATAGTAGGAAAAGGGGGGTGGCTACTCTAATTTCCAACTCTTTAAACTTTGAATTAATTTCGTAAAAGGCTGATAAAGAGGGCAGATTTATTATCATAAAAGGGAGAATTGATAACGTTGTGGTTACGTTTGCTAACATTTACGTTCCACCGGAAAGCGACAGGAAATTTTTAAAAATGCTTTTTGATACAATAATTTCAGTAAGTGAGGGGATTTTAGTCTGTGCTAGTGACTGGAATACAATCCTAAATTATTATATGGATACAACCAGCTCCAAAAAACAAAAAACTGGCAGGTTGAAAGATCTTAATATTTTAATTAAAGAGATGGGTATGTATGATGTCTGGAGGGATTTCCACATGAAAGAGAGAGATTTTACCCATTATTCTCTCACACATAAAGTCCACTCCAGGATTGACTTCTTTTTGATGAACACAACTGATAGGTTTAGGGTGAAGGAATGCAAAATTGGAACATCTGATATATCTGACCACAATGTGGTTTATCTGTCTATTCATTTATCTAATCAACCAAAAACAACTCTATGGCGCTTAAATATAAGCATTCTCAACAGGGAAACCACAACGAATGACATTAAGAAAGAAATAGCTGAATGTATAGAGGATAATAACAATGGTCAAGTAAACCCTGCTCTGGTTTGGGATACAGTTAAAGCAGTAATGAGAGGCAGACTTATCTCAAGAACTGCCTATTTGAAAAAGATAAAACGATTAAAATATGATGAGTTGGAAAAGACGCTTAGGAGTTTAGAACTAAAACAACAAGAAAGTACTAATAATCAAGAATTGACTGGACAAATAACAGATATTAAAAATAATATAAATAATATGATACACGAGGAGATAGAGAAAAATGTAAGATTTTCAAAACAGACTTTTTACGAATCTGGTCCAAAAGCCACAAGAATTCTAGCAAGGCGCCTCCGAAAGGAACAACAGAAGCACTCGATAACCAAAATTAGAGACCCTTTAACTGACAGTGTAACTTACGATATTAATAAAATTCATAAAATCTTTGAAAACTACTATCAAACACTATACACCTCCTCAAAACCAGCGAATGAAAGTGTTATTACACAGTATTTGGCCGAATTAGACCTGCCTTCCCTAGGATTAATACAAAATGAAGCTTTAACTGCCCCTATCAGTCGAAAAGAATTGGACGCAGCTATTGGAAAGCTGAAAACTAACAAATGCCCAGGTAGTGATGGGTTTCCAAATGAGTGGTATAAGATTTTCAAGGAGGAGCTTGCGCCCGTTCTGCTGGAGTCTTTTAATTGGACTCTGAGTAGAGCAGAGATACCGCCATCATGGAGAGAGGCTGTAATATCTGTCCTCCCTAAGGAGGGGAAAAATATGGAATACTGTGAGTCATATCGCCCGATCTCAATACTGAATGTTGATTACAAACTCTTTACCTCTATAATCTCTAAAAGAATGGAAAATTATCTTATAGACTTGATCCATGAGGATCAAACAGGATTCATTAAAGGCCGTCAAACTCATGACAGCATAAGACGAACATTGCATGTCATAGACCAAGCCAAGAAACAACACCTAAGTTTTGCTTTAGTCAGCCTCGATGCGGAGAAAGCCTTCGACCGGGTCAGCTGGCCCTTTTTATACAAGGTACTCGAACGTCTCGGCTTTAACAATCAATTTATTAGGTGTATTCAGTCACTGTATGATAGACCGAGGGCCAGGATTAGAATGAATGGACACCTAACTGATAGCTTTCAACTATTTAGAGGTACTCGACAAGGCTGTTGCCTCAGTCCAGCGCTCTTTGCATTATACATAGAGCCCTTGGCACAAGCTATTAGGCAAAATGAAGAGCTTAAGGGCATTACTATTGGAAATACTGAACATATAATTGGACTTTTTGCGGATGATGTTATCGCCTACCTCCAAAATCCAGATGTAAGCCTCCCTAAACTTATGAGATCTCTGACAGAGTTTGGGCAGTTGTCTGGCTATCACTTAAACATTACTAAAACACAAGTTCTGACCATTAATTACTCCCCAAATAAATCCATTCGACATAATTATAAACTTAAATGGGAAGCTAAAAAGTTAAAGTACCTAGGTGTATTTATTTCCCAAGATCTAGATGATCTGTTCAGTTTAAATTTTGAGAAACTTATTGATTCTATACAGAAGAATATGAAGTGCTGGGCAATGCTGATACTAGACTTCAGTGCTAGAATGGAAATAGTGAAAATGAATCTGCTTCCCAGATTTCTGTATCTTTTCATGTCATTGCCCATCAGGATTGCCGGCTCGCATTTTAACGCTTGGGACCGGCTAATATCACGATTTATCTGGTCAGGGGCAAGACCAAGGATAAAATTTAGGACACTTCAGATCGATAAAGATCATGGCGGTTTAGCCCTTCCAAATCTGAAGGATTATTATTATGCATCTCAAATGAGATATATGGTTTATTGGTGTTCCCAGAATCCGAGGCTCAATGGAGACTGATTGAACTATCCCAGGGACAGAACCAACCTCAAACCCGTTTAGGAGATAAAGTTATCTCAAATAAAGATGGGAATCGTATAGTTGAAGACACATTACTGATTTGGAAAGAGATTGTACATAAGTATAAATTGATTAATGATATTAAACTTTTGATCTGGCCTTCCTGCAACCAGAATTTTCGTCTAGGTGAAATAGACTCTTCATTCTTGAGCTGGAAAGATCGAGGCCTCATGGCAATGTATCAGCTTTTAGACGGTAACATATTCAAAAACTTCGAACAACTCAAGAATCAATACAAACTAGAGAACAGAGATCTTTTCAAATATTTTCAAGTGAGACATTTCTACAATAGTGAAATAAGAAAAGGTATTTCTCCTGAGGGCAACGACATTGTTAAAGTTTTTGGTGATGCTTATGAGCGCATGCCAAGTAAAACTGTCTCTAAATTGTATAAAGCACTGCAAACAAAATGGAAATAATACATTGTATATCAAGTCGAAATGGGAAAAGGAACGGTGTATAGAAGTTTCAGAGGGTGATTGGCTTTCGATGTGTGTGACACAACAGACATCTACTAGTTCCAAAAGATGGAGGGAATTTGGGTGGAAGAGCTTGGTTAGATTTTTCATTACACCTCATATTATTAATAAACAAAGGGGTGATCAACAACAATGCTGGCGACAGTGTGGACAATCAAACGCCAATCACTCACATATATTTTGGATGTGCCCAAAGTTAGAACAATTCTGGGACAATATCTTTTTAATTACTGGAAGGATAATGGGTTATGTCATCCCTAAAGACCCTAAGATTTTCTTGTTAGGTCTTTTACTTGGGGAGGTGGTCCAAAAAGAAGACACTTATCTTTTTAAAATCCTAATGATTGCATGTAAAAAAGCTATCACTCGGTCTTGGTTAAAGACTGACCCACCTCGGACTGAACAGTGGAAAGAAATAGTGGAGGAGATACACTCAATGGAGAAGATGACATACTTTCTACATATCAAAGGACACATATACAATAAGCGCTGGTCTAAATGGTTTGCATATAAAGAAGCGCAACAATTTTAATACTTTATTTTAATATTTTATTTCGCTGTTATATAATCTATAATGCCCCTTGTTCTTTGTCTTTGTATGTTGTGTTGTAATTAAGAAAAATACCAAATAAAGAGTACAAAAAAAAAAAAGAAGGAGCTGAGCTGCAAGGGAGAGCTCTCGATTTACCGGTCAATCTACGTTCCTACTCTCACCTATGGTCATGAGCTTTGGGTCATGACAGAAAGAACAATATCTCGGATACATGCGGCCGAAATGAGCTTTCTCCGCAGGGTGGCGGGGCGCTCCCTTAGAGATAGGTTGAGGAGCTTGGTCACTCGGGAGGAGCTCAAAGTAGAGCCGCTGCTCCTCCACATCGAGAGGAGCCAGCTGAGGTGGCTCGGGCATCTGTTTCGGATGCCTCCCAGACGCCTCGATAGGGAAGTGTTCTGGGCATGTCCCACCAGGAGGAGACCCCGGGAAAGACCTAGAACACGCTGGAGGGACTATGTCTCTCGGCTGGCCTGGTATCCCCCCGGAAGAGCTGGAGGAAGTGTCTGGGGAGCGGGACGTCTGGGCGTCTCTGCTTAGACTGCTGCCCCCGCGACCCTAGCCCCGGAAAAGCGGTAGAAGATGGATGGATGGATGGACATTTTTATTTAACTTTCTAAATCACAGGACTGGGCCCTGAGTATAAACCCTGGGGTCTTTGTTCGTCACCTGGACCATTTGTCTGACAGTGATCTTCAAACCGCCAATGAAACTTGTGTCTTTTTGATCTGCTTTAGTAGAGAGAAAGCTCCATTTCCTTTTTTAGTCCAGAGAAAAACTAAAAAGTATATCTAGCAGAGATATTGAGCCTCAAATTTAGATTGGGCTACCTAGAAGTTTAGATTGGGCCCCCTCCCCAGACCTCCCTATATTTATCCCAAAATAGTCTACATCCCTGGTCCTCTGTCAAGACAGTGTAGAGTTAAGAGTATGCTCTTCAAATTAGTGAGTAATGGAACAACAACATGACTACAATCTAAAGCCTTAACTAGACTTCTCTGTGTCTCTTTAGAAAACTCCGTTATTGCCTCAGTAATTTTTTCCTTGTAGCACACAACAGAGCATAGCATCTCAGGTTAACCATCAGTTTATATTTGTTGCAACATGTGTAACACGACAAATTGCGGCCTCTGCGAATTGAAAATTTTAATTTTTTTAAACATTTTCAGAGTGGACCTATGCATTGCTGATCTTCCCTCTGCACGTGAACCATAAGACTTCACTTGACTTCTAAATAATTTGTTAACAGGTGTTTTTTATTGATCACATGAGTGCTCAATGATAGAAAGACACTGAAAGCTACCCTAAATAACTTTTAACCAGCAAAGGGCAGAGATCCTTCTCTGTGCAACCCAAGGACAGGATCACAATCTTTGTTTAAAATTAGAGACGTTTATGACAGCAAGTTCAGTAGGTCATTTTAGTGCACTTTGAAGAAATAAGACTTTGTTGAGTCAAGTGTATTGGTGGTTTGTGTACAGCTGAGGGGACTGTGTCAGTAAGACAGACATGATCCCACCATACAAAATAATTTTGAGAATGTATATTTTTAGGCAAAAAGTTACACAGTGGCTTTAACTATTCAAAGATACATACAATAAAATTAAATAAAGTGTGGAATTAAAAGACAGATCAATGATGCTGATTATTTCTGTGCTGCATGCTCCTCAGTTCCTTGGAGTCAGTGCTTCATACCTGGCAGACAGACAGTAGACAGCATTGGTGGCAGTCTGTGCTTCGGTTCCTTCTGCACTTGTGCTGTTGCTGTGAGGGGTGGAGGGCAGAGAACACTGGCCTTTAGCTACAGGCCGTGGGACCATGTAGTTGGCAGCCCAGGAGGGTTGGTCCGGAGTAAGTGGAAGAGGTCTTCTCTGGAGTCTTGAATCCTGGCCCACTACGAAGGGGCGTTCAGGGGGTGGAGGAGGTGGTAAGTCTCTCAGGGCTGGAGGCACAGGCAAAGGTTTGTCTCTGTGGTTGGTGGGCATCTGGGAAACAAGTGCGAGAGTTACAAGGACATGAAGCCAAGCAGAGATTAAGGCAAGACAGCACAGACACCTTGGCTGTGGCTCCCTGGGAACTAGGAGGTCTCTGTTGCATGAGATCAAGCCGAGGGGGAACTGGGGGCAGCTGAGAGACTGGAGATGGTGGTCGCTCTACCTGCATCCAACCAATAACAGAATTATTTAAATTTATATTGATGCTACAACAGCCATATTTTAACTCGTGGTACAGTATGAGATTCTTTCAGACTTTACAGTGTCAAAAAGGTGAACAAAACATTTCAAAAAAGCATACTGTACAACTCTGTTGGATCCTGAAAATACTGTAACAACAACTTGACAAATTAGGATGATTGGCAACCTGTGGGAACCTTTTTGTTTGATTTTCTTTTTCCATTTCAAAGAAAACATAGAACAGCAAGATGTTGAAGCTTATCTTCTTCTTGTAAAAACAAATTAATATAAACAGTTTGAGGTTACTGGTTTTATTGCAAAATAAAAAACACTGCATCATCTTCAGTTTTGTCCTAATTAATGCAAATGCACATTGGCTTATTTCCAGCAGCTTTAGGAAATAAGTCTGGGGCACTCTTACTTTGGAGCAGGCCAGCCTACTCATGACAAGGTGCTGGTCTTCTAACCGTTCATCCTCCTCCTCATCATTGGCAGCAGCTTCTGCTCTGCTCGAACTCTGAAATCCACCAAAGGAAGTTCCGCTGGCCTTGGGATGAAATGGGTCTACCACAATGGGTTCTGTGCCCTTAATCTCGCAGCGGCAAAATGGGCATCCCTGCCCCTCCGACTCCTTCAATAGACAGCAATCAGATTAGGAAAGAGCAGCAGGTGTTACACTAACACATTCTTTGTTTGGAAAGGCAAGTTTTTGGTTTATTCCCATTTTTGGACCTAACTAATCTATCAAAAAGATTTGAAACTGGCCAGAATTTACCCAAAGAAAGATCAAACAAGAATAAATAAGACTTAGAACAATTTAAAATTTAACTGGGCTTGAACTGTGCTTGTGTCAAACATGTCAACACAACTTGACACATTAGTGTAAATTTCATGAATTATGATTTAGTACCTGTGGCACCTATGAATTTCTTTACTTATTTTAGGCTTGGGCGGTATCCAAATTTTGATACCATCAAACCTCCTCCCTATTTTACCTCGGTATACGGTATTACCGTGAATAATTAAAAAGAAAATATGACCTAAGGCTCAGACAGCGTCACCAAACTGTTGGCTTGTGCCTAAACTGTTCAGAAACTGAATACCAAACACTAATACTGAAACAATAACAAAATAACATGCACAACAATATAAACAACTTTTATTAGCAATAAATAGCAGTTTATAAAAAGTGCAAATACAAGAGTCAAACAGAATTAAATGAACATAAACATTCAGAACAGTTTAGTAGTTTTTTAGAGTGTGGGACCTCTCATAAAGCACAGCACACAGCCATCACTTTTATTACGATCGCTGCTTTGATTAGCGCATTTGCGCTGGCTATGTTTACCCCTGCCTCTCCCTCCTCGACTGGGTAAAGTGTCAGGATGACCAACACGTATTTGTCCCAAACAGCTGTCAATAGAAGCCGCATTATTCCCAAACTCCCTGTCACTATCGCGGCCACGGCAGTACACACGCCCCGGCTTCTATCACCTGTGCTAAAGGTAAAGCTGCAGGTGCTAACGGTAAAGCTGCAGGTGCTACGTGCTCACGGCTTCCCTTCCCAACCTCCCCTTCACTACCGCGGCCAGAGCGACTAGTTTTCCTCCCGTTTCTTTCACTGATGTTTAGCAAAATGTGGGAAAAACAGCGTGTGCTTTATGAGAGACGCTGAGAAAGGCACGAGCAGCGGCGCCGCTGTCCAAGTTACACACGCACTCTCACTCTCGCTCATTCTCACTTTCACTCGGCTGAAAAGACTCTAAAGGTAGATGTTCTCCCTCAGAATCAGAGTCAGCCATTACTAATACCAAAACTTCATCACAGGTGTATTTTTTATTTGTCATTTTCATGTTTATCAGCTCGCGTGTAGAGAATGAGGCTTCTATTGAGCCGGTCCTGACACTCCCACTGAGACGCGTCTTTGAGGTCTTCTTCTACAAAAATTTTTAATGGCAACACATGGTAATAGTGGACTAGAAACAAAGTACAGGGTGTCTGACATCTGGTGTAAGCATAATTTAGCACATAAACTGGAAGTAGCGGCTGTTTTTTCCTGTTAAGTTGCTTTTTTTTTTATGACGGTATTGAAACTGATACCGTTGCTATCTTTAGATCCCGCGGTATACCATATTACCGCCCAAGCCTAACTTATTTCATTTCACTTTTCCACGTGCACAAAACCTCTCATTGTTTTTACAAAATAATGTATCATTCTTGGAGTGTTCTCCAAACTCTGCAGAAGCCATACAATTTCACCTTCAGCCATTTTACCTGCCACGCAGTCAAGCAAGATGTGCACATCAGGTGTCTACAAGGTTCAATCTTGACATCCTTGTCGTTCTCTGCACAAATTTTACAGAGCTGAAAGGTGGAGCCCATCTCACAGTACAGCTCATACTGCTCCTACAGGGAGAATGAGAAAAGACTCATCACAGAGTGCTCGCACCAGCCTTATCTACCCCACTGTCCAGCCCAGGAAGAGCTTTTTTATCATCTCAGTTATAATAAAAGAGCTTAATCTTTGTTACAGACAGCTGCTGAATACCTGTGGAGTAGGACAAAACTGAACATAAACCTATTAAAATGTATTTTCCCCATCTCAAGGGCTCTGTCCTCCACACCTCTTAATTTGACCTGAGATGATCAGATAAAGTGTAGTTTAAAAGTTTATGTGTTCACATAAAAACATAACTTAGATACAGTATCTACTAGGGATGTAACAATTAATCGTGAGTTGGTTGAGGCTGAGCACAGACAGACTTGTTTTTGTCCAAAACAGCTATAAAGTCACGTAAATGTCCCTTCACCGATGGAGAATAGGGGCGGCAGTAGCTCAGTGGGTAGAGTGGTCGTCTTTCAACCGGAAGGTAGGCGGTTCGATTCCCGCTCTCCCCACAGTTCATACTGTCGTTGTGTCCTTGGGCAAGACACTTAACCCACCTTGCCTCCAGTGACTGTAACACTGGTAATGTAAGTCGCTTTGGATAAAAGCGTCTGCTAAATGAATAAATGTAAATGTAAATGTAGAATAGACAGAATGTGAGAAGTAATCTGTGTTAGCAAAGAGGCTTAACTGTAAATAGAGGCTCGAATCTGAACCATCTTTGAGTCTTAAGTTATTATTTCATAACACAGTCAGACCCGTCTTAAATTAAGTGTTCACCTGTTTGAGGCCCTTGTCAAAGAGATGTAATAATGTTCTGGTGGATTATGTGCTACCTTCTGTGATACTCTGCTGCAGCTACTGATACTGGTAAAGAGCAGGGGTCTTCAACTTAAGCTTCGAGGACCAAATCCGGTCCTTTGTGAAGTACTTCTGGTCCTAACATTAATTATTACAGCTAATACATTCTTGCTATTATAAATAAATAGGTGAAAATGTATAAAAGGTCACAATTAATTAAATGAGAGTGGTTTTGATAAAGTTCTACTGTTTTAGGAAAACCCATAAGACCAGTGTTTATTATTGGGTTTGATCCAAAAGAGGTTTTAGGTCTAATATAAGTTAATAAGAACTAATCATTGAACACAAAGTAATTAAACAAGTCTAAGTTACTTATTTAGATTTTATTTAGATTTATTTAGATTTTTAATTACTTTAATATCTACTTAATCAAAGTACCTAGCCTTATGAACAAATTAAATTGTATGTAAACGCATGTACTCAACAAAACAAGTGTCTGAATTCTGTCCACATAGTTATTAGAATATGTTTGTTTTTTTAAAGTGAACAGGTCACAAGACAATAAAACATTTAAAGGAATTATAATTAGAGACACATTATCCTGTTTCGTCCTGCTTTATGGTCCTTCTGAGTTATGTTCAAAATAATTAACAGTGGAAAAGAGTGAGTGCAGTTGATAAAAGAGGAACCAAGTCAAACCTGAGTAACTTTGATATGATCCTGAGGAGAGGGTTCACATAGCCCTGTCAGGTCTGGATTCTGTGTGCGGCCATCTGGAAACAAATAACTACACAAGAACAACACAACATTAGTGCTGCTCGCCGACAGCTCCACTGACATGCACTCAGTGTTGTGCCTGAACGCGTTCATTGAACGATAGTTCATGAACTCGTTCATATTTTGGGCGAACGTGAACTGAACGTGCTGAATTACTGCCTGATGAACGTTACTGTGAACTCGTTCAGTCTGGTGTCTGTGAACGGCACGCTCTCTCAGGTTAACTTCGTTCAATAGGGTGCCAGATTTCTATAGAGCCTTCCAGGCGAAAACCCGGCTAAAACACACCGCAAACCAGCCGCAAACGGGTCTTAATATGTAGCGGAAAAACACCAAACCTGGCAACACCAGCCACCAGTGTCGCACCGTCATCCGCCGTATGCGTGACGCGTCATCAAAAAAATAATAATAATAAAGCATGGAGGCGACAGCAGCATGTAGTAAGGCGTATGATCATTTAAATTCATTCATGTAACTTGTTTGTTGAACCTGCCTGGTCTATTTTCCCAGGATTCCAATATTCTGTTTTAGCATGTGGACAATGGAAAATTATTCAAATTTAAAAACGTTTTCACCTTAATGATTACTGTCCTGTTTTTCTTTGAATAATTCCTCATTAAAAAAGACCATTCAAGCAGCACGTTTGTCCTCATGTTCTTGAGAATGTACTGTAGGGTTGAAAGCTGCAGCTGCTACTAGTGTGGAGTGAATGGACAGCAACAAAGCATTAAAGCAACAATGGGGAAATGCTGTCCCCTCAATGCTAATGTAAACCCTGGTTGGATAAGGATTGAAAATTGGATATGAAAATGAAATCTAACGCATAGCTTCATTGTTAAAACTGATAAAATAATTGCTGTCTGTGATTCTACTGTATATGGGCTGGTGGCAATAATTTGAAAAAATAATAGCTCGCAGCAACATATGGAAAAAAAGAACTGAACTAGTTCATTTTTGGAACTGTGAACTTAGTTCAAAATTTTGAAGTTTGAACTATGAACTGAACTAGTTCATTTTAAAATTTGTGAACTGAACTTTGAACTAGTTCTTGTAGAAAGTGAACTTTCCCAACACTGCATGCACTCACTTTAAAGACCACAGTGACGTCAAATAGAGTGAGTATCAAGACTTTCACCAAACAGTATGAGGCAGTTTAACATGGTTTGGAACTGAACGCCCTTGCTTTTATTCCAAACAGAAAACTCACAAGCCATGGACAAACTTTCTACATAAAATGGATTGATTAGAGCTGAGTGCAAGTTCCCAGTCACAGTTTTGTGAATGAAAACAGATTGAGGACAGACCCACACATAAAATCTCAAGTAAAATCTTTTATTTATGTAATGTATCGTAGTGACTTTGTTGTGTGTTGAAATGGCACTCACAATCCCTCTCTGTATCCATCAATGAGAGCTTGGAAGAGTGGTTTGTTATGGGGGATGGTTTGGAGAATGTTCCCATCAGCAGTCACATAGCCAATTGCCCACTGTCCGAGCCGGGTGCAACTCAGCCTGAAGATGTAGCTAGAGAAGAACAATAACAAAACACACATACTGCAAATGAGTTGTGTTGAGCATTTTACAAATGTGCTCATAATGGCAAATTTTGTGATATTTTGAGGCCATTTTTCAGACAATATAAATGATAACTCAAACTTTTTTTACTCATAGTTTGTGGTCGGGTAAAGCCATTTATTGTCAAACAGTTGTGTTTACTCTTTTTAAATCAAAAAGGACAACAGAAACTACCCAAATTACCCTATGGGCAATCCAGAACTTTCACTTAATGCTGCTGTAGCCAATGACAGGTTGACATGACTTGTGGCCTTTGGATCATTGTCATGTTGGAACATCCATGTACGTCCCATGCGCAGGTTCTGGGCTGATGAGTGAAAAATTTCCTCCAGTATTTTCTGATAAGACACATCGGAAAAAGGGGGGAGGGGGCTGGTCCTCCCAATCACGCCCTTCGAGGTGTCACTGTCGGTGCACACGTGAGCGTTGAAGTCCCCCAGTAGAACAAAGCACTTTCCAGCACCCCTCCCAGAAGCCCGTTTGTCTTGGACACCCGGGTGAAGAGAGGGGCAGAGCTATTGTCACGACCCCTTACACTCTGGTCGTGGTTTGGAACAGTTTGATCATGTCTGCATGTCTGTGCGCAGGTGAAGCTGTGGGCGTTTCACGTATTGCGTGGAGCGTCAGGGCCCGAAGCTCCACAACTATATAAGATCCCGCCTACAGGTGTTCTTTGGCTCTCCTCAGGCTGTCGCCATGCCAGCACCACCTTGCTTTTGTTTGCTCTTTGGTTTTGTATCATACAACACTACACATATCATTAACACTCAAACCAAACACATCACCCACACTACTGATTACTGATAAACACACCTCATTATTATTGTTTAAAATTATTATTAGTTAACTTTATCTTAAAATAAAATTATGTTTGTATTTGTATATTTGTTTGTGTGGCGTCCATTTTTGTCATGGCCTTGAGCCGGGTTAGGACACTATCAACTGATCATAACCTGGGGGTGAGTTGGATATGATGGCGGGAAAGGAAGCTGGACAGATTTGGCAGGCCCATTTACATTTAGCCATTTAGCAGACGCTTTTATCCAAAGCGACTTACATTAAGGTTCCATTCACCAGTGTCACAGCTGGAACACCACTGGAGGCAAGGTGGGTTAAGTGTCTTGCCCAAGGACACAACGGCAGTATGAACTGTGGTGAGAGCGGGAATCGAACCGCCTACCTTCCGGTTGAAGGACGACCGCTCTACCACTGAGCCACTGCGCCCCCAAACAACTACACTTACTACTAAACCAGACTTGAGGTCCTTTTAATCAAACCAAATCACAGGAGTGAACGCAACCTCAATCTCAGCTTACCTGCCAGGTTTGTGGATAAACCTTTGCAACCGTGCCTTGACTTCATCATAAGTGAGAAAAGCCATGTAACCAGGGTGTGTGACTGCCAGGCAGTTCCAGTTCCGTAAAAGAGATGACCAGGGCTGGACACATGCAGACAAATATTTATCAGTGGGTTTGTCACAAACGCAGCACCCACTCTCATATTAAGCCCACCTTTGAACACGCAGTTATCTGAACACATTTGTACTTTAAAAGCCTTACCTGGAAAAGCCTGGTGAAAATATCAAACTCAAAAACAGAGATGTAGTCATTGCAGGTGAGGTCAATGGTTGACTTTAGGGCCATTGCTTCCAGACCTGAACTTATGGGATGAAACTCGTGTAGGGCCTGACGAAAGGTTCGCCATGGCACAATGGTCCTGTTTGTAAAGAGACAGAGAAAAGTGAAAAAAAAAATACTATTTATTAGTTTACTACTAGATACTAATACTATTAGTTAAGTCAAGGGAATGTGCAAAGGAAACAGAAAAATGTGTGAGAAGTAATGTCTTTAGTGACATTAGGGTACATTTTACTGAGTAAGGTGTATGTCATGTATAATATATATAATCAAAAAGTTGATTTATTTCACTAATTCCATTCAAAAAGTGAAACTTGTATAATATATTCATTCGTTATACACAGACTGATATATTTCAAATGTTTTCAGTATCTCAGAAAAAGACCAATACAAAGAAAGGATTTTTTTTTTTTGATCTTGGCCAACTGAAAAGTATGAACATGAAAAGTATGAGCATGTACAGCACTCAATACTTAGTTGGGGCTCCTTTTGCCTGAATTACTGCAGCAATTTTTTGAGTTACTAAATTTGGGATTTTTTTTAGGTTGTCAGTTATAATCATCTTTGTGTGTGTGTGTGTGTGTGTGTATGTGTATATATATATATATATATATATATATATAGGGACGGCGTGGCTCAGTGGTAGAGCAGTCGTCCTATAACCAGCAGGTTGGCGGTTCGATTCCCGCTCTGCCCTGTTCATACTGTCGTTGTGTCCTTGGGCAAGACACTTAACCCACCTTGCCTCCAGTGTCCATAGCACTGGTGTATGAATGTGTGTGACAGTAGAGGGGTGTTTGGTGGTGGTCGGAGAAGGTTGAGCGCCGTGTGTATGGCAGCCCCCATCTCTGTCTGCCCCAGGTGTGAATGTGTGTGAATGGGGTGAGTGGAAGCACGATGTAAAGCGCTTTGGGTGCCTGAGAAGGGTGCAAAAATGCGCTATATAAATGCATACCATTTACCATATATATATATATATATATACAGTGGGGATCCAAAGTTTCGGCCCCCAGGTAAACAATTTTATTAATGTGCATAAAGACGCCAAGAAAAGATGGAAAAATCTCCAAAAGGCATCAAATGACAGATTAGACATCCTTATAAGTCAAAAAAAGTTAAATTTTATTTCCATCATTTACACTTTCAAAATAACAGAAAACAAAAATAATGGTGTCTGCAAAAGTTTGGACACTCTGCAGAGTTAATACCTTGTACTGCCCCCTTTGGCAAGCTAGGACCTGACAGTGTCATGGATTGTTCTCAATCATCGTCTGGATAGACCAGGTGATGTCTCAAAGGTTTTAAATGCCCAGACTCATCTGACCTTGCCCCAACAATCAGCACCATGGGTTCTTCTAAGCAGTTGTCTAGAAAACTGAAACTGAAAATAGTTGACGCTCACAAAGCAGGAGAAGGCTATAAAAAGATAGCAAAGCGTTTTCAGATGCCAATATCCTCTGTTCGGAATGTAATTAAGAAATGGCAGTCATCAGGAACAGTGGAAATTAAAGCAAGATCTGGAAGACCAAGAAAAATATCAGACAGAACGGCTCGCAGGATTTTGAGAAAAGTAAGTCAAAACCCACGTTTGACTGCGCAATCCCTCCAGAAAGATCTGGCAGACACTGGAGTTGTGGTACACTATTCCACTATAAAGAGATACTTGTAATATGGACTTCATGGAAGAGTCATCAGAAGAAAACCTCTTCTACGTCCTCAACACAAAGATCAGCTTTTGAAGTTTGCAAATGAACATATAGACAAGCCTGATGCATTTTGGAAACAAGTTCTGTGGACCGATGAGGTTAAAATAGAACTTTTTGGCCGGAATGAGCAAAGGTATGTTTGGAGAAGAAAGGGCACAGAATTTAATGAAAAGAACCTCTGTCCAACTGTTAAGCATGGGGGTGGATCGATCATGTTTTGGGGTTGTATTGAAGCCAGTGGCACAGGGAACATTACACGAGTAGAAGGAAAAATGGATTCAATAAAATTTCAGCAAATTTTGGATGCTAACTTGATGCCATCTGTGAAAAAGCTGAAGTTAAAGAGAGGATGGCTTCTACAAATGGATAATGATCCTAAACACACCTCAAAATCAACGGTGGATTACATCAAGAGGCATAAACTAAAGGTTTTGCCATGGCCTTCACAATCTCTTGACCTCAACATAATTGAAAATCTATGGATAGACCTTAAAATAGCAGTGCGTGGCAGACAGCCCAGAAATCTCAAAGAACTGGAAGACTTTTGTAAGGAAGAATGGGCAAAGATACCTCAAACAAGAATTCAAAGACTCTTGGCTAGTTACAAAAAGTGTTTACAAGCTGTGATACTTGCCAAAGGGGGCAGTACAAGGTATTAACTCTGCAGGGTGTCCAAACTTTTGCAGACACCATTTTTTTGTTTTCTGTTAATTTGAAAGTGTAAATGATGGAAATAAAATATAAGTTTTTTTTTTTACTTATTATAAGGATGTCTAATCTGTCATTTGATGCCTTTTGGAGATTTTTCCATCTTTTCTTGGCGTCTTAATGCACATTAATAAATTTTTTTATCTGGGGTGCCCAAACTTTCGATCCCCACTGTACGTATATATATATACACATATATACACACACACACACACACACACACACACACACACATTTATTTATATATATATATTAGGGATGGGGGAATTAACGCGTTAATCTTTGCGATTAATTTTAGATGTTTAACGCGTTAAAAAAAATAACGCAATTGACGCAGCACTTTTTTTTTTTGCCTCGTTTCCATGACTTCCTATTGGTTATTGTGAATGTGCCTAACAGTCACCCTGTCATGATGGAGATGAACAAGGATGGAGTTTTAGGAGGAATGTTTACATTTAAAAAGTTGCCTGATGGCCTGTTTGATAAAACAAAGATGGTGTGTACGATTTGCAAAGCTGAATTCAAATATTATAGAAGCAATTCGTCTTTAATCTACCATATAAAAGCAAAGCACCCAGGTGCTAGCAACATAACTAGCGAGGCTACAGGAGCACCTCGCCAATCCACGTTACTAGAGTGCTACAGTAATCGTGGCAGGCCATTGACCAAACCTGTAACTGATCAATTAACCGATGCTTTAGCTAAATGGATAGCTAGAAACTGCCGCCCAGTTAGCACTGTGGAAGACGAGGGACTGAGAGAAATCATGCAAATTGCATCGGGAGACACGTCTTGCAATCTACCCTCGAGAAGAACGATTATGGCGAGAATACACAGTTTGTATGACAGCGAGAGGGTGCGAAGGATGGACATTTTAGAGAAAGCAAAATATGTCGCTCTCACAGGAGATCACTGGACATCGGTGAGCAATGACAACTACTTGGGTGTCACAGCGCACTTCATAGATGAAGAGTGGCGATTGCGTTCGTTTGCCCTTACTGTGAGTCAGACCACAGAGCGCCACTTTGCAGAGGCATGCGCTGAACATTTTTTGGAAGTCGCCAAAGAATGGAAAGTGGAGCAAAAGTTAACAACACTGGGGACGGACAGTGCTCGGAACATGACGGCAGCAGCGAGACTACTACCATTTGAGCACCTGCCCTGCACGGCCCACAGTGTGCAAAGAACAATCACGGTTTCTCTTCGCGACTGTGGATTCAACAGTCTTCTGGCCAAATGTCGCAAGATTGTTGGGCACTTTAAGCACAGTCCATCAAATGCTCAGGAATTAGCAGAACAGCAAGTTGCACTTGGACAGAAGCAAGAAACACTTGTACAGGACGTAGCGACCAGATGGAATTCTACCCTAGAGATGGTCAAGCGGATCCAGAGAAACCACTCGTCACTGTCCACCACTTTGGCTCAGCAAAACAGCAAAATTGTCATGTTCACTGCACAAGAGCTTGCTAAACTGCAAAAGCTGGAGGAACTACTTGAGCCTTGCAGGTTAGTTAATATTATGCTAGTATCTCTCTGCTATGTTTGTTTTACTCCTCTCTCTCTCTCTGTGTGTGTGTGCGTGTGTGTGTGTGTGTGCGCGCGTGTGTGTAATGTATGTGTGATAGGGGATGCTCTATTACTCTCTCTGTGTGTGTGTGTGTGTGTGTGTGTGTGTGTGTGTGTGTGTGTGTGTGTGTGTGTGTGTGTGTGTGTGTGTGTGTGTGTGTGTGTGTGTAATTTATTACAATTTACTGACATATTTCAAACATTTCCACTGCAGAAATGTGACTGAACTCCTGGGGGGAGAGCAATACATCTCCTGTTCAGTGGTGTTACCAGCATTGTGCCACCTGTTCAGAGTTATGGAGCCATCAGATGATGATCCGGTCTATGTTTGAGGTTCAAGAAGGTGTTTACCACAGACCTAGCTAAACGTAAGGAAAGCACCAACCTCACATGGCTGAAGATCGCTACTGCCCTGGACCCCAGGTTTAAGGACCAAGTGTCTTCCTAAAGACGAAAGGAATGAGGTGTGGAAATCAATAAGCAACCTGGTAAAGGAAGAGAGGCTGGCACAACAATCATCTGCAGATACAACAGGAAAACAGCCACCGAAGAAGAGCAGGATGTCAGTCTTCTTGCTTTGTTCATCTGATTCAGATTCAGAAGATGAAGAGTCCATAGACAACTCCCTGGACCGCTACAAATCAGAACCCAAAATTGACATGGACCAGTGTCCACTGCAGTGGTGGTCAATGAGAGAAGGAGCACATGTCCTGCTGGCTGGCATTGCACGCAAGTACCTGTCAACACCTGCAACCACAGTGCCTTGTGAGAGGTTGTTCTCACTCTCAGGCCACATTGTCCAGAAAAAGAGAGCTGCTTTGTCCCCTGATAATGTAAACCGACTGGTCTGTCTAAGTTGCTGGCTTAATGTAAAAGAGTAGGCAAAATCTTTCGATGAAAAAAAAAAACATTCTCCTTTTGTTATTCATATTGCAAAGACTTATGTTCCTTTTTGAAATTCAACTGGCACTTAAACTTTTTTTTTTTTAAATATATTGTTGGTGCATAAATAAATTATTTATTTTGGCCAATTGGCTTAAGTTCTAAACTGATCTAGACTTTTTGATGACCTTGATGGTTTTAATATTCAACTTTCACTTTGTTTATAATGTTGCTGCACACATTTTATTTGATGGGAACAGCTACTCTGTGGTTCTGTGGAGAGTCTGTTTACAGTTCAAATGTCATTAAAATGTTATGTCATTAAAAACTTTGTGTTGTTTAATTTAATTAGGTGATTCTACATTTAAATATTGATAACAAGCTTGGGGGAAAACACAATTAATTGCAATTAATTACAGAAAATGTGCAATTAATTAGTTTTTTTTTTTTTTTATCGATTCCCAGCCCTAATATATATATTTATATATATATATACATGAACATCATACATGAACATACATGAACATCAGCTGGCCATAAAGAACAGAATGAGATCAGGTCAATGAATAAATACAAGTGTATATCAGTCACTTAAGTCCATCCATCAGGGGAATGACCGGCTGCCAAATTGTATAAAATACTCTCCCACAGCTTGACAAAATAAAACAAATTTTCTCCAAGTGTAGCACATTTCCAAATTATTTTTGACACATTTCAAAAGTAGGAGGTTTATCTGATCAGAGTGTGATCACTGGAGTGTGATCAGTGAGAGGATCTGTGCCTCATTCTTATCCCTTACCCAACCTGGTTCTGCCACCCCAAACAGTGCTATAATGGGTGCAAATGGGTAGGCCTGTCACCATGACTACTTTTTGTTGCACAGTATATTGCACCAGAATTAACTGCGATAAACAATATTATTGAGATGTTAAAACCAATTTGCTGTGTTTCCTCTGGGCAAAGTTCCTTGGTGTGGTGGTCAAAGGTTAAATGTTACCTGTTATAGGGGGGTTGGGAGCAGGGAGAGGTAAAAGTAATAATAATTCATCTACTACATAGTCTACAATGTGTAATGCAGAGACTAAATGCATTCATGGTAACGCTCAGAGGGAGGAGTTTGTGAAACCCTGACAAACTGTTGCTCATGAAGTTCGCTTTACTTTAGCTTGCTGCTACAACAGGCTACTTTCTGAAAAACTTTAGAATATATTCTGCTCTACCCAGGGTTTGTACATCTTTTCCACAGTCAAATACAAACACTTTTCAAGCACTTTCAAGGTCCCTATTAAAGTACGTACATAGTCAAAATTATTATTTTTTGTTTTTATCACATTAACAGAGATGCTACAAACAGCCAAAATTGTGTTTTGTAATAGCAGACAACTAGGACCAGACCAGGACTACAGGCTGCAATTAGACCAGGACTACAGGTTGCAATTAGACCAGGACTAAACCAGGACTACAGGTTGCAATTAGACCAGGACTAAACCAGGGCTACAGGTTGCTATTAGACCAGGACTAAACCAGGACTACAGGCTGCAATTAGACCAGGACTAAACCAGGACTACAGGCTGCCTTTAAACCTAAACCTAAACCTAAACCTTGGACTAGGCCAGGCCTAGAATCAGAATGGGTACTATTGTTTGTGAGCTCTTTTTCACCCCATTTCATTTAATAAATAAACCCTTTAGTTAGTATTTGAATCTGAAAACATTTATTTTTATCAAACACCACAGAAATGATGCAATAAATAGTGAATAGTTCATCATGTGCAACAAACAAATACCATGTTTAACAAGGTATCCCTTACTAAACTAAGCCAGGCTGGAGTAAACTCATACACAACAACAGATCCAGGACAAAAACCAACAACTAACCCAGAAACACTTGTTGGTTGAACACACTTTAAATTCATTTTACTTTGTGCTTTTAGCGCTGACAGACCGCTGTCAAATGTAGACCGACAGCCAATAAAGCCTCCAGTGCTAGCGCAGAAATTTATATATATACAGTCAAAAGTTTGGGCACCCCAGGTAAAAAAATTTATTTATGTGCATAAAGACGCCAAGAAAAGATGGAAAAATCTCCAAAAGGCATCAAATGACAGATTAGACATCCTTATAATAAGTCGAAAAAGGTTAGACAAACAAAAAAATGGTGTCTGCAAAAGATTGGGCACCCTGCAGAGTTAATACCATGTACTGCCCCCTTTGGCAAGTATCACAGCTTGTAAACGCTTTTTGTAACTAGCCAAGAGTCTTTCAATTCTTGTTTGAGGTATCTTGGCCCATTCTTTCTTACAAAAGTCTTCCAGTTCTTTGAGATTTCTGGGCTGTCTGTCACGCACTGCTCTTTTAAGGTCTATCCATAGATTTTCAATTATGTTGAGGTCAGGAGAGTGTGAAAGCCATGGCAAAACCTTTAGTTTATGCCTCTTGATGTAATCCACCGTGGATTTTGAGGTGTGTTTAGGATCATTATCCATTTGTAGAAGCCATCCTCTCTTTAACTTCAGCTTTTTCACAGATGGCATCAAGTATGCATCCAAAATCTGCTGAAATTTTATTGAATCCATTTTTCCTTCCACTCGTGATATGTTCCCTGTGCCACTGGCTGCAATACAACCCCAAAACATGATTGATCCACCTCCATGCTTAACAGTTGGACAGAGGTTCTTTTCATTAAATTCTGTGCCCTTTCTTCTCCAAACATACCTTTGCTCATTCCGGCCAAAAAGTTCTATTTTAACCTCATCGGTCCACAGAACTTGTTTCCAAAATGCATCAGGCTCGTCTATATGTTCATTTGCAAACTTCAAACGCTGATTTTTTGGTTGAGGACGTAGAAGAGGTTTTCTTCTGATGACTCTTCTATGAAGTCCATATTTGTACAAGTATCTCTTTATAGTGGAATAGTGTACCACAACTCCAGTGTCTGCCAGATCTTTCTGGAGGGATCGTGCAGTCAAACATGGGTTTTGACTTACTTTTCTCACAATCCTGCGAGCCGTTCTGTCTGATATTTTTCTTGGTCTTCCAGATCTTGCTTTAACTTCCACTGTTCCTGATGACTGCCATTTCTTAATTACATTCCGAACAGAGGATATTGGCATCTGAAAACGCTTTGCTATCTTTTTATAGCCTTCTCCTGCTTTGTGAGTGTCAACTATTTTCAGTTTCAGTTTTCTAGACAACTGCTTAGAAGAACCCATGGTGCTGATTGTTGGAGCAAGGTCAGATAAGTCTGGGCATTTAAAACCTTTGAGATTGACACCTTAAAATAATAGATTATGCTTAGGCTAAGGCGAGACAAAAAAAGTACTGGCTGGAGATTTGAGATGACTCAGGAATCGCTGCACCCCCCTGTTTAAAAAGGCAAAATGTAAATATTACTTGTCTAAAAGTACAAGTTCCAAAAGATTTTGAGGAGTTTTCTTAGACTCTAGCCTTGGCTCTGGAGGGGCCTCCTCTAAAGAAAGGATCCTGGCAATTGGGAAATGGCATTAATTTCCCAAAGAAATGGCTGCCTCTTCACAGACTCATTACGACCACAGCAACAAATGTATCAAAAAACAAATTGATAACTTTTTTGATGATTGATGATTTTGGCACACGTGTCTAGATGATACTCACCAAATTTGGAGCTGTTTAGATGAAAAGCCTTTAGCACAAGGGATGCGATTTAGGTGGTCACGCATTCCACCCAACATAGTAGATTTCCTGTTGAGTTTACGGTATGGCTGTAATAAACTTTTCTGTTTGTCCTGAGGTGTCCTATGGATGTACCAAGTTTTGTATTTCTACATTTGAAAAAATTACTTTCACTTTCCATAGGCACAATGTATTTTCATTTTCCAGGGGTCGCCACTTGGTCATTTTTCATTCGTTTTCCTCGGGGACTTCAAATACATTTTTTGCCGGACTTGAATTTTGGGGCCAATAAATTTGAATTTTAGTTGCACGTTTACTGGGTCAAATTGAGGATAATTTTACAGAAAAATTATAATAAAAAAAAATAACTTGAGCAAAAACGTCAAGAAAAACGCCTGTCTATTGAACACACATGTGTTTAACTCATTTTGCCTAAGTTTGGTGTCTGTGGAATGAAGCAGCTATTTTTTGTTGTTTTTTAAAAGAGAGGTGTATTCTAAGTCGGTTCACATCTTCAATTCAAAATGGCCGCCTTCCCGTGTGTGTTAGGGTGTGGTCCCCATTGGCTTTTTTGTTCATAAGCAGATGCTGGATGTGTGTACCAAGTTTCATCTGTCTACGACAAACTAGAATTTTCACTTCCCATTGACTTTTCCCACATATTTGGGACGTTGCTATGGCAACACATTTATAGAGAGGGGGTGGTTGTCATTGGCTTTTATGCTTGTCATGACATAAGAGATGTGTTTACCAAATTTCATGTCTCTATGTTAAACTAAATTCTTGGGTCCCATTATAAGTTTGTAGGGGGCGCTGGAGAGCCATTTCTAAAGATAACCTTTTTATTTACATATCTTTGTGTTCAGGTCATGAATGTGCACAAACGCTTTTTTGGGTCCGACTCGATCCGAGAAGGCGTTTGAGAGTTAAGAGACATTTTATTTTCACAAAAATGGCCACCTCGTTACAGGCTTGCCACACCCATACCCGATAAGATATCAACAACAAAGTCACAACTTTGGTTGGCACACGTGTCTAGATGATACTCACTAAAAATGGGGCCATTTAGATTAAAACACAATGATTTGCATTTTTTTGCGCAAGGGGTGCGATTTTGGTGGTCGTGCGTTTCACCCCACATGGCGGACTTCTTGTTGAGTTTAGGGTGTAGCTGTGAAAGACTTTTCTGTTTGCCCTGAGGTGTCATATGGATGTACCAAGTTCTGTATTTCTACATTGGAAAAATTTACTTTCACTTTCCATAGGACCAATGTATTTTGACATTTTTAGGGGTCGCCACTGAGTAATTTTTTGTATTTTTTCTTTTGTGGACTTCAAATACATAAATTTTTCGCTGAGCTTGAAGTCTGGGACCAAAAAAATGACTTTTTGTGCATGTTTACTGGGTCAAATTTAGGATCTTTTTGCAGAAATAAATAAATAAATAAATAATCCGAGCAAAAACAATAGGCCCTCCCGGTCATCACTGGCTTGGGCCTAATAAAAATTCTATGAATGTTAACCAATGAAAGTCAGACATTGCTTTTCAACCATGCTTTAACGGAATTATTTAAAAAAATAAACTCATGGAACAGGCCTAGACAAAATTGATGGTACCTCTAGAAAATAAATAATGTGACCAAATGGACATTTTAATTCAAGGTGTGTGCACTAATTAGCATCACAGGTGTGTACAATCCTGTAATCAGTCAGTGGGCCTATTTATAGGGCTTCAGGTAGTCACTGTGTTGTCTGGTGACATGGTGTGTACCACACTCAACATGGACCAGAGGAAGCGAAGGAAAGAGTTGTCGCAGGAGAATATAAAGAAAATTATAGACAAACATGATAAAGGTAAAGGCTATAAGACCATCTCCAAGCAGCTAGATGTTCCTGTGACTACAGTTGCACATAATATTCAGAAATTTAAGATCCATGGGACTGTAGCCAACCTCCCTGGACGTGGCCGCAGGAGGAAAATTGATGACAAATCAAAGAGACGGATAATCCGAATGGTAACAAAAGAGCCCAGAAAGACTGCTAAAGAGATCCAAGGTGAACTCCATGCTTAAGGAACATCAGTGTCAGATCGCACCATCCGTCGTTGTTTCAATTTTGTCTAGGCCTGTTCCATGAGTTTATTTTTTAAAATAATTCTGTTGAATGGTAAATGGCATGCATTTATATAGCGCTTTTTTGCACCCTTCTCGGGCACCCAAAGCGCTTTACATCGTGCTTCCACTCACCCCATTCACACACATTCACACCTGGGGCAGACAGAGATGGGGCTGCCAGCACAAGCGGCGCTCCAACCTTCTCCTACCACCACCAAACACACCTCTACAGTCACACACATTCATACACCAGTGCTACGGACACTGGAGGCAAGGTGGGTTAAGTGTCTTGCTCAAGGACACAACGAAAGTATGAACAGGGCAGAGCGGGAATCGAACCGCCAACCTTCCGGTTATAGGACGACTGCTCTACCACTGAGCCACTCCGTCCCCGTTGAAGCATGGTTGAAAAGCAATGTCTGACTTTCATTGCTTAACATTCATAGAATTTTTATTTATTATTACTTTTGTCAGAATAAAGTTTTTTCTGTGACCATTGTGAGTTTTTTTTTCATTGACCGAAGGGTACCAACAATTTTGTCTACCTGTGTATGTATGTATATATATATATATATATATATATATATATATATATATATACATACTTACATATATATATATACACAAACATTTTTGTTCTATAAAATAACGCAATAGCGCAACATTTGTCTAAATTCTGTGCTGCAATAGTTTTGTTCACTTCGCTTTACATTACAACAACCATTTAGTCAGCTACGAGATCAGTTAATTTGACTATTATTCAGTGTACAATTAGAGTGTACAAGGGCGGCAGTCGCTCAGTGGGTAGAGCGGCCGTCCTTCGACCGGCGGGTGGGCGATTTGATCCCTGCTCGAAACATTCCAAAACATCATAACATCCCGCTCTCCCCCACATACTGTCGTCGTGTCCTTGGGGAAGACACTTAACCTACATTGCCTGCAGTGAGTGTTCTGTAACACTGGTAAATAGCTTAATTTATGTAAAAACAAAAACAAAAGGTGAGATAAAGTTCCCTGGTCTTTGGAGCACTTGACACAGCTGAAATGTTCTTGAATTTTTTATTTTTTTCCAACTTGGTGGGGGAAAAATGTAACCTATGGACAATCTTGAATTGAATTAGGCCATGTCTGACATTCATCTATAATTTCTACACCCAGTTCTTCCTGCCACTGCTCCCTCAAAATATTAGATGATGGGGTGTGTATATTCTGTGGGACGTTATAAAGACTGCACCTCTAGTGTACGGTTCAACAGACAAAGCTGTGAAGTGCTGAATGCTGGGGAATTATCTCATAGTGCTGGACTGAAGCTCTAAGAAAGTGTTGCAGCTGTATAAAACAGAAAAAAGTTTTAATTTGGAAGATTGAATTTTACACACAATTGCTAAAAAGATGCAAGGTACCCATTAATGTAAATATTCTTGAGGAAGACAATTCCCTTTTCCGCCAGTTTATAAATGTAATGTCTTCCAGCCCAGGCCTTAAGGCATGATTGTTACACATTGTATGTGCTTTTACTGTCCCCAACACCTGTGTCCAGACTTTCATTGAGTTCTGAATAATAGGATTTTTTTCCGTATTGTATGTTTTTCACCTTTGTCGGGCTGGAAGACAAGAGTGCCTGCAAGGTAAGTGTTCTATCAGCAGCCATGAAGGCATTAGTGAGGAGCCATATAATACAGTCCAAGGTCATCAATGGTCTTGCTTTTGCTTAGATGCTTTCTAGAAATTCTAGGAACCATGCCTGCCCAGATGAAAGAGGACAAAAAGGAATCCAAATTTTTTAAAACAGGGGTCCTGAAATAAAATCAGCCGAGGTCCGCTTAGTAACTTTCCTCACTGTGAGGGGTCCGGAAAATTTAAATTAAAGGATATGTGTTTGAATATAATTCTTTAAAGTAAAGTCTCATTTATTCCACACCTACAGCCTTTTAAACAAATGGAGATGAATGTAGATAATCCACTGTTTTCTGTAGTTTATCCCTTGTTTACATGAGGAGGATGTTTGAATGTTTAGCTTTCACCAAACTCACAGACAAAAGTAAAAAACTACAAAATCAAAAGAGGCTAAAGCTAAAGCTCAGGACCTGGTGGTTTATTGACAACAGCCTGGAATTCTACATATAATGCCTAATACTCCTTTTAAAACATGTGTGAGAACATTTTAAATACATACAAAAAAATCATCAATTCAAGCCAAAACATATTTGTTAAACAAATATGACAAAGATGCCTGTCATAATTCATCTCTTTCTATTGTCATTCCTCTGAAAACAACAGGAACAAGGGAAAAAGTACTGAGCATTTCTTTAGCATTAGCTGTTGCCAATAATTAACTGTTACTGTTTAATTTGCAGGTTCATCTTAAAACAAAATTTAGAATAGAAATATTTATTTCCTGTATTTTCTCCGTGTGGGGTAACATTTTAATTAAAATGCTTATGATTAGTTCTGTAACAGGATTTAGGATTCACACAGAAACTGACACAACTTAAGGAAGACTTAACATGTGTCACTCATCTCCAAACCTTTCTTTCACACCTTTTCTGTTTTTAATCACCCAAATAAACATGTGTTAGGTTCAAATGAACGTGAATGCTAATTACTCACGTTTGTAAATTAGGTCAAATAAGTACCTAACTTACAACAGAATAAAGAAGTTGACAGACAAATGTACAACTCACCACATTAGACGTCCTCACTTTCCTCTGAGCTAGAGTCTTTTTAATCCTGACATGAAAACTGTCCAGTCCTGGTTCAGTTCTGGATTCATTCTCTGATTATCAAAGCAGCCGGGACTAGAGGATAAAGGGCTGTTGTTCAGCTTTGACACTGACAAGGAGCTGAGGAGCTGAATAAACTAAAATAAACGTTCCCTCTCCGTCCATAACGTCAGTGAATCTTCGTTATGTTTTGCCAAGGCTCAGCTTTTAGATTTTAGTCATTTCTAACGCATTATCAGGCTACGCTAAACGTGTTGAAATCTCCCGCTGCTCTGTCCGTAACCACAGTAACCTGACTGAGGACCCGCGCGTGTAGACGTAGCTGTCCTAGAAGTGCCGGTTCAAAAATATGTTTTACACAATGCGCTTGTAATTATGAATAATGTCTTGCGGTCCAGATCAAAGCCTCTCGAGGTCCGGATCCGGACCGCGGTCCGCCTATTAGTGACCTCTGTTTTAAAATATGACTGAAAAATGTATAGAAATCTAGGCAGCACTAGCATTTTGATGGCATTGACTTGCCCCACCATATATATAAAATAGGTAATGTAGTCCAAAACTCAATACTTTCTCTAATTGAATGACTTTCATATCTGTTTTGTCTTAATAGTTGCGACAGCTGGCATGTGACAATGTCGACCAGGCACTTAAATTGATCAAATACTATTTTGAATGGGGTATTCCTCAAAGAGGCCAAGTCTACCTCACCTTTTGTCCAATTTATCTTGTACCCTGAAAAAAGGCCGTATTCGTTAACTAACTGTAGTAAAGGACTAATAGAGATCTTTGGGTTTGATATAAATAAAATGACATCAGCCTGCATAGGCAAAGAATCCATGGAGAGTACCTTGATGTGTTATAGGCATTATATCAGAACATAGTCGTATATACAAGCTGCTAAAAAGGTTCTAAGACCAGGACAAAAATAAAAGGTGAAATAGGATCTCCCTGACGTATACCTCTGTACAGCCAAAAAGGTTTAGATATGTTATTATTTGTTATTACAGAAGCTGTTGGCCCCTTGAATAATATTCTCACCCAATCCGAATTTGGCTCACACAGTAAATGAGAGACAAAATGAGAAAAAAATAACAATTCCAGAACATCACATCATCTGATTTTTGTATTCCTGATTTAGGTATACCCTCAAATTAAAGCTAAACGTCTGCAGTTAACGCACATCTTGTTCGTTTCATTTCAAATTCATTGTGGTGGTGTATAGAGCCAAAAAGATTAGAATTGTGTTGGTGTCCCAATATTTATGGACCTGATTGTACAACATCAGGTTGCAATAGCTTTAGGTGAGCCAGCATCTTAGCCCTCTTTACAGGATTCCCTAAACTTTTAAAGGGTAACTAAACCCCTGGTCAGAACCTAACTCCACCCACTCACAAAATTTGAAAAATGCTGGAAAAGTGGGCAGAGCCCAGCAGAGACAGAGGGGAAGAACCGAGGGCGGAGCTCAGCGGGGGGGCCTGAACCTAAGACCCGCAGTGACGGATTGATTGACAGTAGCTGTCAGACTCGCAAAGATGGAGACTTGAAGGAAGCGAGTAGCTTTGCTACAGAGCGGTCCTTCGAAGTGGACGACATTTCTGTGCACACAGGGCTAGAGCCTTATCAGTTTGTGCCACTGGCTCAAACCGCGGTCTCAACAACTCCCAAAGTTAAAGAGCGAAGTCTTGCTGCACAAGAGAGAATGGGGCCAGTGATAAAACGTTAGCATTGTCTAATATAGGCTAATGCTTAGCAAATGCTAACAAAGTTTCAGAAATTGCAAACCTATGCATTTAGTTTGATTTTGGTAATTCGTGTTAATTACACACAAAACAGAGATTTCAAGTCTCCCTCTACATCTGTTAAAAAACTCTTGTCTTGCAGCTCACTGGTCCTGGGAGAGAATGTGTTACAGAGAGATACTCAAGGTATAGCTATGAAATAACACCAGTGTCAAGTCCAGTTAATTTAATAAGTAATATGCAAAAAAGACACAACTCTAACAAAATAAAATATTTACATCACAACAAAGTAATAAACATTGTTTCTCATGTTGTAGGTAATGCACAGGTGTGACAGGTTGGTGAGTTGGCTGCATAACAGCCCATCCAGACTTTGAGGCAGTAGCACTAAACCCCTGTGTTACAGGCTCTAACACTTGTATTGTAGTGTTACACTTATCTTCAGCTTTTTGGTGAGACGTGGTTAAACAGGTTAGTTCCAGGAAGAAGAGAGCAATGTTTTTATAAATAAGTACATTTTTGACCCTCCACTGACACATACTGTACATGTGCACCTGCTCTTTCAGCGGTTATAGACACTTGTCTGCTGCAGTGTGGTCAGGTGCTGCTGCGGATACCTGGGCCAGCAGGTACAGGTCATACCTCCTTGTGTTGTCCTTACAGAGGATTCCAACACTGAATTTATAAATATAGTTGGTATATAAAAAATGTAAATATGAAGAAACAGTTATACCTGATGTTACACACAAAACAATTGTTTAAAAACATGCATTATATAATCAGCTATAAAACTCAAAATGAACATGCATCAACATAAACATTAACAAAAGAATGTCTAAATGACACCCTTTTCTCAAACTGCCTTTACATAATTCTTATATTCTTTAGAGATTGTTCTTACAGTAAGCATTTTATATCGATATATTTTATAAATACACAATTTGAATAAAAAAATAAATGTCATAGTAAATTCTCATACATCATTTCAAGGCAGGTCCAAAACTTTGTAAATGCTGCACAGTCAGGACCTAGGCTTTTTACTTTGTGTTTGAAAGTCACTGTCAGTTGCACTTATTGGAGCGAAGATGGTGAAATGCAAGAACCAGTGTTACACAGACTGATCATAACTTCATGAGCTGTTCCAAAATTTTTAAGAATCTTGAGTGTGTTCAACAGTGTATTAGTGTTTACATTAGTCTAAATGTAGTCAGCAAAGTAAAGCTAAGTCCCAGAAACTATAGAGCTAATTGCAGTTTTCAGAGTCTGAATCTAAGATGATAGACAGCAGCAAAGTTGAAGGATGAAGTATCTTCAACAGTGAAGTGACGCAGGAACAGTTACCAGGTCCTGAAAATAAAATAAACATATAAACATGATTTTATTTTCTTAAATTAGACCATTTTAATGACAATAAAACGATAGATTATCACACACCTCGTGTGTTCTTGTTAGAGTATTTAAAAGAAGTAATTGCACTATAACAGTAAAAAAAAAAAAAAAAAAATTGAAGAATGGGAATAAATGCACTACCTTCAGCAGGGGACACCTCACACCGTTTCCTCATTATTGGAGTAGAGGTAGTCCTGGGACACTCTGGCAGCTCCATCAGTGTCTGTGTCACATGACACACTCCTATTAGGAGTTCTGGCCTGGGTGGCTGCAAAAAAGAGTTTAACAAATGATGTGTCATCTTGAGTATATGATGAGACCCAATCTGGGTCCACAACTCACAAAAACTGCACAATCCCTAAAAGATGCTTTGCCATCAAACAATGGAATCAGATCCTAGACAGTCTGAAATTCTAAATCTGGTACAAAGCATTTCTTTTCTTGTGAGATTAATGTTTTTGTACATGGTGCCTGAGAAATAAAGAATAAACAAAATTAAACATACAAAAGCTTCACAGTATTCAAACTCACCTTTGCTTCACCTGCAGATCTGCAGCAGCTAGTTCAGGCTGGCACCCAGTTTCTCTGGTCATCTTAGGCAAAACAAAAGATTTGTGTTAATGTTTACAATTACAGTATTATATTAATTCATTTTAGAGATTTTTAAATGTTTATAAAGGATTATTAATAACACAAATATTCTCATTAATATTACTGTATATCCTCCGTGAAAGCACCAGTATTTTAATCCGTGTGTACTATCACTGGGTCGGTCTGGTTGGCTGCAGCCTGTGATACACTGTCTCCTCAGCAGCTCCAGCTCTGCTCGGTTTACCCCGAGGAGCAGCGATACACAACACACACTGATGGTGCGCGCTTTCGCGTTCAATCTAATTAGCAAAGTTGACACGAAACGCTTTGTTTGTGTTGAGTCAAAACTCACAGTATTACACGAGTCATGAGATGTTCATGTTCAGTCAAGTCCAGAGTCATGAGCCAGTGACAGGTCTTTAGTGCCAAGGGCTGCATCTCTGCTACAAGTCCAACAGAGTGCTGCCCGTGTACGAGAAATAACTAACGGAATATTGAGTGATAGAGTAAAGCTAGATGTCTGTGTGTACTGGGCCACAGTATCAACACGCAGCAGCCCTCATTAGCGTTAGCCCGGTATCAGGAGCAGCTGAAGCTAACGCTAGCATTACTTTAACTAACTAGCAACATGACAAAATTGATTAATTAACTTTAGCTTTACTGGGAAGAAACATAAATTGTGTTTCAACATATATGTTCACTCACCTCAAGACGCCGCTGCGGTGGTGGGAATCCATGCAGGAGCAGCGTTAGGGGCTGTGTTGCTTTTCAGCGGGAGCTGTTTGAAGAAGCACATTTCCACCTCCATTGCGTTGGAGAAGCAATCCCGCTTAAAATGCCCGCTGCAAACTCCAGCTCTCAGCAGGAACTCACGGTGTTCCAGGCCAAGTGCACACTGGCGTCTAATTTCCAACTCAACTGGAAAGCAATGCAGTCCAGCAGTGCTGTTGCAACCAGCAACACTTCAAGTACATGCCAATATAGCTATCCTGATGTTTTCAATACTCGCTACTTGGGAAGATGTTTTTATACCAGGGGCGTGAGCCAATGCCAAGGGTGTGGTGGGGTCGTGCCAGGGGCGTGGGTAGAGAGCCGTTAGTCGAGCCAGTATACGTCACACTAGGAAACAATCTTAAATCGAAAAAATCAACTGCAGTAACCACCATTCAACCTGAGGAGGGCAGCACTTAGACGGTTTTACACCATAAAATGTAAAATTAATATACTTTATACTCAAATGTCAAAACTTTTACTCAGATCAGTGAACAGCACTAATAAGGCCCCATTCTTACAGATCATTAACTAAAAAAAGTTGGTTTAGGGTTTAGTTACTCTTTAACATTACAGCTAACCAACCTCAGAGAACCCTTATTAGCTGTTTAACATAAGTTTAACTCATTTTAATTTGAGTAGCTGAGTACGTGCGCTCTCTAATTATAATACTCTAAAATGTACCACCAAAGAACAAACAGCAAAAGCAAGCATGCATACCTTCTGTAAACACACTAGGGCTGAAACGATTCCTCGAGTAACTCGATTACAAAAAATATTCGAGGCAAATTCCTCTGCCTCGAAGCTTCTTTTAATTTATTTTTAAGCTCACGTCAGTTTGTTTCGCAATGATTTTTTTTTATGTGACACAGCGCGTTTATGTCACCCACAAAGCGGAAGGAGACGCCGAGACGGAAGGAGTTTGTAGTGTTTTGATTTGAGGGTGCGCTGCACACGCGAGCTGCAAAATGGAAGGGATTGATAACAATAGCGATGAGTAAAGAAACAAACAGGAGAAAACGACTCAAACTGTCCAAGGTTTGGGTTTCATATTAAAACGTAAAGAGAACATTGTGGCGTGTGTCCATTGCAAGATCGAGCTAGCATACCACAACAGCACGAAGGCCATGCTGCAGCAGCAACAGGAAACATCCACTCTACTCATAGACCGGAGGACCGTCACCCTGGACAAGGTAAATTCAATGCAGCATTAAATAAATGTGATTGCTAGTAAAGCTAAAAGGCTGTTAAATCAAGTATGTTAACTATGTAATGGACACTCCACGACGGGCAGTACAATTATGTGAAAAGAAACCGCACACGGATGCGTAAGGGTTACACCAACAGATTATTTAACAGCAGTTTATACCACGGCTACCAAAGGACTTAATTTACTGCAAAAAAAAGTTGTGATTGGCTTTTAGATTAAATATACTAGATTAATTATAATGTGAAAACATGCATGTTGGTTTTATCATTTACAGTTTTTAAATACTCATTTAAATTTATTTTACACACTCAAAGCATTATCCCACGATTGTATATCGAACATTGCATCTTGTTAGTTATCGCATATCACATTTTTCTTCAATATCGAGCAGCCATAATACAAATTATTCTAGTATTCACAAGTATTTAGTTTGATTGCCATGAATAGAATTTATAAATGCACAGCCATGAACTTGCTGTATAATAATGATATTATAGCTTACTTAGTAATAAATATTAATAATTATTATTTTTTTCACCTCTTTTTCAGTAAATCATCACAGCTTCGTATGAACAGATGTGCGGACAGCTACTTCATGTTCCACTGTGCAGCTAAGTTTTCAGAGAGCATTCCAAGAAGAAGACTTATGTTCAGAACGTTTAAATAACTTTTAGTTCTGAAAGTGAAGTTGCATGACTTAAAGGCAGTGTTTTTGTATTATTATTAATTTAATTTAATGTATGCCTTTGTTTTGATACTTATAGTAATTTGAAAGTAATACATTTTATTTGTTTTTGCATCTCAGAAAATGCTTTATTTAAAACCCAAAATGAATGGCACCTAAATGCACTTTATTTTTATTGTTCACAGTACAAGTACAGACAGAGAAATAATGGGTAATAACTAAATGTTTATTTTTGATGTATGCATTGCATTCTATGCATTTAAAAAAATAATTACATTTTTCTTTAAAAAAAAAGGAAACGTTCTTTTTAAGAGACCTAGAGTCTTTTCTCTTGCATATTTAATATTGCACTTTAATTAAGTAAAAATACATTTTATCCGATTACTCGATTAAATTTTGGGTAGAATACTCGATTACTAAAATATTCGATTACTCCAGCCCTAAAACACACACACAAACCAAAACACACAATTCTAATAGGAGCATAGCAATAACCAAAATCTTAATATCGCTTCCTTTAGCTTCACACCAGCCCAAAAAATAACTAAAATAAAATATACACAGATCATTACCTTTGTAATTTGTGCATACATACCGTTCAGCAAATAACTACAAAATAATACAAACAAATAAAATAAAAAAAAAGGCATGCCCCACCCAAGTTTTACTTTTACAGTGCTCAGGGTAGCAAGTAGGGCTGGGCGATATGGCCTTTTATAAATACCGCGATATTTTTAGGCCATGTCACGATACACGATACATATCTCGATATTTTGCCTTATAATAATAATAATGGATTGGATTTATATTGCGCTTTTCTCCCAAGGGACTCAAAGCGCTTACAGTCCGTCCATTATTCATTCATACACAGTCAAACTGGTGATGGTAAGCTACAACTGTAACCACAGATCAGGGTTCCCACTCTTTTCTTGAAATGATTTTCCAGGACTTTTCCAGGACATTTTCAAGACTTTTTCAGCTGCGACAGTGCGAATCAAGTCATCACAACTAAGGCTGGGCGATATAGCGATATTATCACATCGAGATATATTTTGAAACAGATCTGATATTGTACCTATACCGTTATATCTGTATTATAGTTTTGCAAAAATTGTTGTCTTTCACAATGCCATCTGCTTTCCTCAACTTGCAATGCCACACTACTAAAACAACAGTTATTTACTACTTTAGTTCATACACTGCTATTTTACTTGCTGATATCAGTTTAAAAGTCCAAACTCTCACAGTCAAACTGTATTCACTAACGTTAGAAAATATTAACTATTATCGGGACTTCTAAATGACTTGCATCTGCTCGCACCAAGGCACATTACCTATCTGGTATACATAATGGCATAAACTGATGAGTTATGTGTTTTGACTCTTTATTTTGATTTATCAAATCTTTGTAACCGTTTTTGTCAATTATATTGCTAAAATGAATAGACTTTTTGTATAGCTAAGTGTTTAAATGCAAAATCCATTTAGCCAACTGGTGTATGAAATGGATCTGAAGTAAAATATTCTGACAAACTAGGTAAAATACCAGTATATCTCATATATCCCAAGCTTTGGAAAATTTCTATTTTGTACAATTGTATCTTATATTTTGTACATTTAACCAGATTGCTTAAAGCTCAATGCCAGCTCGTTTTCCTAAAGGCGGGGCAAACCAACTCGGGGCCAACCGACTCGGGGCCAACCAATCAGAATTGCTTAATGTAAATGAGATGTCAAATTGTGTACTTGCTTGAAAACAGATATTCATGCGTAAAATAACCCGTTTGCGTTCATCCACAAGAAGGGAAAATTATTTTCCAGGACAACGCAAACGTTTCCAGGACATTTTACTTTTTTCCCCATTTTCCATGTGTTTTCCAGGACTGGAAAATTGGTCTTTCATTTTCCAGGTTTTCCAGGTTTTCCAGGTTTTCCAGGACGCGTGGGAACCCTGACAGATGCCCTGGGGCAGACTGACAGAGACGTGGCAGCCATTTTGCGCCTACGGCCTCTCCGACCATCACCACATACATTCACTCAACATTCTTACACATTCATACGAGGCAAGGTGGGTTAAGTGTCTTGCCCAAGGACACAACGACAGTATGAATTGTGGGGAGAGCGGGAATCGAACCCACTACCTTCCGGTTGAAAGCCGACTGCTCTACCACTGAGCCACTGCCGCCTTAGCCCTGAATTAAAACTTTGATGCATACAATCACACCAGTATGATGATACATTTAAACATTCTTGTTTATACTGCATTAATATATGCTAATTTTAAACTTTCATGCAAAAAAGGGGATATCACAACTAAGTCAAAGTTAACATAATTGTATTTATTTAACAGTGAGTGGCACAAACATAAAATTGTCAACAGAAAGTGCATGTTTTGTGCAAAATTGTCAGAGACAACATTTCAAAACAAGACATTAGGGCACGCTTGTGCATGCTGTAACTCACATGGCATTTCAAAACACAAAATTAAAGTGCACTTCTTGTACATAATGCCACTACAATAATTTAAAACAAATAAAAAAGTCCCCTTTTGTGCACGCCGTCATTAAGATGACATTTCAAAACAACACTAAATTTAAGTGCGCCTGTTGTGCATAATGCTACTAGGATATCTAAAACAAATATATATAATGCGCTTTTGTGCAGGATGTCACAGGTAATTTCAAAATTGGCAAAAAATAAAAATTAGCTGCATAAAAGAAAATCAAATGTTTGAAAAGAAAGTGTATTTATAAATATGACCCCCCTTTTAGTTTTTTTAATAAACAATCCTATGGTTTCAAACACAATACCGAATATTTCACGTCATTGACGTTTTTTTTTTAGCAGGGACGGAAAAATCTGAATGCCATCCGTCATTTTGACGGATTATTCTGCGGGTGATCTATTGTAATTCCTACTCCTGACCAGTTGGTGGCGAATGTACAAATCAATCAGCAATTATCTTGAATCGTGTTGTCTTTGTCACGCGCTGCATTCAGTTGCAAATAGGTCACGGCAGCCGAGTGCGAGTAGTTTTTTCAAACCGCCAAAACGTTCTGATACTGTAAATAAAAGGTGCAGTGGAGGGTGAAGAAGGACAAACGGAGAACACTGAACAGTCACCGACAGGTGTTACGGGACAAGCGGCAAAAAGGAGGTGAAGAAGAGGGAGTGTTCAGTGGGAACAGGAGTTTACATGGCTGAGGTGGAAAGAAGGGAAAAATGTTCTGCGACATCTGTAGAAAAACTAACACAAGTAACGGACTTGTCAGGGCAGAACAACAGCGATGGAATTAAGTTTAGTTCATGTTTGTCGGAATCATTGTGTAATATACTGCGTGCTCTAGGGCAGTCATTCCCAAACTGTGGTCCGCGGACCACTAGTGGTCTGTGAGCGTACTGCAGGTGGCCCGTGGAAAGGCAAAATAAAATAATATTTTACCTTCATTTTACCAGGAAATTCCCATAAAAAAAAAATTAAAAGAATATGTAGGCCTATATTGATATAACATTTGCATTAAATTGTCAAGTTATTGTGCGATTACTAAAATAGGCCAGTGGTGTTCGGCCGTGACGTTCAAGTTCAGTGTCATTATGGATCGGTGGATAGCAACAGGTTCTCTGAAGAGAAAAGAGGCAGAAGTTCCAGAAAATGAAGAGATTCACAGTGAGTCGGATGCATCTATGAGCCAGATTCATCAGAAAACAACAAAGAAAAAGAGGGTGAAGAGAAAATACTGTGAAAGCTATTTAGCATTAGGTTTCAGCTACACCGGCCCCGAAGGCCGTTTTTTTGCTCTCGTGTTTCTGAAATGTTTTTTTCAGAATGTTTTTTCAGAAATGCCAAAGGTTTTGAAATGTTGACTATCCAAGTGTTCTTTTCCATTGCTATGGAAATAAGCCTGTTGTTCAAATTAACCTGATTATGCCCTCGGGCACGAGTAAATAAATAAATTAAATATTTGGCAGCCGTTGTGTGCAGTAAACTTTCTTTTAACAAGCCTGTTGCACACTGATGTGATGACTAGTTATAGTAGTGCTAGTAAGCCTATTTAGAGGTGCGGATTAATTCAGGTAAGACTGTGTGTAGACATTTTATTATGTGTGTTATGAGGTGGTCCGCAAAATTTTTTGATTACTTTCACTTTTTGTGTAACGTTATCTGTTGTACTTAAATAAAACAAATATTCTGTCCTATTCTCGTCTTGAAATTTCTTGAAACGTGAGTAAAACAAAGCCATTATAAGTATTATTAAAGTATGAAAATTAAAAATGACAGGTAATAATAGACGAGGACGGAAATTTTACAACTCCGTCCGTCAAAATGACGGAGAGTGAGAAAGTCTAGTGCGACCTCTGCTGTCAACATTAACAGACTGCATGTAGGCAGCCAACTCTTTTTCAATAAGCTCTCTGCGATGTGGCGGAAGATGTTGCTGCAGTTTTAAAGAAGCTGCCCAGGGATTTCTTCCTTAGTGGCTCTTCTGGCTATCTTCCGCTATCTTTCTGCTGGTCGAGGGCGTATGACGTTGCATGCGCGACAGACTGACGTTTGTAACTATGTGCGTTTGTTTTGTCTCTCTCTGTGAGAGGGAAAGACCGCAAGTATGTAAAAGTTAATCTACAAACAAGCATCAAAAATAAAATAAAATAAGCTTCTTAACTTAGGTTATCAAGGTGATCAATGCTGGACAGAAAAATTAGACCTTTCCTATCAGAGCACTAATTCTAGTCCAGGCTCTTGTCTTGTCCAAACTGGACTATTGCAATGCCCTACTGGCTGGACTCCCCGCCTGCACAACCAAACCTCTGCAGCTGATCCAGAATGCAGCAACAAGAGTGGTCTTTAATGAACCAAAGAGGCGCACGTATCTCCTCTATTCATTAGGTTACACTGGCTCCGGTTGGCGCCGCATCAAGTTCAAAGCTATGCTCTTGGCCTACAAAACCACCTCTGGTTCTGCACCCCATACCTCCACTCACTAAACGCCTGGTGGTACCGTCCCAAAAGGTACAAAATCACTCTCACGTACCTTCTCTGGATCTGTTCCACATTGGTGGAATGATCTACCCGCTGCTACAAGATCAGCAGACTCTGTAGCCATCTTTAAAAACACCTGAAAACACATCTCTTCCTCAACACCTGACTGACAAACACTGAGCCCTACTTCCTTTCTATCGATTCCTTTCAAAAAAAAAAAAAAATTTCTCTTATCCTTAGCATCGTATACTGCGCTGGGTTTAAACTGACTAGTTTTTGTGCACTTATGCTTTTTGTACCTTGTGTTGTTAAAGTTGCTTCCATTGTTATCCTCACTTGTAAGTCGCTTTGGATAAAAGCGTCTGCTAAATGACTAAATGTAAAATGTAAATGTAAATGGACAGGACAAGAGGGGAAAAAAACAAAAGATGTCCGCAAGTTTCAGGATATAGTAATTTTCTACATCGCACGGACTACAAGCCGCGATATATCGAGTATATTCGATATATCGCCCAGCCCTAGTAGCAAGATGTTGTTATGTCCATATCTAAACTAAGCCATTGTACTGAGAGGAGCCTTCTGTGCCGCAAGCTTCAAGGTAAACTCACGAGTCTGGTAGTAGTGCAGACCAACTACGGAAGGACGAGGTTGGTCGCCATCAGCTGGTCTATCCAGTAAGACCTTGTCTGTGGAGTTCTCACTCCCCAGGAGTTTAGGGATGAGCTCTGGAATAAAGTCCAATGGCTTTTCTTTCTCCCCTCAGCAATTCCAAATATTCTGATGTTTTGACGTCTGGACTGTGACTCAAGTTCTTGCAGTTTTTTGTGTTTCAAGTCCCATCCCTCATTCACCGCCTCCTCAATGTCTCGCACTTTTCCAATTATAGGTGACAAAGTAGTCTGCATAGCTATCATAACGGCTGATATAGCTGTAAATTTGTTGTCAACTGAACTCTGCAAGTTTGTGATCAGCCGACGGAGACTTTAGATCAATTAGGTCTATCATGGTAATATTTTATTGGTGAGATTTGGGCCGGTGAGCTTTTATTTTACCGGCCAATTAAGCTACAAGTCAAAAGCCGACCAACACCAGTAAATAGAAACTCTGACGGAGTCTGACATAGTTTTAAAAATAAAATAAAATCTTATGATCCAAATAAAGCAAAATAGCAATTAAGTCAAGGTTATACCCACCACTACTGCAAGTCACTGTAAGTGCCGGTTGCAACCGACCACCGCAAATGCGACTTACCACTGCGGTGGCATGGCGACCGTCACAGCCCTAGAAAAACTCTGCACAGACTTAAGCTATTGCTTTAGGCCAATATTAACAGGGTTCGTACAGATACTGTATAATGAAATTCCAGGACTTTTCAAGCACTATTTTGGGAATTTTCAAGGACTACAATCAGAGGTCTCACTTATCAAACATATACTTTATTTACTTTAAATTCTAAAAAAGGAAAATAGATGAATAAAAATTAAACAAGATGGTACAAATAAGGTACAGCACATTAAAGTATTCAATGACTGTGGCAACTCTAAGTATGAGAACATGAAAGTCACGGTACTCTGTGCATTAAAGAGCGCATCCAAAGAGGACATAAACTTCTTATTCAGTGCTATAACAGAAGTAAAGATAAACTTTCTCCAAATTAAACAGGAGTAAATTTTACAGAAGTATTCAACAGGGTTTTGTCTTTCAGAACAAATTACATAAAATAATTAACTGTATTTCTCTTGGCTTGTGTAGAAGCCCTGTCAAAGTGGTCTAGGTTGTGGCAGATTTAACAAATCTGCTTAAGTTCATCTTTTTTGTCTTCTCGGACGGATGGTGGTCCAGTGCGTGCAACTGCACTGACATGACGCTCCCCTTGCATGTGACTCTTCAGTGCCGATTCGCCCATGTTTGAAATCTCGAGGGATTTGCGGCATATTTTACATGTGCACGATGCACACTTTTAGGGTCTTCAAGAAGCCACTTTTTATATGGCTCCTTTTCCAGCCAAGCTGGATTAAATTTACACTTCCCCGGCATTTCTTCGTCTTACTCTTTACCATTTCGTAAATGTGCTCCAGGTAAGTGATGTCAGAACGAGCGAGTTAACGTATAAGGCGGGTAGAAGGAGGGGAATGGGCTGAGGCGTTAATTTTGTTTTATAGAAAAAAAATATACACTTCAAAATTGCTTTGTAAATTCATAAATATTGCCTTTAAATAATTCAAGCACTTTTCAATTACCTCGTCATTAATATGACTGTTTTCAAGGGTTTTCCAGGACTTAAATTTCAAAAAGTCAAATTCAAGTACTTCAAGCACTTTAAGCACCTTGTACGAACCCTGTATTAAAGAATTTAAAATTATGCAGTTTTAGGTAAGAGGGAAGAGAGGTCCACAGTCTGAGCCTTTTAAAAGGAGAAGCAAAACTTCCAAAAGATGTTCTAAACTTGAACACATAATGAATCACTATGGGAGGCAAAAGACATGCACAATGTCTTCAACATGCAATCATGTACAACTCACTTATCCCCGAAAGACCTTCTCCAAAATTCTGCAGCATCAGCTTTGGTGATCCTGAAGTTATCCCCCTGAAAAAGGCCATTAGGGAAGATGGCCTTCAGCTCTGCCAACATGTGACTAAAGATTAGAGACAGCTTGGTCAGGTTTCTCCTGAAAAAGAGTACAAATTATAAAAAAATATGAGTTTTAAAATGCCATTGCAAGTGATTTTTTGGAATATCAAAGTGTTTAAAGTAGAATTCACAGAAATGTTCTAAGAATATGCACAGTATTTTTATTTTTGAATGTCAATATTGGGGGAGGTCATGTTGTGCTGAGCAAGGATTTCTGAAACGGAGAGGAAGTGAATGTGATTGCAGCAGTTAAATCCTGCAATGTTGGAACTTTCATTACCTTAAAGTCTGACTATAGTTTATTTACTTTTAAAATAGAAAGCAATGTCTTGGCAACTAAAGATAAGCATCTAAACCTTTTAATCAAGGGATATTTACAATCAAGAAACTGGGGTACCTTGGCTGGGAGTTCTCTTCATACATCCTCTCCTTAGCTTCCTTAAAAAGACTCATGGTTTGCTTGGTCTTATTGGTCAAGTTATCCATTAACACCCGGAAATACTCGTTGTCGCCCAGGACCTCCATCTTCCCCTCGTACCGAGACAGAATGGTGCGCAGGTGCTGATAGGTGTCAGGCAGAAGGTCCAGGATGTAAGGTGGGCTGTTCTTCAGAGCTACTTTAGGGTTCTGACATAAACGCACCACCTGAAAAAACAGCACAACAGTGTTTCATCCAGCTGCCACTCTGTTATAGTTACAGGGTGAACTCCAACAGAAAGTAAGATAGCAGTCTAGAGGCTTAGTCTGTAGGATTTACAGGTGAATGTTTGCAAATAAAACTGTCCCTTCCTCACTGAGCGAAGGTCAAATACAGCTGTGGCATGCAGTGTGAGCTTCACTATCCATAGAAGCTATGTTAGTAATGGTAAAGAACAAGAAAAATTAAATAACGTGTTTAAATTCACAATATCTGAAAATACCAATAATGCTATTGACATCTCTTCTGTCTCCTCTTGCTCACTTGGCCCATTATAAGCAAACAAATGTCCGTACCTTGTCCATTAACTTCCAACATTTCTCCACCATCTTCTTGTCGACCACGGAAGGCTGGTGCGGCTGCAGAGGCAGCTGCGGCTGAAAGGCGTCCTTCATTAGACCGATGAGCCCGGCGCCCCTTCGCGGATTTCCGGCCATTGTTGCGCTCGGAGACCGAGAGTAGCCCCGGTGCTAAATCTTGACAACCACAAATTGTTATTTTTGATGTAGTTAAAAAAAATTAACACATTTCTCGTGTGGGGTTTGTCTTACTGCAGAACAATACGACTGTAGCCATATAGACTGTGTTTAAGCCAACTAACGTAAGCTAACAAGCTACATTGGAAAATCTTCTTACTTAATTTGTAAAGCAAAAACACAAGCTTTCAAAACAGTTGCTCTGTTACGGTATCTGCTGTCAGCTAGTCAACGCTTACCCAAGACAGCAAGGGGAAGCACAGAAGGACAGGACTTAAAGCAGGCAGGTTATAAGAACCAAACATCCATAATCAGATCGACTGAGCAGCGCCCCCGCTGGAGTAAAGCGGATATCCGGCCTGAACCTTCAAAATAAAGGCCATAAAGGTAACAAACTGCTTAGTACTGATTTTAGAAATCTAGTGGGTTAAACATCGAGGCAGCAGGTGGATGAACTCAGGCTGGAGACTTTTTTTTTCAACTGTTCTATCATTAATGGGTGTAAAATGTGTTAACCCAACAAAGTGCCTCCTAGGTGGCTGCAGTGTTGTTGTATGCCCTTTTGCTTTTTTGATTGAAAACATGCACATTTTCTTTGTACACCTCTTTATTAATTAAGAGTTTCAATATACGCCATTTTCTTTTGGCTTTTCGGCATTCCCTTTTCTGTGCCCTAACAGAGTGAGCATTGCTCCATGAAGCCTTCTGCCTCTTCCTGATCACTTTAACCTTAACAGGAGCAATGGTGTCCATAACATTTAAAACATCTGAAGTATAACAAGTCAACAAATCATCAACCTGACCTGATGAGGCATTTTCAAACCTGATTGCCTCCATAAACTGTGTCCTGGTGTTATCAATAATGTGTCTCTTCTGTACAACAGCAACTTTTGGAATTATGGACAGATGGAAAAAAACACAAGAATGATCAGACCTGATGAAATATGACATCTGACATCTGAAATATGGACACCTTTAGTAATGACCAGGTCCAGAGTGTGACCTCTGTTATGGGTCGGCTCATTAACATGCTGACAAAGACCAAAAGTATCAAGAATAGTAGAAAGTTCTTTGGCATTTCTGTCACAAACATTATCCACATGCACATTAAAATCACCAGATATTACTATTTGTTCAAATTCTGTGCAAATAACCAAAAGCATTTCAGTAAACTCATTAATACAATCATGACGTTGTTGGGGTGGTTTGTAAAGAACTACATATAAAATAGATGGAGAAAACCTCAACTCCATTTTGAATGACACATACTCAAATGATGAAAACTCTCCAAGTGATAGCTTCTGGATAAGAATATTATCCCTAAGAAAGGCACATACACCACCACCCTTTTTGTTTTCCCGTATTTTGGATAAAAATGTGAAATTCGATGGGGTGGATTCAATAAGGACCAC